>NMRB01000317.1:114752-137719 GCA_002633025.1 Notospermus geniculatus | reverse complement strand
TTATTAGTTGGAAATGTTATGAGAATAATGTAGAGTAAGAAGAAAAAATCATGGTAACCGCGTGGACTCGAACCCTCATCCACAATTCTGCCCGAATAACAAGTCTGACGTGTAACAATAGGAGCTGTCAGCGAGTTGACCACTAGGTGTCACTACGGCCCAATTCAATGCATCTAGCGGACCCAGTCATTATCGATCGAGCAGCAATCACGTAGATTTTCCTGTGCATTGGTCCGCTAAGACTTTGCTGCCATCTGTTGGCAATATGCGCGGCTGACTGCTCCTATTGCGCCATGGATGTCCAATGTACCGACGAGACCGAATCGTTGAAATTTTGGCAATGAAATGTGACGTCACGAATATGGCCATTGATTTACAGACTTAGCAAAAATAAGCGATTCGTGCTAAACTCATCGCCGACCTACCTAAACAGTGGACAACAGCTCAAAATACAAATTATTGTAATGTGTAGATGTTTCTGATTTTTGGTCAGGAGATTTTCTATGGGCGATAACGGTGTTATATTCAATCAGATGCAGATTTCATACCAGTTCGACGTTCCCCACGTAGCAGACATAGGCCTACTGCGCGCACTGACTGTGAGAGCACCACTACCAGTCACCTCGTACGATTTCCTGCCGATCAATCACGCAGAATGTTCCATGATTTCAACGTCACGGTTGGGCCTGTTCTGATTCTGTGAGAGAATCCTTCTAAAATATAGATCAGGGTGCCTTGCGCACATTTTCTATCGGCAAAATTCGGAAATCTCTTTGTTCACCGGAGCATGCTGACTGTGGGCGAAACCGAATCGACGGCGAAACTTTTTTCCCCAACCCACATTACAGAAATGTCAACGATTCAGGAGCCATGTTCCCGAAGCCGTCGTTAGGTTAACGATGTCGTTACGCTATACATTAGGGAGGTTTCGCAAGCGCCCGGTTAGGCCATACGTCGACGTTTATCTATTGTTTGGGTATACCCACACAATAGATAAACGTCGTCGTAAGGCCTAACTGGGCGCTTGCGAAACCTCCCTATTTTCCCAGTTTTAACGACATCGTTAACCTAACGATGGCTTCGGGAACATGGCTCCTGGTTGGTTGGTACATTTAACATTCATGCCGCAATGATTAGATGTTGGACTTCATTGAAATCCGGGCAGAAGTATCGACGTGGGTTCGAATCCCCTTGACTACCATATTTTTTTCGTTTTACTTCATTCTCATTACATAATTTTTTTCAATCTAATTCATTTGAAATCTGTTTTAATTTGACCCGATAGGTTTGTATAGTCAAAGATCTCTTAATCTAGAAATAGGAACACTCAGCCTGATGGATACATTGCACATTTAAACTGACATGTACTGAATGGAGGCCATGGCTTACACCGACATTCTATGAGGAAGGATGGACAACATTGTAACACAAACGAACAACATGAAGCCGTTTGTGAATGATAAGCTGGAACAGAGCACATTCACAAACAGTTCATATTATCATGCACGTCTCGACAAAATCATGCGAAATTACATTGTGAGGGTTGATCGGAAGGTGTGAGATTTAGAATATTTTGCGGGTAGAGCTATGCGCTTTACAACCACTACGGGTATGGTAACATTCGTATGTGACAATGAATGGTGAAGCTCTAGATAAAAAGATGAAAGTGAACAACCAACACTTAGATCAAATCGCCTACCCGTTTTGCACGCTACTTCATTACAAAGCCTTTGCTGGATGCCAAGTCCTGCGCACAATCTCCCGTCCCCTTTCGGGGGTGGGCTGTCGCAATGTCGGCTCCGGCTCTGCACTCCACCACCGCAAACAACAGTGCACGTAGACCAAGCTCCCCATTGACCCCAGTTACCATCCACTGCGACCGAAGCTCGTTTCGTTAAAAACATTTTGCCTAAAACGGAGTCAGTGGTGATCGCAGAGTATTCATGCAGAGGAAATGACAAAAGCAGATTTTGCACCTTGTCTCGGGAGATGTCTAAACGAAGAAGACGTCACTTTGAACGACTCCATTAGGCTGGGTTAATACCCCCATCACACTGAGCTAGTTCTCAGTACGTTCTTGAAAATTTTGCCGAACGGGCTCAAACTGTGTGCGAACGGAGTGGACGTATGCTGGATGCCAAGTCCTGCGCACAATCTCCCGTCCCCTTTCGGGGGTGGGCTGTCGCAATGTCGGCTCCGGCTCTGCACTCCACCACCGCAATCAACAGTGCACGTAGACCAAGCTCCCCATTGACCCCAGTTACCATCCACTGCGACCGAAGCTCGTTTCGTTAAAAAGATTTTGCCTAAAACGGAGTCAGTGGTGATCGCAGAGTATTCATGCAGAGGAAATGACAAAAGCAGATTTTGCACCTTGTCTCGGGAGATGTCTAAACGAAGAAGACGTCACTTTGAACGACGCCATTAGGCCGAGTTTACATCGGATGACACGCGACACGAACACGCAGGCGAACAAAGGTTTCATGGGGATGAATCCTTTGTGAAGCCATTGTTCGCCTTCGTGTTCGTGTCGCGTGTCATCCGATGTAGACTCGGCCTTACTGCACGCAGTTTTGCATCAATTGTTCAACATACTCTGTACCCGATACTACATTCCCAGTTTCTAATATGAACACCAATGCCCTCTCATTATCATATGGGTTTCGGTTGACCAATAATCAGCCACAACTTTGTGTTCCAGCCAACCCAGTTGGCGATTGACAAAGAGTCACATGACCATAATGTTATGGAAGAGTCTGCACAGACTATCATCCTACATACGACCGAAAGCAGACGAATTTGGCCCACTCTCGTCTGCATTGTGCATCGGTGAAATACAATTTGTGGTGGTGTAGAACATTCGTCTCTGTTTGTGAAAGGATAAGGCTAAGAATCCATTCACGCGATTTTCGGGCGGTGCGATGCCGCATCCTTTATCCGTAACGCCGCGGAAACAAACAATGCTTTCGAGCGTCTGCCGCTCGAAAATCGCGTGAATGGAAAGCCAGCCTACGGACAAAGGATGCGGCATCGCACCGCTCGAGAATCGCGAAATGGATTCTTAGCCATATACTTCTCGTAAATGAATCCATGTACCAGACCGATGAAACACTTTGATGGGAAAGTCAGATTCCCTTTGCTTTATTTTCCACAGCAATAAAGGTGCTTTTACAGGTCGACATTGCCTCTTCAACTCGCTCTCCAGCGATGCAGGGAACTCCATGACTCGGAGTGTCAGACTGATCAGTTGCCGATTTTGTCGACCTGAGCAAGTGCCGGATAGTTGCCCATGTTCTGCTTTTCGGCGACTTGTCTCCAGTTCCACTCAGATCCGTGGACCTGCGCCTGCTGTTCGAGGTAACTGCCAGTTGCTCCGAGTTCCTCTCAATCGCTGAAATGTCGACCTGCGCGTGGTGGTTTTTTGATCTGCGACGGGTCCGTCGAGTTGCTTCAAGACGCAATGTCGACCTGTAAGCACCTTTAGTCAATCCTAAATGCAAAATGGTGTTACTTACCCGGTGCACAAATCACGGCTGGATCTGGGCATTTCTGCGAACCTTGTCCGGCGCAGTTTGTCCCACCATTCGCTGGTGCAGGATTGTTGCATTGCCGAGTCCTGACACCATCACCGCAAGTCTGTGAACATGCTGCCCACGAACTCCATGCACCATTGACTGGAAGAGATTCATTTGATGTATCCCCATTGCAAAATCTAAAGGAGACCATCATTGTGGCTCGTATGGAATGTGACCATTATATAAAGCCTTAGCAATACTTCACCCAGCACTAGTATCATCATGTTTACACGGTAATTCGATGTCGTTAACAAGTACACATTTCGGCATCACTCTTTAAGTTTTTAATTTACCATGTGAGCTTGAGCAAATGCAGTCACTGTAAGATGAACCAACTCACCAAATACTCATATGCTACACGAAAGCACATTATGTACATGTACCTATACCATCCGAACAGCAACTACATGTCGACAACTACAGGTCGTCCTAAACCTCCCTTTATCCACACGCCCTCAGTCTGAATGAGCAATTCCAGACTCCAAACAGGTTTAAAAGCACNGCTCTCCCAACAAAATGTCCTACTCTAACAGTTTGGCGAACAGTTACCGAAGTTGATTCCCTAAGACTGGCTCACCGAATAAAATGTCCACCTCTACAGTTTTGGGGACAGTTATTGATTAACAAAGTCTCTGCAGCATCTCACGGCTTCAGTACAGGAATAGCACAGGGAAACTATCACTGAGTTTCATCAAAATCTGACTGCCAAATGTTGATTTCGGACAAGTAGAAATTATCAAGCCTATTCTGCCATTTAATTCTTTGGCTTTTATTTCTTTGATGAGCTCCACCAAAGAGACATGATATGGTGTAATGTTTTCTAGTGCTCCCCATATCTCAGTGTTTCCCTACACACACAGCTAGAGAGACCATGACCTTTCAACACAGAGAACTTTCTCACTCTCTGTCTCGTTCACAGTGGTACCCATGGATTGTGTAATTTGTGAGTAAACATATGTTTTATTTACAAATTACACAATCCATAATTCATACAACTCCTTTCCAAATCACACGTTTACTAATCATACACTACTGTTTCTGTTTAACAGGTCTTCTCTTTCTAATCAGCTCCAGCACCCAACAATGGGGCTTTTACTTCTATTCAACTAAGGCCGCCCAAAAACATTCAATATTATTGCACAATATGAGGACCAAAATGGGCGATATTGTTGGCAATCTTTCACCCATAGAAAGAGAAAGCACAAAAGTCGACACAACGAATGATAATAACTAGAAGTCAACTTCCAAAATTTCGCAAATTTTCAACTCCAACCGGGGTCTTCCTCAGGCACTTTTCAGTTGGAGAAACCAGAAAAAGAGCCTTTTTCTGGATTCTCCAACTGAGTTTTGGAGACAACGTTTCCTTATCAAATGGAATGTTATAAAAGAAATGAAATGTAAACATCAACAACTGTTTGAATAAAGAACACTTACACTAAGACTTTTCAAACAGTCATTCTACACTTGATCTTGGTTGCTTCCATCCCACGTGTTATTGTTTATATCCACCTGTTCTGTGGTAGATGGTCACTTCCTCCCACTCATCTGATGATTCACTCTCCTTCTGTTCAATGTCCGACACGTCCACAAACTCATCAGGGTTTTTTTTGACAAAATTGTTGATAAATTCAAAATACAGATACAGATACAGCAAAAATACAAAAACAAAAAGCACAAAAAAGCAATCTGCTTATCAACTTGTGCCCCTTCCCTTCAAAACATAAATCACGCAACTCATCAGGTTTATTGTCCTCAGAAACATGTACAGTCATGGACATTAGTTTATCTACACCTGATAAGTTGAATATTTCAAATACTACTGGGCCAATTTTAACACAGTTTGTTCCATATGAAAGTACATCTTGTTGGTCATATTTCTGCATCAAAATTTTGGAAAATTGAAAATATCGTAATTACGTAATAGCTCATCAGAAAAAAACACTGAAAATCACACTTTTTATTATGTAATATTTTTGAGATTTTTGTTGCAGATGTGATAGAGTGGAACTGTCTAAGGATTTTGGACTTTGTGTCATCAAAATATGTTGAGTGGTTGCTGAGATATTTGAGATTATCAAAATTTTGATAATTTGAGATTTTCGTATGAAATTCGTATGATTTATGTATGAAATTTTGATGCCATTAGATAAAGCTAACCTCAGAATATGGATTTACAAAATTTTGGAACTTTTTGCCTTAACTGGGCAGAAATATTGCCTATTTTTCAAAGTATCAAAATATTGATATTTTGAAAAACATGCCCAACTTCTAACCAGTTTTGGCTAAACGTTCCAAAACTTCATACTTCTTCATTTTTTGTGATCTCTGTCTTCTGATATCAAAATTTTGTGAAAAATTGAAAAATCTCAAATTATCGAAATTTTGATAATCTCAAATATCTCAGCAACCACTCGACAGATTTTGATGAAACAAAGTCCATGATCCTTAGAAGTTTCCACTCTATCAAAACTACAACAAAAGTCACAAAAAATTACGTAATAAAAATGTTGATTTTTAGGATTTTTTCTGATGAGCTATTACGTAATTACGATATTTCCAAATTTCCAAAATTTTGATGCAGGAATATGACCAACAAGATGTACTTTCATATGGAACAAACCGTGTTAAAATTGGCCCAGTAGTATTTGAAATATTCAACTTATCAGGTGTAGATAAACTAATGTCCATGACTGTACATCAGCTCCCTCAACAGAGTCTGTCTTCTTCGGTGGATTGTCACTTTCTCCCTGTTTTGTCTTCCTTTGCCGTTCTGTCACTTCCCACAATGGTCTCCTCTTCTGTTCATTATCCGTTGCTCCACCAACTCATCAGGTTTGTCGTCTCCACAACCATGACGAGCTCCCGTATCCGAGTCCATTCCCTCCTGACCAAGTGTCACATCCTCGTGTTCCTGGTCAGTTTCTTCCATCGTCAGTACACTCATCCGAGTCCGTCCCCTCCTGACCAAGTGTCACATCCTCGTGTTCCTGGTCAGTTTCTTCCTCAGAGAAGGCAAAGTATCCCAACTTACTGAGAGGTCCCAGGAGGCTGGAATAGGTTTCAACAGAGCTTGTCTCTTCCTCTCCTCCACCAACACAACACATTTCCTCTTTGTCGAATAACTTTCGCTGCAGTCTCCCTAATATCAGCACCAGTTTCTTCAGGAGGTTGGAATAGGTTACATGTACCTCAAAACCTGACCATGACAATAGTCCATAGTTCTTGCTCCGCAGCGTCTCATCTATCTTCATCAGTTCCTCCAGGAGGCTGGAAAAGGTTCCCTCAGAACTCCTCTCTTCCTCTCCTCCACCGGCACAAGCACCAGATTCTGACGTCTCTGTTTCATTCGTGAACTGTCTCAGCTGCCAACTCATTGTCCTCTGAAACAAATCCAGTTCATTCAGGAGGCTATGAAATGTTCGCCGTATCCAGTGGACTGCTTTCCAAGTTCTTAACGTTTCTTGATTTCCAAATTCGAACATTTCTTTCTGCAGCGATCTGACTGTGTGCAACAACCGTCTCAATTCATACCGGAGGCTGGAGAGGGTTCTTCCCTTTTCCCCACCGAAACAATAACTAGATACTAACATCTCTTTTTTGTATAGTTTGTCAACAAACTTTCTCAGTAGCCTCGCCACCCGAAGTGATTTCTTTGGGTCAATCTTCTGTCCAACCAGGACGTTCCAATCAGGATTCCAGAACATTGGAAGGTTACCCTCAACCAGGCAATGTTCCAGGTCCTTGTATATGATACGTACCATCTCCATCAAACTCCTTCTCCTATCAAAGAAGTCCTCAATGTTGTGTAGGAAGACAGTTTTCAGATAATAACTGGTGACATATTTGTCCGTGTTGTAAAGGAAACCATCCTTGTCCTGTATCATTATCCTGCAGACATCAGGGTTGCGTAGACACTTTGCCGCGATGTATGCATCTCTAACCCAGGGTTCTAGACTTCTAATATGCCTCGTCTCGAGATGAGGAAAGGAGATACGGTAGAGCTGTGTACGCAGGTCTTCCTGGTTATTTTCTCTCATTGACTCACCAAGTTCACTGTCCTTGTGAGGCGGCTTGGCCACTAGGTAGAAACCATTTTGTCGTAATTCACCTCTATCCATTATCCACGTCCTTGAAATGAGATCGCGTGGCCAATCCTTGATGTGAATGGCTGGCACCAAGTCAACAGATATTACCAGGGCATTATCAATGCTGGGGTCACATTTGATCTTTATTTCTGTGCTTGCGTGGCCGCCATCTCTCACCCTACCAACCTCTGAGCAAATTGACATGTCTGTTTTTCTCAATGTGTCTTCTAAACAGGAACAGAAATCATCATGAAAAGTTTTACTTGATTTCACCCCGTTATCATTATCATCTCGCACATAGCCATTCCCGACATGGTCTAATTTGGCATAATGACTGTCATAGGTAAAGCCACCTTCCATGATATAATCATTTTCATCTGGAACAGTGACCTTCGCTAGCTCTGCTGAACTACCACACGGCTTGTCTTTGACATTGCTTATCACTGAAGTTTTTCCCCATTTTTTGGTAATTGTATAAATGCAATCATTGATATAGCCTATAATGTCCCCAGATTTCCCTGCTGGTAAACTCTGTACATCACCGATGCCTGGACATCTAATCAGGTCAGAAACTTTTGGAAGATTATCAGTCACTGTATCTGGCAAGAAAGAGGTGACTTTCAGTAGATCAGACCCAAGTGAAGGCAGGTCATCTAACACGGTGTAGTCGATAACGTCTTGTAAAGGTAAGTGTCGGTGTCCCTTCACATCCAATCGGCCATTCGCCACATGGATGAGAGCCATGCGGAGGGTGTCTACATTGTTTATACCCCCAAGGTCTATTGTTTGTCGGTTTTCAGGTGTTGATAATAAAGCAATAATCTGCATTATTTTATCATTAGATCTTGCATGTTCGAGCATTGACTCCAGCATCCCTGGTTGAGCATCGCATAACAGTCTGCAGACATCATTGTGTCCTGATTTAGATGCCCAAAACAGAGCATTTTGTCCACTGTTATCAGTTATATCAACCTCTGCCCCATTCTCAATAAGACAACTCACAACTTCAGTGTGTCCATAACGAGAAGCTTTGATAAGAGCAGTCTGTCCCTGAGAATCCTTATCGTTTATGCTGGCTCCATTCTGAACAAGACAACTCACAACTTCAGTGTGGCCAGAAAGAGAAGCGTTGATAAGGGCGGTCTGTCCCTGAGAATCCTTATCATTTACGTTGGCTCCATTCTGAATTAGCTGCCAGGCCATATCATGCATTCCGTTCTCAGCGAACAACATCAGTGATGTCTGTCCAGTGACGAACTTCTTATCCAAATTCATTTGTTCTGACTGCTCGGCTCTGAACTTGAAAGTATCCGTTGCACCTACATTTAAGAGAAGTTTACAAACGTCCCAATGCCTATTACCAGCGGCATATGCAAGAGCGTTCATTGTACTTTCATCCTCAGAATCAACCACTGCCCCATTCTCAATAAGACAACTCACAACTTCAGTGTGTCCAAAACGAGAAGCTTTGATAAGGGCGGTCTGTCCCTGAGAATCATTATCCGTTATGTTGGCAGCATTCTCAATAAGACAACTCACAATTCTAGTGTGCCCATAACGAGAGGCTTTGATAAGGGCGGTCTGTCGCTGAGAATCCTTATCGTTTATGTTGGCTCCATTCTGAATTAGCTGCCAGGCCATATCATGCATTCCGTTCTCAGCAAACGACATCAGTGCTGTCTGTCCAGTAACAAACTTCTTATCCAAATTCATTTGTTCTGACTGCTCGGCTCTGAACTTGAAAGTATCCGTTGCACCTACATTTAAGAGAAGTTTACAAACGTCCCAATGCCTATTACCAGCGGCATATGCAAGAGCGTTCATTGTACTTTCATCCTCAGAATCAACCACTGCCCCATTCTCAATAAGACAACTCACAACTCTAGTGTGTCCATAACAAGAGGCTTTGATAAGGGCGGCCTGTCCCTGAGAATCCTTATCATTTATGTTTGCTCCATTCTGAATTAGCTGCCAGGCCATATCATGCATTCCGTTCTCAGCAAACGACATCAGTGCTGTCTGTCCAGCAACAAACTTCTCATCGTCATTCACTCGTTCTGACTGCTCATCACTGAACTGGAACCTATCCGTTGCACCTGCCTTTAAGAGACATTTACAAACATCCCAATGCCTATTACCTGCGGCATACATTAGAGCTGTCACTTCGTTGTCATCTTTATCATCAACCACTGCCCCATTCTCAATAAGACAACTCACAACTTCAGTGTGTCCATAACGAGAAGCTTTGATAAGGGCGGTCTGTCCCTGAGAATCCTTATCGTTTATATTCTGGCCTCCAACCTCAATTAGCTGACGCACCATACCTAGATTTCTATTCTCTGAGTAATACATGAGTACCGACTGCCCATCTTTTGAATTGACAGTACAATCAGCTCCTGCTTTTAGAAGGAAAAGAACCATTACTCTCTTCCCATTCTTAATGGCATGCGCCAGCACTGAATTTCCATCTCTGTCTTTAGCGTTAACCTCGGCGCCTGCCTTGATGAGGAGATCAGCTGTGTCCTGATGTCCCCCGGCAGATGAAAGAATTAGTGCCGTCCATCCCTCTCTATCCTCTGCATTAACCTCGGCTCCTGCCTTGATGAGGACATCTACTGTGTCATGATGTCCCCCGGCAGACGAATGAATTAGCGCTGGCCTTCCATCTATACCCGTAGCATTAACCTCGGCTCCTGCCTGGATGAGGACATCAACTGTCTCATGATGTCCCACGGCAGACGAATGAATTAGCGCTGACTTTCCAACTCCATCCTTGGTGTTAACCATGGCTCCTGCCTTGATGAGGACATCAGCTGTGTCATGATGTCCCCTGGCAGACGAATGAATTAGTGCCGTCCATCCATCTCTATCCTTAGCATTAACCTTGGCTCCTGCCTTGATGAGCACATCAGCTGTGACATGATGTCCCTTGGCAGACGAATGAATTAGCGCCGACCTTCCATATGTATCCCTTTCGTTAACCTCCGCTCCTGCCTTGATGAGCACATCAGCTGTGTTATAATGTCCTGTGGCAGACGAATGAATTAATGCCGACCTTCCATCTCTGCCCTTAACGTTAACCTCCGCTCCTGCCTTGATGAGGAGATCAACTGTGTCACGATGTCCCTTGTCAGACGAATAAATCAATGCTGACCTTCCGAATTCATCCGTTTCATTAACGTCAGCTCCTGAATTCACCAGAAGGTTAACAACACTGCGGTGTCCCTGGTTAGCAGAAGCCATCAGAGGTGTTGGATGGTTGGATGGATGAAACCAATTACCAAACTGAAATGAACCTGTCCCTAGTTTATTTACATCAGCATTTGACTGAAGTAGAACTTCAACCAAATCTTTATGACCCTTCTCCGCCAGAATGAACAACGCTGTCCGCCCATCTTTGTCTCTGGCATTGACTGATGATCCCGCCTTGAGTAACCTCAGGATTTCTTCATCGTCGCCGCTGTCAGCAGCTTCCACTACCAATGTTGTAACATCCTCAGATATATCTTCAGCAACAACATCACATGATTTCAAAATCAACTTGGAATAATCGTCATCGCCCCTGACAGCAGCATCCGATGACTCAGCCATGACGAGTTTTCTTGATGATGGCACTTTTTTACAATCGAAATTCGGAGAAATCCGAGATCACCAGTCCCTGATGGCTTGTTGTACACTGTGCTCACAACAGCTGGCTTTCCTTACACATTTGGAGAAATCAGAGATCACCAGTAGGAACACAGAGATCACCAGTAGGAACAGTCCACCCAGTCCCTGACGGCTTGTTGTACACTGTGCTCACAACAGCTGGCTTTCCTTACACATTTGGAGAAATCAGAGATCACCAGTAGGAACAGTCCACCCAGTCCCCGACGGCTTGTTGTACACTGTGCTCACAACAGTGGCTTTCCTTACACATTTGGAGAAATCAGAGATCACCAGTAGGAAGAGTCCACCCAGTCCCTGACGGCTTGTTGTACAACAGCGGGCTTTCCTACAAGGGGAAAAATGACATCATCAAACCACAAAAAGAAATATTTTTTCTCACGATCCCCCATTCCAACAAAAGCAGCATTTTCGTAACAGTCTTACAACACAACAGCTGAAATGTACGTTTCGAGCAGGTTGAAAATAGTAGTGGACAGCAGTGATTAGGTGAACTTGTATGATACATCCGCCGGTCACCCATCCACGTAGTGATCATGCTCCACACTGCTTAACTGTTATCTCGGAGGCCAGTGAGAACCAACCACAAGGTCATAAAGAATTCCTCCATGCCCGGTGGGTTAAGCTGTGCCATACCATACTGCAGCTGCAAGGGGTTGAATGCTAAACTGATGACCAACTAGAAATTGACTTGTCAGTCAATTTAAAGACCGCCCCTGGATATTAGCAGACTAGAGAGAGGTCACTGATTGCAACATACACGTAATAAGTTGTCAAGTGGAAAGAAATGGAGTAGTACCGGTATTTAACTTGAGCTGGCGAACGCAGATATCTCTCTGCTATGCGTCTCCAACTGTGGTGAGGAGATCTGTATCATTGCATAGGTCAGTTCAAACCTATAGGCCTACTTCGTAATTTTTGGTTGGATACCAATGCCTACCTCGAACCCAATGGCTTTGAATAGTGTAGTAAGCCATAGGAGTAGGTCAGTAGGTCAGTTCAAACATACCCATCATTCGACCAAACATGACTACCTTGGCTCATTTGGTCTTTAAGTAGGTCATTAGGTCATGGAAGTAGGTCATTTCAAACCTACACTTCACTGATTAGCTTTACTTTGATACCAAACATGACTACCCTGGCTCAACTGGTCTTTAAAGCTGACCTATCCGGACAAAAAGCCCCCATGCGACGAGCAAGAGAATTGCAAACGCCCTGCAAGCACCTCAAAACGAAGGCTCAGAACATGATATACCCCTAGACGCCAGGAGGGCGCCACCTTATTTGCCTTCAGGCAACAGAGCTGTCAACATCTCCGGATACCTCTTACACTACTCAAAGAAAAAAAATTGTAGTCATTTAGACGGGATTCGAACCATCGATCTTCTGATATGTAATGCACCACTCTATCCACTCGGCCAACGAGCCAGCTGACAGAGACATGGTTTGTGTTTGTCATAGACGTAGGCATTCGACTTGCGTAATAATAGTACGAATAAGAGAAAACAACAGTTGTCTTCCAACAGGTTCGGTGGCCGAATGGGCAAGACGATGGAACAAAGATAACAGGGCACGGGTTCGATTCCCAGCGGGGTCGACCTTTTTTCTTTCAAAAAAAAGTGTTCAGCAGTAGCTCACCAGAGGATGTTGACACCTCGACAGCTCGAAGACAAATAAGGTGGCGCCCTCCTGGCGTCGTGGGGTATATCATGTTCTGAGCCTTCGTTTTGAGGTGCTTGCAGGGCGTTTGCAATTCTCTTACTCGTCGCATGGGGGCTTTTTGTGCGGATAGGTCAGCTTTAAGTAGGTAAACAGGTCTTGGAAGTAGGTCAGTTCAAACATACACTTCATTAACTTTAGTTTGATACCAAACATGGCCACCTTGGCTCAACTGGTCTTTAAGTAGGTCACTAGGTCATGGAAGTAGGTCAGTTCAAATCTACACTTCATTAGCTTTAGTTTGATACCAAACATGACTACCCTGGCTCAACTGGTCTTTAAGTAGGTCACTATTGCTGCGTTCACACCTATTGCGAATCGAAATCGGTTTCCGTAAATCGAAATACGGAAATCGATTGGTTACGCCGGGTCGGGTCACACTACAACTAAACCGATTTCGATTCGAAACAAAACGCGTCACACCCAACCCGAAATAAACTACGTCATGACGTCAGGCCTACATTGAACATGTTGAATGTATACTGTGCAGTGCATAACTATTTCGATTTGGCTAATGCGAATCGAAACCGATTCAAATACCGGTTTGGTTAAATCGGTATAAAAGTGATCTATTTCGAATTGAGTGTGACGCGTTATATCGGAATAGGCCTTTATTGCGAATTCGATTCGATATAAAACCCTAGTGTGAACACGGCATAGGTCATGGAAGTAGGTCAGTTCAAACCTACACTTCATTAGTTTTAGTTTGACACCAAAAATGACTATCATGGCTCAACTGGTCTTTAAGTAGGTCACTAGGTCATGGAAGTAGGTCAGTTCAAACTTACATTTCATTATGTTTAGTTTGATACCAAATGTGACTACCTTGGCTCAACTAGTCTTTAAGTAGGTCACTAGGTCATTGAAATAGGTCAGCAGCGCCACCTATTACTTTTTCGCACCAGACGCTTTGTAGATACATACTACTTGTAGAATGCACTGCGAAGGAATTTAAAAAAAATTAACCTATCTAGGGCTCAACTGCAGTAAAAACCGATTTTCAGGAAAGCGATCGCAGCGCCCTCTTTTGTCTTAATTCGTGCTGAGGCATGTACATCACCATGCACCAACCTCCAATCAATTCGACCTTATTAAAATTTGTCTAGACACGTGGCCGTTCCCGATGATGGCCTGTGACAGCCTGTGTGGCTACGACGAAGTTACCAGGTCAGGTTGGAGCAGACAGATATGACCGAGAGCAGAACACCACAAATCTAACGGAAAATACAAATAAACATCACTTCCTTTGGTTCACATTGACACCAAAGAACTTCACCTGCACGTTGTGCTTAATTTTGATGATTTCCAATCTCAGCAAGCGCGACGAAGCCCTTTTGTTGGGTAGACATTAACTAAGGAGCTGTAGAGGCATATGCCTCCAAATGAGATGATGACGTCAGAACATGAATATTAAATGAGATAGTGCCGTAGGAACTGCATATCTAATGAGAAATTCTGACCAATGAAGACTGGCTTTAGTTAATTTGTCAACAAGACCACGTGGCTACCTGTATCTGTTTGGTGTATTTACATGGATCTTCTTAGTTTTGTAGTGGTGAGAAGGGCAATCTCCTCCAACTTTTTTACTTCTTTTAACTTTACTTTTTTACTTCCAACATCGGGGACACGGGGCAGTGCCCCGCTAGTTATGCCCCTGTTTGTCAAACTTTGGTCACCATATTATATTAGGCCTAGGCCTATACAGGGTGTATGGCATCTCCAAAGAAACCTCTAGGAGAGCTGGGGCTGGGTGGGGTCTGCTGTTGCCCCATCTCCACGTGATGATTTGTTGAATGAAATGGTCCATGGACCATGTGCTCACCTGTGTGTGGGTGAATGTCCCCGAAGAACAAACGACAATTGCGTGTTCAAGTGTAGACATGAACACATGAAGGACCCTACGAAGATACGTCCTTGTTCAAGTTCAGAACATTCTAGCTCCAGTAGTTAACGAGCTATGGGCCAACACCACTTTTCAAGATAGCCACCTGGTGGCCACATTTGAAGTCTGATCGGACCGAAATTCACCACAGACATAAAGGGCACCTAGATACATCATCACACCTAATTTGAACAATCCAGGACAAATAGCCATGAAACATGCCGCCCAACATAAAATTTCGAACTTTGATCTCTGTGACGTTGAAAATTACGTCAAACCAAAAACCGGGGTGATATGTCATGTATCCTCATCAGGTGTACCTATGATAAAAATTTGGTAATGATTCGATCAATGGTTAAGGCGAAACTGCACTTCAAAAGTTTTCGGTTTATCCCCCCCCCTGGTGACCAAGCCGGGAACTACATCGGACCGAAACTTGGTGTCTGTGGTCATCTGACCTAGGGGCACATATGTGTGAAGTTTGAAGACAATAGCTCCAGTGGTTCACCATCAGTTTCCAAACAGAATGTATGTAATGTAGTTCACTGAATAGTCACTAGATGGCTCCATTTGAAATGGACATGAAATGGTCCATGGACCATGTGCTCACTGGGTTGGACATAATAGTCTAATGACAGAGGAGGTACATATCAGTTATGAGCAATCTGGGTCAAGTCATTCCCAGAAAAGACTGATGATTTTTGGGTTATGCCACCTGGCAGCCATATTGGATGTCCAATCGGGCTGGAACTTCACATGCACATAAAGGTCATCTGCAGGGGACCACACAGCACATTGGAGCGCTTTGGGTCAAGTCGTTCCTGAGTTACAGCACTTTGATGATTTTCGGGTTAAGTACCCCTCCAATGCATGTTTATGCAAGATATGAAGTTGCTCGGTGAAATAATGACAAACTGTGGCAGGTTCGTCACTTTTGTCGAACTTTCACCTCTGTGACCTTGAAAAGTAGGTCAAATCAAAAACCCGTTATTATGTTATGTATCCTTATTAGCTACACCTATGATAAAAATTTGGAGATGATCTAGTCATTAGTTCAGGAGTTATTGCACTTTTTGTGTTTTTGGTTTCCGCCACCTGGTGGCCAAACTGAGAGTCGAATGGGACCGAAACTTGGTGTCGTGGGTCATCTGACCTAGGGGTACATATGTACCAAGTTTCAGATCAATAGCTCCAGCGGTTACGAAACGTGCCCTGCTAACGGACGACGACAACGACGGACGACGGACGCTGCACCATCGTAATAGCTCACGCCAGTGAGCTAAAAAAGTGCAATAACTAACTTATTATTCAACGGATCATCACCAAATTTTTATCATAGGTACATCTAATGCATATACATGATATATTGTACGGGTTTTCAAGTTGAACAACGTTAATCGGTCACACAGGTCAAAGTTCCATTTTCCAAAATGGCTGCCTGGCAGCGGACCATCAAGTCCGATCACGCTGAAATTTGCTGTACACATGAAGGCTACAAAGATACATACTTGTCCAAGTTCAGAACATTCTAGCTCCAGTAGTTTACGAGCTATGGGCCTACGCCCAATTTCCAAGATAGCCACCTGGTGGCCATATATGAAGTCCGATCGGACCGAAATCCGCCACAGACAAAGAGGGTACCTAGATACATCATCACACCTAATTTGAACAATCCAGGACAAATAGCCACAAAACGTGCCGCCTGACGATGAAATTTCAAACTTTGACCTCTGTGACCTTGAAAATTAGGTCAAATCAAAAACCCGGGTGATATGTCGTGTATCCTCATACGATGTACCTGCGATAAAAATTTGGTGATGATCCGATCAACGGTTGAGGCGAAACTGCACTTCAAAGGTTTTCGGTTTATCCCTCCCCCCCTGGTGGCCAAGCCGGGAATTATATCGGACCGAAACTTGGTGTCTGTGGTCGTCTGACCTAGGGGCACATATGTGTGAAGTTTGAAGACAATAGCTCCAGTGGTTCACCATCAGTTTTCAAACAGAATGTATGTAATGTACGGGTAGTTCACTGAATAGTCACTAGATGGCTCCATTTGAAATGGACAATGAAATGGCCAGGGCCATTGTGCTCACCTCTGTGACAAGTCTCCATGGTTAAGTGTGAAACTGTGACTCTCATGTAGCGTGTTCGTTTACTTGCCTGGGCCTCCCCGGAGTAAATTTCTGAGCGACCGTCGCGCATGCTCAATAAAGCCACATTCACGAACGAACGTGCCCTGCTAACGGACCACGACGGACGACGGACGACGACGGACGACGGACGCTGCACCATCGTAATAGCTCACCCCAGTGAGCTAAAAACCAGGCAAGGGAGGGCTTAATTTGATAAAAATAACATGCATCGTTCAAATGAAATGGCCCATGGACCATATGCTCACTGGGTGAATGTGCCAGAAGAACGTAATGACAAATGTTAAATCGAAATATTTCAGGGCAAGTCTTGAGTAATTTATGACATATGTGTCAGTCCATTTTCCAAAATGGCTGCCTGGTAATTAACCATTTATTTGGGGTCCAATTGGACAAAATTTTGCTGTACACATATTGACCTCTGTGACTTTGAAAAGTAGGTCAAATCAAAAACCCGTTATATATGTTATGTATCCTCATTAGATACACCTTTGATAAAAATTTGGAGATGATCCAGTCATTGGTTCAGAAGTTATTGTACTTTTTGTGTTTTTGGTTGCCAAGAATCGCTTCAGACCGAAACTTGGTGTCATAGGTCATCGGACCAAGGGGGTACTTTAGATATGTACCAAGTTTTAGATCAATAGCCCCAGTGGTTACGAAACGTGCCCTGCTAACGGACGACGATGACGGATGCTGCGTCATCATAAGAGCTCACCCAAGGTGAGCTAAACGTGTCATTCACAATGCGCTGAAATGGACATACTAGCGAATATTGCCCATCGATTCTCCATTACACGGGCGCGATCATCCTATTTGCTGATTGGTCACCGGAGAATTGGTCTCACGGTAATCAGATCAATTCCATGTATTTCCAGAGCAAATGAAACCAAACTAACAGCTCTTTGATCAAATGGCTTGGAATCACCACACACCAATAATCAGTTCCGTTGTGAAGTCTTACTTCCACTACACTGGTTTCCGCCGCGGTTTTCAGTGAGTGGTGCAGTTTTCATGTGGTGTAGCAGTCCTTTGACGGTCAAGCCAGATAGTCTGCGGTTATGGGGAACCCGCACACTCACTTTCTATTATTTCTGGTGCGCAAATAAATTTACTTGTGTTGGTCGCCCAACAGTAAAACCTACAACATCGTGTAGCAGATGAAATTTTCTTTTAATCTCATTCCTTTTTTTCTTAAAATAAAGATATACGATGGCAATAAAAGCAAAGTTTTTGTCTCGTTTTTCCTGTAGGAAAATGTACAGGAGATTTTTTCATGATGCACTTAAAATGACACTTAAAATGACGTCCTGACGTCGTTTCGGTACAACCGCTTGCAGCGCCGACCTGTCGGGATAAACCGCCAGGCAGGTTCTCCATTCTCCTAATGCCTGTGACTTTCCCAACAACAGGAAACCAACAGAGAAGGCATAAAAACCGGCGTTAACGGAAAAACCTGAATGTGGCGAACACTGAATGTACCCCTATTGGTATCCCATCTTGTAACCCACACATTAGCCAACAGTCTGTGAGTTGAATCATTCTAACGCCGGCCTTTCAACTGAATGTTTTCTGTCGCAAATTTACTTTGTCCGACAGCGACTTGCACATGGGAGGTGCTCTCCAAGTAGGCCTAGACTGTCGACACTCCTGGAAATATGTCGGACACTCTGTTGCATGATCACTTTCTGCAGCGTGGAAGAGGCCTTAAAGGACCACGGTATTGCCACTTTTTCTCGACAGCCGGTGCCACCATGCCACTCTCCAACCCAGGGACTAACTACGTAGTCGGCGAATTGACCCAATTTACTATGTACATTTTGTAATGCATTTTTGTAGTTGGTCTTACTGCCGCTAGGTGGCTCCCTCTACGTCGGCAGTCAAATAATGCATTTGGGATCCAATACCGTGCACTGCTCCTTTAATAGATTATGTCAGCCAGTTATTTTAATGTCCGACAGTGATTGCTTTGAATAGCACCTAGCTGTTCTATTCATCGCCGGAAATGTCAGGAAACTTTTTGAACTATAAGAGGCAGTCGTCAACATGGACACACAGGCGTAGAAGAGCCACACGACAGAAACTTGCGACAGTAACTTGCTCGACAGTTGCAAGAGCTTGCAGACAGAGACTTTCCACCAGGGTTATAGCTAGGATTTCAGAAGGGCACGGTGCAAACTTTGTGAAAAGGCCACTTCAACCCAGAAAAGGGCACTTTTTATTCGCAACATTTCTACTAACGCTTGTCAGTTAAAAATGTCTTTATAACTCCAGTCAACAGCCAATTTAAGGCAGTTTCTAAGGTGATACGACCAAAAGGGACCATGGCAGAGGGTCTGGGAGGTACTAAACCTAAAAAAATGTTTTTTTAGGGGCACAGCGGCGCCCTAGGGGCTAAAAAAGGGCACAGCAGCGCCCCTTTCGGCGCCGCTCTAAAATGGCCTAGATATAACCCTGTCCACATTTTTTTCTTTCACGTGGAAGACCCATCGGTAGGTTTATTGCGACAGTTTTGCCAGAACTGTCACAAGTTTTTTTTCACATGGAAGGCCGGCATAAGACAAATTGACAACAGAATACAAAACATGCAATGAACAGAAATGTACTTCTGGTGTCTTCTTTCTCGTAAATTGTAACGTTATCTCGAACTTAAACTGTTTAAAATTCCTACCATAGGTCCCCAAAGACCAGGCTGATGAAGAAGCATTCAGTTCTTCAAAACACGGTTGTTAATCTTCAGTCCCCGATTTTTTTCAAATAAGAACATATCGTTGAAATTCCTGCTGGCGATTTGCCAAAAAAACATGAGTTTGTGACGCAAGTTAATAGTAAATCTTTGCATACCTCTAATTTTTCCCTGAATGATTCCACGTTGTTTTTAACGTCTGCCAGTGATTGCGGCAATTCTCCGTTTTCTACGAGCAGTTTTCTCTCTAAGTTATTTAACCGGGACTCCATCTCGTGGGCGTTGAATCCTAGTTGGGATGCTATTGTATGACCTGAAATAGCAATAATGAATTCATCATTTAAGAAAATGAAATGGTCCATGGACCATGTGTTCACCTGGGTGAATGTACCAGAAGAACAAATGACAAATGTTAAATCGAAATGTTCCCGGGCAAAACTTGTAGGCCTACTAAAATGGCGCTGCGTTCACTGGGCGGATCCACGCGGATTTCGCCGGGATTGCGGGAAAAGAGGGCAGGCCCGGATTTAGAGGGGGCACATGGGGCACGTGCCTCCCTATTTTTCGAGGGGCAATGATATTTTTACTGCATTTTTTGGAAATCGTCTAGTATTTCATGTCTAAGATGGTGGGAAATCACATATGCCTATATCAGAGCTTTGATATTTCAAATTTTCAAGTCCAACCTCGGCGCACTGTGCTCTAGAAACCTTGAAATCTGCGGTGAATTTCAATGATTTGCTCCAAATTTCAGAATTTCACGGTCAATTTTACAGATTTGTTGGCCGATGGGGGAGCTCCCCGGATCCGCGCCTGGGGTTGTATCGACTCAAACCTGCAAAAAGACAATTTAGTTTAAGATTGTAAGGAAAGATGGCACTGCGGGCAAAGGACTAGTTCCAATCTTTGCCGCTCCACTCCCGCGGCGCTGATTGTAGAATGAGCGCCACGGGATTGCAGCGGCAAAGATAGTAACCAGTCTAGTTCGGGCTAATCGTTGATGCTAAATACACGATACGGTTTAATACTTACTTATGTATTTGTCCAGCTTTCTATCCTCAATAAATATTCTTTATGTGTACATAAGATATATGAGATAGGAAAAATCCTGTTGTTTCAAGATAATTTTGGGTGGATTGCGTTTTTGCCGAATACGAACATGACGAAGATGCCGTACGAATCACAATGTACAGAATTTTAAAGATGGCGGATGGGAGGTTGGGGAAAATTTTCTGTCACAGATGCTCAATGTTTTTTATTTTTTGGCGTCTTGAATGGTTCAATAAAGATTGTGTTATGTTCAGCAGATTGCGCCTTATCTTTACAACATTTTATTGACTTGTCACCATCTATACTCCGTTCGATGACGCACTTTTATTCGCTTCTTTTTTGCCTTTTTTAGACAGCCTGAAACATGATTGGCCTTCTTCTTTCTTGGCTCAAAAGTTAGGTAGGCCTAGGCCTAGGCCTAGTTGCCTAGCCTATAGCCTGGCCCGGGGTAGCCCTCCCTAGGGCCTACCGTTATAGGCCTATACTAGGGCCTATAGGCTATGTATAGACGACTTCAACATAAGGGCCCGGGTGCGATGGATCTGGCGAACCCGGAAGTAGATGTACACAGCAATGCACGCATCCCTATGCAGTCGAGACGGCATAGGGATGCGTGCATTGCTGTGTACATCTACTTCCGGGTTCGCCAGATCCATCGCACCCGGGCCCTTATGTTGAAGTCGTCTATTGTATGACATGACAATGTCTGCCAATGCAATGCGTAGGCCTAGTAGGGTAACTGGTAATATGCAGACTTGCACTTTGCAGTGCATGTGCATTCGCCAATGAATCATTGAATGTTAGGCCTAATGAGTCGTCTACCAGGTATGCTAGGCCTATATGGCATCCGGTGTTTTTCAGTGTTTCCTTGGTGTCAGGTCAACTCGTAACCAGGTCGACTCGTACCTGGGTCAACTCGTAACCGAGTCAACTCGTAACTCGAGTCAACTCGTACTTCGGTCAACTCGTAACCTGATTCAAATAAGATAACTTTCGAGCAAGTTTCTGTCATAAAAAGGAGTGTTTGCTTACACTTCTGTCTCAGACTTTATTTGGAAAGTTCTTGCGACAATAAGCAAAAAGAATTAAAAATAAAGCTTACTGTATGAGACCCGTGGATACATTTTCCCGCCAAAAGATCGTCATTACCATGCGGCGAAAGGCCTGCGGTCTGATGTGAGGTTTTCGTCATTCAAGTAAATATATCTATTTGCTGGAAAGGGTATTGGCAAACGAATTTGTTATGAATGGAAAGAGCATTCTTCCTGGATTTGAGCCAAATAAATTATTGAGGAATCCTAGCAGAGGTTTAGGAGATATGGACTTAGAAATATAACGATCGCTGTCAGATTGAAATGCTGGACTCAGTCGCGCCGGTGGCTGATTCCTGCCGAAATCCTCAACGCAGTTTGAGAAATCGTGATTGAAATTTTCATTTCAACAATTCCGTGACTTTTCAAGTCAAGGACCATGGACAAATCTTCTAATGCTAATTCTACCTACCTGGTTACGAGTTGACCGAAGTACGAGTTGACTCGAGTTACGAGTTGACTCGGTTACGAGTTGACCCAGGTACGAGTTGACCTGGTTACGAGTTGACCTGTAATCGGTTCCTTCTTTTACTCTGAAAGGCCTACCGGTAGCCGCTATATCCGGAACGTTTAGTAGGCCGTGACTAATAAGGTAGAACAGTCTACACCATCACGGTATACCATGATTCTGTACTGTGAGACCACATCGACATACATTTTTTCCAGTATTGTGTACAAATTCAGCATTGAAAAACAACTCAAAATTCTTCCTGGATATATCGAGTTATGTGTGTTGAACACGGTCGCACTAATTTGCGTCCAACTGCGACCAATTGCGTCCAGTTGCGTCCAACGCTATAAAACGCTAATTTTATCAATACAAATGTTAAAATTTATGTTTTAAATGGTCATTCTCAACATTATCTCATCAGAATTAATCACAAAAAGGTGAATTATATGACATTTGACAGGTCAAAAAACTCCCGAGGCCAGCCTTCCGCGATTGTGACTCTTCAGGCAATGGCGGCCATTTTGACAGAGTCTACCCCAGACAACGATAACAACAAAATGGCCGCCGGCTTCTGGACGCGAAAATAAACTCAATAAATCATGTAAATAA
>NMRB01000317.1:24412-114641 GCA_002633025.1 Notospermus geniculatus | reverse complement strand
TGTTGAACATGAATATGGCCGATTTTTTCAATTAAAAGTTTTTTTAAAGAAGTTAAAAGTTTTTGAAAATTGGGCCCTACATTTTGTACAGGCGAATGTACAGTCACGCATTACCGTGATGGTGTAGACTGTAGAAAGAGCTAGACTGACTTTTTTAGAGAGACCGTGACTTTGACTGTTCAATTCAATGAAAAGCATGAAGGCAGGCCTAGGCCTAAAAAAGGACACCTTTTTTCTTATTTTTTCATGTTTTTATTGAAGTGGTTGTGATGATGTATTGTAAGTGCTTGGAGGAATTATACTGAGTATAAGTATTATACTCAGTATAATTCCTCCAAGGTAAGTGTTATCATTTTTCAGCTTCCAAAGACAAGCCTTCCGTGGACCACCACCCCAAGGTATTGACCACAGTCTGCTGTTGTAATCTTCTGAATCTGATGTCCAGTTGAGACTGAGCAAATTGGAGGGGATTCAAAATTATAATTGTCTGACTGTCACAATTTTTCCACTGTTAATGTGGTATTAATTGACTGTGACTAACAGAATTTTCAATGTCTTGTTTTAGTACTCTTCTTTCAACTGTGTAGGCCTATCTCTGTATGATAAATTTTGCTTGTCTTATCAATTTCATAATGAAGGAATGCAACCAGTGGGGATTGGGCACTTTGGCATGACACCACAACAGCAGGGAATGATGTTCACAGGACAACAACAGATGATGCCACAACCAAGAATGATGATGCATCACCAAGGCATGTCCCATGGGATGCGAGCCCAGGGTCATATGATGGGGACACCTGTCAGTGCGGGAATGCAGCAGCAGATGCATGGCATGCACAACCAGATGGTGAGACAGATTCACCCACAACAGCAGCAGAGGATGCAGCAACCAAGGTTCCAAGGGCAGCAGATGCCTCCACAGGTTCGTAACATGTATTTTAAATGCCAGATATAAAAATAGATTTGGAAGCTGAGTATCAAATTCAAATGACATTATATTAGACAATACTGATAAACTCTGAGGCAAGAAAATGAGTTGGAGACCACTAATCACAATATTATTTTCTCAATTTCAAACTACAGTCTGGCATGCCTGGTGGTTTTCAACATCCTCAAGGTTTCAGACGTGATCCAGTTCAATATGTGGCTCCACCACCATATACCCCCCAAATGGCTCAGAACTACAACATGAGAGCCCAGGGACAAAGCCTTCCTCCTACAAGGTATTAAAATTGAATTTGATTTGCATCAGTTGTCATAGAGAAAGTGGGTTCAGCTGTTCGTAGTGACACTTGAGTTAACTTTGTTTTCATATTGCCCAGTTCTGACCTAATAATTAAGCAAACATGTTAGTCATTCATAGATTATCTACTTGATAAGATAAATCTAGACCTCAGGGCATTGACGTATACACTTATATAAATGTAAAAACTGTAGATTAACCAAGTCAATTGTCTGAGTTAACCTCACCATCGATGCATGCAAGGGACTACTATCTACCAGTGAATTACAGAATTTGTGTCTCTTTGTGCTTCTACTTTCCATTTATCCATTTTGTGTATATGTGTACCATCAATGTATGTACGGTAAGCTAGCGTGACCCATGGTGATGTGTCGAAACACTTGTGTTATGACCATCTGAAGTTGTGCTTCGTTCAGTCACTTCAACCTAAGTGAATCTCATAGCTACATGGTGAAGAAGAAATGGTTGTAACGGACATTCAAGTCTAGTGATGTTTGCCTGGCTTTATTTTGTAGTAAATCATCACAAAAGCCTGCTAAGTCCATGGAACAAGATTTGAAACACAGGAATTTCCAGTCAACCCAAAGACGTCTTATGGAACTAGGACGCCTAGGCCCAAAGAAAGTTGATGCGGACAGTATGATTGAAGCTATTATTGGCAAGAAGGAAGTTGAAAAACGGAAACGTGAGTAGATCTTGATATCTGGAAAATGGCAAGCTCGAGTTTTTGAGTTTTATGGATATTAAAGCATACTTACGTTATTCGGCTTTTGCGTTGTTATAAAAGTGCAGTAGGCCATTGTACTGAACATATATGTGTCTGTCTTACAGAACCAACCATAGAACCAGAGAAGACATCTGACCTTGATGACAGTTTTGGAGATTTCATGCATGGTCCTACTTCTGCAGACAATGATAGCAACAAAGTAATTATCAATTGGTGTCAATAAGGAATTTTGTCTGCTGTCAGCTAGATATGTTCAGATGTGGTAGCATTTAGTGACCTAAATTTGTCTCTCAATTACCGGTAGTAGTTTTGCTTAGACCCATATCTATTCTGTTTTAACCTCAATGTTTTTGACTGGCAGGATCAAGAGACTGGTGAGCCTGCTACAAGTGATCAAGGCAACAGATCAACTGATTCAACTTGCCAACCTCATGAGGAGAAGAAAGGTCTGTCCTTATGTTGTTTTCCGTCATTTAATGTTGCATTAAGTTTGTAATGAACAATATAAACATCCTATTGATTTTATATTCATCTTGTATACTGGCACTTGCATAGCATGCAAAATTCAAGAATTGTTACAAATTGTACCTTACAAGTGCATTCCATTATAGATATCATGAGCATGATGCTTGAGTGTTCTGATCTGACAACACAGACCAAAGCCAAGACATTCCATAAACCAAGTGTGAAAGAGATACATGTTAAGAACACAAGGACAGCGTCATTCCAGTCAAGTCAGAAATCAGCTAACTGGGGGTATGCCACAGATGATTTGTCTGATCTGTTTAAGATTGAAGGTGGGTTAGACTCTGTTATGGCATTGGCTCTCATGTTGGTGCCTGTTGCCAAGCACTCCATTTTGTTAAATAACAAATGTGTAGGAAAACTCGTTAATATAGCGGTATGTATTTTGGCTTGCAGTGAAACAACCAGAGCCCGCGCCAGTCCCAGAAAGTGTCCCAGAACAAGCTGGTCAGCAACAAATTCCACCAGGACAGTACCCTGGACAGCCAGGCCAAGTGGTTGATGCTTCTGGACAGCCAGTGTATCCTCATGGTCACGTACCACCTGGTCAAGGTCATCCTGGAGGTTTTGCTCCTCCCGCTCAGAATTCTGCAGGAACTGGTGTCCCACCCCAAAATGCAGCTGTTCAGAGTATCCCGGGGGTTCATGGACAACCTCAGGTGGCTACTGGACCTGGTCTACCATCCAGTATGGCTGCAGGATCTGCAATACCTAACAGTGCCCCTGGTCCAGGAGGTCCAACACAAAACGGACAGGCGCCCACCATGCAGCTTCCACCACACATACCACCAATGTTTTTCAATGCTGCAGTGATACCCGAGGTCTACCTTCATGTCCTTGAGGCAACCATTCAGTAAGTAACCACATCCCGTCATCCTCATCAGTTTCTATGGTATCACCTGTAACTTCATTATTAGTAATTGAACACTGAATTTTTGTCCCTTTTCAGAAATGGTGTAATAGATACTAGTCTAGTCTATGGTCTTCTACTTAGAAGCCACTTACCCAAAGAAATGCTTGGTCATATATGGAATCTTGCCAATAAGACAATGCCGGGTCAACTCATAAAAGAAGAATTGTTTGTTGTGTTAGCCATGATAGCACTTGCCCAGGTATGTGATTAACATCTTCTCTCCAAGTAGAGCCATTCAGTGTCAGGGAAAACAGTCTTTACCATCGATAATGCAAACGTTAATTCCCTACAGTGGCGACATATGTTACACAACAGCTGTTTTATTTCAGCAAAAGAAGGACATTTCATCTCTGGAAGTCTTGAAGGAGTGTCAGCAGCCACCAGTACCAAATCTTGGCCAGCATTCTCAACTGCAACCTAACCAGCCTGCTGCCAGCCAACAGCCCCAATCTCAAGGATCAGTCCAAAAAAGTAGCAATCAGAATCTTTCTGCTGATGACCAAGAATTTGCTGACTTTCACCAGGCTCCAGTCTCAGCCTCAAGTAAGTGATGAGTTTTTGTCAGAAACCAACACCCCTTAAACAGACTGTAGAATCCTGGCTCTTGATGTATAATTCTTTTTTCATGTCTTTGATCAATTTGTTTTCAGATGCATTTGGTGACTTTGTCTCTAGCCCAGCCCATCTCAAGCCCAAACCAGGTGAAGGGTGAGTAATTCATTATCAGAATAGTGCTGATGATTAGCAGCACAGTACATTGCATCAGTCATAGAAAAAATGGGTCAATACACAGTTGAACACTTAATTAATGCTTGGATATGCTGATAACGATGTTTTTTTGTGTTCCAGTTCTGCAGATCAATTCTCATTCCC
Organism: Notospermus geniculatus; assembly: GCA_002633025.1. NCBI lineage: Eukaryota > Metazoa > Nemertea > Pilidiophora > Heteronemertea > Lineidae > Notospermus > Notospermus geniculatus. The sequence continues at coordinate 110,360 of NMRB01000317.1, read as the reverse complement.
AGGACAAGCAGCCATGAGGAAAGAAGAAGAGGATGATTTTCAAGAATTCAAATCCGCTGAACCGACTGTTACTCCTACAATCAAGGGCAAACCATTTGGACAGTTCTTAAAACATGACCATGGTATCAAAATGCATGGACCAAAGGTCCAGGATCTTCACTTTGATTTTGATCCTTGTAAGGGATCAGAATCGAGCTCGCTGAGCAGCTATAAGCTGGATTCTCTGTCACATGGATCTGATAGTTCAAAAACATCTACAAGTTTCCCAGACAATAACGACGATTTTGATGATTTTAGATCAGCTGAGAGTAGCGAGAATAGCAGCTTTGGAAGTTTTGGAGGGTATCAAAAGAGTGTCACCTCAAATTCCACTCTCAAGGAACAGGATATACTTGGAGCAGAGGATAAATATGCCGCATTGAAGATTTCGATGAGTGAGATTCCTGAACCTGCACTTGGGAAATATTCAATGTTCCGAACAGAAGATATTGGCAGTGATGGAAAACCGATTAATATCGGTGAGGCAATTGTGTTCAAAGATTTAGGAAAGGATAAGGATGGTGCAGTTCCAGGCACTGCTGAAGAAACTGGTAAGGCTGAGGAATGGGCTGATTTCCAGGACGCATTTTCATCTAAAACAGATGAGACCATATCAGGAAGAGTTGGTGCTTTGAACGTTACAGGAGGGAATGCGGATTCATTGAGTAACTTTACGGGGGCAGCCCCTGCTAGTCAGAGTTCTGGTACAGATCGCTACAGTGCATTTAGAGAATTAGGTGCTAGTCAGAATGCCACTATAGGGTTGTTTAGTTCTAGTCATATGGAAGAAAACAAGGACATGCCGTCATCGGTGGGCAATGTGGATGATGAAGATGATGATAATTTTGGAGATTTCAGTAGCTTTTCATCAGCACCTTCTACGGTACCTCCGAATTTGCCAACCACTGGGACTACAACATCTGAGTTCAGTGTAGTGAAACCGAAGCCTATCAAACCAACAAAAAGTGTATTCCAACATCAACCTAAGACTGTTGGGTTTGCCGAGCTGTCTTACGGTGCAATGCCTGATGAACCTCCAGATTGGGATGCCGCTGATGATCATGAAGATGATGATGATTTTGCCGACTTTACTGGTGTCTCTACGCTACATTCACAAGATTGGATCAGTGAAGTGGATGCAGTGCCAGGAAAATCACGATTTCAAATGACGCATTTGAAACCTCGGACGCTGGATACCACAACACACAGAGCTGATGTAGCGGGTGAAGCTGACGTCCACAGTCCACCGTCATTGACATCACCTGTCAGTGACTCTAAACACGATGATTTGGCCAAAAGTCACTCTCTTACTAGTCTTGATTCACTCTCTGGCAATAAAGTTCAGTTGAAGGAAGATTCACAATCTGTTGGAAGCCTCGACTTAGGGGGTAACATCAAAATAAAGGATCTGAAGGACCCTACAGCTGTGGGTGCTGATTGCCATTCCATCTCTAGTGCAGGTTCTGTGGATTCTGGTGAGAAAAAATCAAATCCAGACCAACAGTCAGTGAGGAGTTTGGAATTCAAACAAGGGTCAGAGGTTGAAGTTAACGGTGATGGATTTGGGGAGTTCAGTTCTTCGACAGGCAATAAAGCAGTGAATGGTGTTGGTGATTCTCAACCATGGTCTAGTATGAATAACGGACTTGGTAAGTAGGAGATGCCTTCTTTGTCATTTAATCACCAGTTTTGTTTGACATCATGCTTCAAGCTCACAAAATGAGAGATTGTTGGAGTTATTTCCATTCATTAGCTACCACTCTGTTTCCAGACTCCAGCACCTGGACTCAAGCTCCTCGTGACGCCAGTGAACTTCTGACAGATGGAAGTGCTGTTCTTGGAGATAGATACAGCTCTGCTACTCATGAAATACAGGTACGGATGTATACAAGTTGGTCCTCTGGTTAATTGCTGAACGAACCTCAGGGTGTACTCAAATGAGTAACTTCGCGTGCATTGATATTGCCGTGGTTGTCTGATGATGTGATACTTCGTCATGTTATTTCATCAGTACAATAATATGATTGTTTTCTCTGTATTCCAGGATATTGAAAAGCACGCGTATGAATGGGAGCGTTGCTTGGAAAGTTGCCTGGAGATGATAAACAATGCAAACAATGTGTTCAATTCATTATCAAGATCTGTGTGTACTGAAGTCATCAAATCAGAACAAGGAGCTGATTATGTAGCTAGTGAGTCTACTTGTACACTTCTCCTGTGTTCAAGGAAAATGTTGCAATTCTCATGGCTGTCTTGTAAAGCCAAGATGCAGAATAGCACAAAATTGACACACAAAATGATAATAAGCAAGAAGTCAATCTCCAGAATTCATGAATTTTCGACCCCAACCGGGGTCTTTTTCAAGTGGAACTTTTTATACAATCTGAAACTCCAGAAAAGACTGAGCTGAAACCCGAATGTACCGGTAGAACTAACTCCTGTGTAAACAGGATGAGTAGGCTGTCTTGTAAAGAATACGAATAAGACACCAACTGCTTTGAACTTCTAATCCGAATAATGTATTTCCATAGCAGTGGTAACGGTAGAGGAGAAATTCTAGTGGAAAGTTTAAAGGTGGCCACTTATAGTAATTCGTAGGTGTATGATAAAAGTTGAGGGTCTGCTCAAATCATGCAAATTAATACTAGGTCCAAAGTGGAACTTCATTCGTACCTGTTTCACTAAATGTACTCTCATACCACTTTCAGGTATCATTGAAATCTACCGAGTTGTTTGTCGTATTACATTATCTATCAAAGTGTCTGGTGAGTACGTCTGATACACTGAGGATTGTATCACTACAACTTGATCTTCATTCGGTTATACCTCAACGGTCTTCAATGCAGCTCCCATCTGTTGAAATTTGCCACTTTTATGTTTTTCCAATCAACTTTTTCAGCCGTCACCAATTCCAAGTTGCCAAAGTTGTTAAGAGATATTGATCTGAGTTGGAATAATCTCACAGCATTTATATCAACCAGTGCAGCTATGGTGAGTGAAATAAGGGACATTTTATGAGACAATCATTCAATGAATGCTGCGGCACATCCCCATACATTGTATCTGTGGACTGTACCTGCATATCATTTCTTACATTTTACATGTTGATGGATGAATCCTTGGGTTCGTCAATCATGAGCAATTGTTGCTTGCAGGATGTTCCCATGCCAGGCAAAGCAGTGCCAGTCCTGCCTGGTGTACGGTATGCGTTTCCACTATTACCAAGCTTCCCTATAAAAATCTCTCAGAAATATTTGTGTGAATACCTGAATAGAAAGCAACTCTCTTGTCTATTTCAGCCTGACTCATCCTCGTTTGATTATCGTACATGTGTTCTCAAGTCAGATGAAGAAGATGCACAGCATAAGGCTTGTGGTATCTGTCTGCTAAATGTTGATGGCCAGAGTAAATCATTTAACAGGGAAGCAGTCCATAAGTTTACATATGGTGGCCGACAGTATCATGCAACCTGTGCCAACTACTGGGTGAATTGTGTTGACTCAATGCTGCCTGCTCTTAGGCTCCCAGAATTGTTGTAATGTGTATGGATGTACAGATGCCTACGTGTGGGTACTGTATATTCGGAAATCACCCAGGTTGTTTTACTGCCAGCAGTATCTGAAACTAGCATAGTATTTGAAAAGGTCGAATGAAATCAGATTGGATTGTGCATTGCAGCAGCAAATCATGACTCATTCTGGGTTTCTCTTTTTCATATGACAGTATTATGTGGCAATGCAACAAATTCTTCAGGTTGAATACACACTGGCGTTTACAATCTACTTAATCATGTTATTGTTACTGATGAAATGAACACGCTATGGGCAACTGTGGGTTACTAATGGAAAGAGTCAGACAATACCGGTACATTTGTGATAGGCCTACCTTTGACCTTGGAGAAATTCTACTTCTTAATTTCATCTGCAAGAAGTAGGCCTATTGTTTCATGACCTTACATTCCATTGTTTTCAGAAGCCATTCCATTACTGGTCATTAAACATGATTTGACTTCAGTGTTCAAGTATATTTGAAGATTTTAGATAGAACGTCCTATATATGTCCGCCTGCCCCTGTAAGTTTTGTACGCCTGATTGTGTGATTAGATTGTGATCCAGTGGAATTATTACTTGAACACTTTAAACATTAATATGTGTCGTACATGTAGATCGCACATCTGTTGCAAATATCTTGTTTTTACAAAGAAGTATCTCTGTGGTGGTCATTGTCTAATATCCGAGGCACCATGGTTGGATGCTGACAGTTTCCATTTAGGATTGTGCTAGAATGTGCTAAAAATTTTGTGCATGAAAATTAGTAATTAATGTTCACTTATGTAATGGACAGAAGGGAAAAATACACTTTCCCTGGTTAATAGGAGTAACTGTTGATTGCTTATGTTACTTTTAATGCTGATGTACTATTTGTCGATTACCACCGTTCACGCTTAGTGTAAAAAATGTTGATTTCAGCAACTCGGTTCACTGTACGCATTGTACACCAAATTCGGATGTTAACGATTTCGAAATCATCAGACGTGTTACCTCATAAATGGTTAGTTGTATGTAATGAATTGTGGCATAATTGTTTTATAATCTCGAAATTATTGATATCATGAATGGGTAAGTTTGCTTTTCCTTTACAAGTCCTGAAGAGTATGGTGTATTTGCAGTGGCAGTTGCTCCATCTCCTTCTTGTTGGTGGATCTTGTAGAAGCAAGTGTTAAGCTAGTAGGTTTTTAGCCAGACATGAGCTCTTCAAAAAATAATCTTCCTGTAGGAGTAGGGCCTATATCATGAACAAGTTGCAAAAATATGACAAAATTGAAGATTTGGGTTTGTAAATGTTAATTCCATTATTAGCTGTGATAGCCTATAGTCTGGTTATAACACATAAATGTGTTATTTGTAATCTGTGAAGTCCAATCTTATTCAGAGAGAAAATATCCAATCAGTTTTAACCAAAGAAGAAAGCACTATTTGTAGCACCTATAGTTGACTCTCCTACATTTACCAACTACCGATACATGTATAATGTTGCCATCAATTTACAATGCTTTACCATTGTTGGTAAGGCCGAGGATCCTCAGCAAGAATACAGAGGCAAGTCTCATAACTGGTTGTGAACATTTGACACCTATATGTAGCAGACCAGTATGTGATGTCACTGTTGTCTCCATCAATATCATTACTTTTCTAGTTCAATGCATGAGACACCTTGGCGGTTGCTTTGGAGAAGTACATACTCGTCATACATGTTTATCAAAGTGTGCATGCAATGGGTCAAAGTTTGAAGATATAAAGTGCCAATGATAATCCTAGCATGATAGACTTTGCTTTCAATAAGTTGAATGGCTATGGCATGGAATTTTTGGCGAGATCAAAATTCTGTGAACATGCCTTACCAGAGCATTGTCAAAGATGGATTGTCCAGTATCACCAAAATAAAAAATTGATGTTTCATCTTCATTGTAAATATTGTTGTATAAATTATTCGTCCATGTCTTATTTTATGTATATATGGTGAGGTATGATTAAATGGCATAAAACCTATTTCAGAAAACAATGCACTTCCTGGTTTTACTGTCAAATTTTCATTTCCTGTGCATTGTTTATCATTTGTTTGACAGTGTTGGTGTGTTCACTGTGGTATAATGAGTTGTAGAATATCTCCGAGGGCCAGATGTTGCTCGTGATTTTCGATCTTGGTATGTACCAATGCAAAGTGAAAAACTACTCACTGTAAAATACAATGTAATGTACGTATTTTAGCTTGACGTACTGGACAAAAATCAACGTTTTGATCAAAGAAAAGCAACTTTAATTAATAGTAGTAACAGAACATTAAAATTTCAACCTACAATTAGACTTCATCAACGTGCCACCAACTAACAGAACCTGTGTTAAACAATGTCAAATGAACACCCTAGCCTTCCATACTATACTCCGTTTCATGTTGTTTTTCAAAGAAATATGTCCTCATCTTCAAAAAGACCTCCTGATAAGCTGGTTCCTTCAATCTTGTTACTGGCAATTAACCTGCAAAGAGATTGGTTACTTACATTGCTACCAATACCATTGCACAAGCCATGTCAAGTGAGCTGGTACTATAAGTGATTCTTGAATTGTCACTAGAAGAGCAGTGGATAACGGAGTAAACAGTGGCTGTATTGAATGTCTGCATTTGCTCCACAATTCTAGTCACAAACCTTCTGCCTGATTTCATGACAGACTGCGGTGGTGTCATTTCCTGGAACATTTCACACAAATCACCATCTTTTCTGCTGGGACTCGTTTCTCCCTGACAAAATCCACTGCATCCACTCTGGACCTGGACCTTCACAGGCACAGCCTTTTGAGAGGGTTGCTCCTGTCCTGTTCCTGGCCAACCATGAGTGTCTGAATCACCCTACAACAAGAAGGTGTAGTACATGTATTTACCATAAGCACATAGGATACCCAGAAAAAACTACACCTATTGTCCCAGGTTCAAGGACATAAACATGATAAACAAATATTTCAGCAGCAATTATGTATGTTGCTTATACCTCCATTTCGCTGTGTATTTTATAATCATCTTCTTTTTGTCTTGTTGATGGAAAATCAATGTCTTCCGACACATCTTTATGGGTCGGTACACTTGATATGGTTGACAGCTGAAATATAGATGAGTGTGTATGTGTACATGTACTCTCAAGCAACTGGTTCTTTAGCCCATGGTATTTTTTGGCAGTTCTGTCTTTTCTCCAGAGCATGTTAGAAAATGTAACATTGTTAGTGGTTAATATCAAGCTACTTAGACTAGACCTCGCCTAGTGCTGCACAGTGTCATACGGTAATGGTACCTCTATGCCTTACCTGACTGACTCCAGAAAGACTTGGAGACAATGTGCTGGAAAGTGGAGAAAGACCAGAGATAGGGGAGAAACTGCCAATCATCTGCATCTTTTGAATTGCTTGAGAAACATTGAAACTGGACCTTGGCTTCAAGCTCTTTTCATCAAGCTCTGGTGGTGGGGACGATTCAGATATTTCTGTGGGATCCAATTCCAAGAAAACTTGATCAAGGTGTTCCGAAGGTATAGGAATGGAACTCGAGTCACTTGGCTCACTGTGACTAATTTCAGATGAGGGATGTAGAGCTTTACGCTCCTCCTTAGGAATGTCACTAGTACTATGTTGTTCGACTTCATAGCTTGTTTCTGGAGCACAAGTTTCTGTTTGCTCGCTCCCAGATTCCTCAGAGCCACTCTCATCGTCTCTGGCAGTTTGAACAGTGTCTCCCAACACCTCGGTTGAAATGTCAGCTTGGTATCCCTGGTTTCCATCTTTAGGACATGAAAGATCAGTACCTACAGTCGACTGAACAGATTTCTCCAAATCGATCTCTTCATGACAACCACTAGTTTTGTCTTCAAGTCCATCCAGCTCGGGTTCCTTGATACAAGCGGGCGTCATCATTTGAACCAATGACCCTCCATTAGCATCATTCCTGCTTTTCTTTGGCGCCATCTGTACCTGATTATTGATCTCTTCAATCAGCCTCACATCAGTCATTGGTGTCACTAATTCACATTCTTTGCTGTGCCCAGATGTCAAAACCACCGTCCCCATCGGTGTTTCCAACTCCTCCTTTTTCAAATGTGCAGGTCTTGCGTCAGTTACTGGAGTTGTGGCCTCCAGCAGTTCAGAATCTTGATGCGAGGTACTAGCAAAATATGTGGGTAATACTTGAGGAATACAAGCATTAGGATAGCTGTCGCCGTCTTGATCTTTAGATGATTTATCAGAAGCTTCCACTCCAGAAAGATGTTCATTTTGTTGCATCATCCCCTGTCTTGGCCTTCTCTTGATACATCTTGGCTGACCAAGGTCACTTGTCTCTGCATCTTTTACATCATCATCCATGTCCTTCCCTGGGGAAAGTGCAGTCTGTGCTCTTTTATTGAACTCTCTACTGGCATCACCACCCCCAGTGAGTCCACCATCCTGACTGTCCCCTTTCAACTTGATTATTTCACAGTTCTTTTCAAGAGCATTTTCTTCTACAAGTGTCCCGCTGTCCTCTCTGACAGTTCCGTCCAACGGAGTAGGTGAGTTCTCCCTCTCTTTCATTAAGCTGTCCATCCCATTCGCTTGTGTCTCGATGTCGGTTTCAATCACCGCAAGTTCTCTGCCTCTTGTTTTAGTGCTTGCATCAGTCGCCTCAGATTCTCTGTCTTTCGGGACTTTATGATCTACGACAGCATGGATTTCAGCAACAATAACAACTTTGCTTTTATTTGTTCGAATGGTGTGAGTTGCCTGAAACATATCCCCAGAATCAGTATGTTTTCTTTGTCTTTTCTTTGTTGGAATCCCAATACCATTTACTTCAATTCTATTGCTGGTGTCTTTAGGAGACCTTTTCCTAAGGTCATACCCAATGTTCCTCTCTTGGTGCACTGAACACACCTCAGATCCTATCTTCTCTATCCCATCATCAATCACTTGTTCGCAGCCTACAGCTCTCCTCTTCTTTTTTTGCTGTGTCCTCGTCTGCCGAAATGGAACATCTGCATCTATCATTATCTTGATACCTTCACCCTGACCACTTTGATCATTGCTTGCCTCACTTTTGTGCATCATCTCAATATTTTCACTCATCCTTCCATCGGTATCTTCCCTTTGTCTGTTCCCAGTTTTCTTCAGCAAACCTGACTGGCTTAAACTTAAGTTGACCAATTGACCCTCTTTCCCACATTCAGCATTTCTTTCCAGTGCTGGACCAATCAAATTGCCATCTTCTTGTCTCCTTATGTCACAACATTGGGGACTTACTGCACGGCTGTAATTCTCCAAATCATCCCTCTCCTCAACTAAACTTCTATCCGGTCTCTTGTTCTCATCATCTCCGTCAGCATCAACCACCACTTCTGCACAATCAGCCTCAAAATCTGCCTTTTCCCGCAGCTTCAGCTCCACAATGCTAGATGCTCTTTCAGTTGATGAAAAACTCTCACATCCATTCTCCACAATGTGCTCATCAGTTTCACTCTCGCTCAGATCATAGACGGACATATCATTTGTGGTCAATTTCCCTGTGTCTTCTGACTTTTCCTTCAATTGTGTACAAAGAAGAACTTCATCTATCTTTTGTCTACTTCTCAGGCTTTTTTTCACACGTGTCCGAGCACGAGCCCCAACGGTATTTCTCTTCTGACATCTAGTCCCTCTCGATTTTCCTTTCCTGTTATCAGAACCTGGCCGTCCTCTTGTTTTACCAAGTGTCTTGCACTGCGTAACCCTTGCACAGCCTCTTCTCTGCCTACAAGCCCTGCTCCGGTTGATTCTTCCCCTCCTGCTCTTTTTATTCGACACTGCCTCGACTCTCTCCAAATGATGTCCACTTTTCCACTCTGCTGCAGTTTCATCCAAGTTTCTTTCATCTAGAATGTCATACTCATCAGCCATTAGATGAGCATAAAATGCTGCCCTTTTCATCATCTCATTATTTTCCAAGACTATTCCATTATCCTTAAGTCCATTATCTCCACATACGACTTCCGAAGCCAGACTCACATTCTCAACCACCACCTCACCAATCTGGAGACCCTTTCCCTTGCTATCAGCACTTTCATTTCCATCGTTGTTTATCATATGGTTACCATTGCTTTCTTGGCTTAATTCTTGCTGGAAAGTTACTGACTGTAGGTCTGTTTCATTGAAACTCACTCTTCTCACGTTGTGTTTTCGTGCGGATTTCCTGCATAAAGGGAATGTTGAAAAGAATCACTAAATTAATATGCTTCCTATGCCAGCGATCTTTCAAGACATCAATGGCAACAGGTTCCACCAGTCTGATTTTTCAATTCACAAATACACTGCAAGAACTTCTGTAAAAAAGAGAGAAATTCCCAATCTAGAACATTTCCCAGTAGCTAGAGTGCCACTTTCCTCCCAACTGTACCTTAAAATTCCAGGTCTCTCACTGGGTGTATCATCAACAACTTCAGGAGCTGTAGTGGTTCTTCGCCCTGTCATGCCTTTGTAGGTCAGTTCTCCCAACTTTGGTTGAAAAGGTGCATGGTCTTTGGCACTCTCTACAAAAGGATTTTCCTTTTCTATGGCCTCAAAATCAGAGGATTTAGAGAGTGGACCTTTGCAGATCTTTTCAGATAGGTCCAATTCTTCAATGTCAGCTGTATGGGATAACTTTGGTGATAACCTCATTCGGGTATTTGGAGCTGACTGTTGTGTTCTTCTCCACATTTGGTCTTCGTTCACTTTGTTCTTCATTTCCTTACATTCAAGATTGACATCTCTGATATCTGAGGTACATGTAGAACTAGACAGTTCGGTTTGATTATTGTCTATCTGTGGCCTTACACCACTAATGTCTGCGCCTGCTGTCCTTCCCATTAGAAATGCTGGCTTGGTTTGTATCTCTGGAGAGGTGAAATCAAAGTCATATGCTCTCATAGCAGACTTTGTTTTCTCTAACAGATTCTCTTTTTTCAGCCTCTTCGTTGTTGTCAACCTTGGAGTGCACAGGACACTTATCTTTGATATCCTCTTCGGAGTTAAACAGGTGAGGCTGAAAGAGAGAATGCAAATTTTTCAAGATGGTATTCAATTCAACCTCAGATATGACTTCACTCGTTCATTATTGCAAGCCAACAATCTGTAACTTTCACTATTTTAACCTGTTTTCTTGGTGGCCTAGCTGCCAAAATGCTCAAAATTATTTGGCTGGTTTATACTAGCCTACATGTACTTCTTTGTCATTGTGCTGGTAAATTCAATATTCCATACCTGAAATCACCAGATCCGAAGTTTTTTTTTTCAGCTGGAGAAAATTTACTCCACAGTGTTGATACTTTTCTGTTGATCTGCTCAGGTGTTAAAAAGGGATAGAGAGCAGTCAATCTTGCCTTTTGTTGAGTGGAGAACAACTTGAAGGAAGCGTGCCTGGCTATCTTAGACTTGAACCTGGGACAACCCAGTGTTCGGGGCAGTACAGTTTCTGTGGAAAATGCCCTGAAAAAAAAGCATTTCATTCGCATTTTAATATCGAGGCAAAAAGTCAGAGGTTTTCATGTAAATACTGGTACCGGTTTCAAAATTTTTGACTTGTAGGCCTAGGCCTACTACACTGTAAAAAATCGTCCTATAGGCCTACTGTGGGTGCAAACCCACGGGTAGGCCCACTCGTGGGAACTAACATGGGTAGGCCTAGCATGCCTAGGCCTAGGCCTACAGCAAACTCACTGCATCTGCATGCGAGGAAGATGGACCTAGGCCTAGGCTAGGCCTACTTTCAAAAATATTTCATGGCGGGCGATGGGTTCTGGGGGGGGGGCTAGGCCTACTTTCCGGACCCATGGCGGGGCGTTTAAATCACCCACCACCACCATGTCCATGAGTAGGCCTACTTCAAGGAACAAAAGATCCCATTGTTACATTCTAGTCTCTGGTGATTGGTTTCAAACACCTTATCCGTCAGGTGCGGACCCAAGGGGGGGCACACCCGGCCCGTGCCCCCTCTATTTTGTGAAAAACCTTTAAAATTGACCGGGAAATTTCGAAATTTTGAAAAAATTTTAAAATTTGACCGAGGTTTTCCATGATGTGCGCTGGCTGTGCCCCCTCTTTCCCATGATTCTGGATCCGCCCCTGTCCGTCATTGAACAATAGAAGCGGACACTTTTTACCGGGGGACATCCTTTACTGTTACACCGGCACCGGCACCGTGAACCATAGGCCTACCGGTAGGCTGGTACGGCGGTAGGCCTACTAGGGCCTAGGCCTAGTCTTGAGTGTGGTGACCATCTGAACTTTTCTCGAGCTTAATCATTGACATAGCTACCTCATTCGTGCCTCTTTAGGCCGAAGTTTATCGTCGCACATAATTCAATAGTTTTACGTGTTCTTGTCCAGGTAATTCAAGTCACGCAAGTCATGAAGTGACATTCCAGGTAAAAGCGTGGGAAATGTACAGTCAAATACCCCGCCACAATAAACTTAGTCTGGTTTCCGATCGTACCGCCAGGCCTAATGTGATTGCGGAGCGTTACACGGGTAGCGGACTAGTCCGCTCCTGCCGTATGGTGCTGCCACCTTTAGTTATTGGTGGGATTTTTGAAGTTTGTCAGAATCTGCGATGGATGCTTTCCCACAAAATTCTCCTGAAATTTCAGGCTTTTTGGAAGCTGCAAGGTAACGAATATTGTTCATTTAAAACAAAGAAACCATTGATTTACAAAAAATGGTATCAAGATCTCATTTAATGCTGTATTTTTTGCAAAAAGAAGGTACCGAAATTAACAGTAACAAACCCACCTTTCATCTAGCATGCAATGCAGTGCATGATCATGATGGTAGGCTATGATGATGTAGCATTGCTGTGCACATTGACTGAGTGCATGCAGTGGTGGTAAAATGCATTCGTTTGTTCCTCACTTCTCGAGTGATTGTTCACGGAGTAACGTTATTTTCGCACCAGTTCGATTCCATTCCATTCCAAGACCTAATTTGGAAACCAGTAGGCTAGGCTACCTAGCTAAGTAATAGGCCTAAAGCCTCGCCCTCGCCTCGGTCAGCCGGCCTACACATCACAACACACGGCGTTAGCTACTGTAAACGGTAGGCCTACGCCTAGACTATTGTTGAGGGCAGGCCTAGGTACCTAGACTAGGGCCATAAGATATTTAGTTTTTTTCTATCAATGTCTAGGCCTAGACACTGACTCACTCTGTATCTTTTCTGTTTTCAGTTGCCTTCAAGATGTGAAATGTCTCAAGTTCAGTGAAGTGGGCACAGATGATGCCGATGGTAATGCAAGCAATGTGACAGAATTGTCAAGTGCCAGACTCTCCATTATGAAGGTGTGTAAAAACAGAAAATAAGAATCCTATTGATTTACTGTCAGCTTTAAAGAATATTTGAATTTGTCGACGAGTAGAATGTTTATTGTAACTATCCTTACTTCCACAGATGACAGGAACCAGTATTTCACTTTTCAACACCATATTTTTTTTGATGGATGATCTGTTGACCTTTAACATCACCTCATGAAGTACAAGTAATCATTTTTCCATTCCAGGAACAATTTGCAAGCTTGAAACGACAAAAGATTGTTTTGCTGACACAACTGAAATTCACAGAAAATTTGATTCAGGATAATCCATCTGATTGGGCTCTTGGTCGATCTGAAGCAAGTATGTAGCAGAACAAAGCCTACAACATCTGGCTGAAAAGCTCTGAAATGTTAAATGCATTACCAAGCAAAAAAAATGTTTCCTTGCAGGCTCTGTTGAAAAACTCCAATTGTGATGTAACTGGGCATTGAACCTCTGCTAAGTACATTTCTTGTGGCAGATTTAAGTGCCATGAGATGAGCATTTTGCACTTATACCTGAAAATTTTGTTTATAGGAGACTTGTTTGGCTGTGTCAGAGACAGTCTGAGAGAATGGAAGGAATCTCTCATTGGATTGACAGAACGGGCTGAAGAGTTGAGTGAAGTATATGAGTATTGTAAGTGTTATTCAGGTACACATTATATCATGAACATGTAAAGTACTTGTAATATCTGTCAACCTTGCCTTTCATCTCTATTGGTCTTGAGCCCTGCATAATTGATATAAAATTAAACATTGGAATGAATGGTATGGTACAACAGATGGAAGAACTACTGTAATCTATTTTTATGAAAATGAAATGTGTTGCTGATGATTGGTCCCAGCTTGGCGACAGCTATCAATTCCTCCTCCCCACCTCATTCACCACTCTGAAAGTTCCTTGTTCTTTGAATTTTGTGACAAACTTTGGACAATCTCACTAATGTATTAGCATTTCCATTCAAATGTTGTAGGTCTGGATGAGTATGAAGGAAAGAAGGGTACACTTGAAAATAAACTATCGGATCTTGAACAGAAGGTAATAATATTACACGGGTTCATCAGTCTGGCATAGTGGTGCATTCATGATCAGATATTAGTATGCAGTTTTTCATGTAGAAAGTAAGTTATATGTATCTCTTCTTCAGTTCCAAATCTTCATTCATAGTCAATATTCACGTCATGGTCTTTATAGACCTTTGCGAGAGTCATTGGCATTGACACCATCCAATTGTTGTTTCAGCAAAATAGACTCATGGGATTAAAACAGAAATATCATGAGTTAAGTCAAAAAGTGGACCTAACCGATATGAATGGTGGTGATTTCCTCATAAAAATGAAGGAATTGGTAAGGACCAGCAAACTACATGTATTAATATTGCTGACAATATGTAGTAGCTGCTATTCTTATTGCTTTTGTTGAATGGGTCTATTAGTATTGTCATACATGTAGGACTTCAGAAGATGTTGCCCAAGCAGTACATTCAGTCATGTCATAGATTTGTTTCTGTAGGTCCAAATGTTGTTTATATTAACAGCAAGGGTTTCTTTTTAAGGACGAAACACGGGCAGAACTTGGGAGTGCACTTGGAGCCTGCGAAGAAAAAATGGACCAAATATCACTGTCTGTGAAAAGCATTTATAGACAGTTTGCGGATATCAGACAGTTGGTTGATGCAAGCTTGGACATTGCAGAAAATATTGTCGAAAATCTGGAGGAGAGGCTTGTCAGTGCTGAAGCTACATTTGAAAGGTACTTTATTTCTAAATGTTGTATTTTTCCCCATTCATCCATCTCGATCCTTGTTCTTTCAATTCATAATGAGTCGATTCTTACATTTTTCAGCTTGAATTGTGTGTGTCAGTGGAAAGATGCCATTAGCAGCGTGAGAGAAACCACAGTTGACCAAGATGTTGCAGTTATTGAACTCACATCTCCTGATGGTGACGAAAAGCTGAAGCTGTCGCTGGAATTTGAATTCGATGAATTTGGTTGTTTTGTGCTAGCTTCAGCACATGTAGGTGTTAACTTGACTGTTGGCTAAGCTATTTTAGTGATAGTCTAAATCATACTCAAGATTGATAGGCATGGGGGGATCCACCATCACTCACGAACTAACTGACGCTGGCGAAAGTCTCTGGCGTTGTTTATAATTGGAATGGATTTCAAATTTCAGGTTGATAACAACACAATTGATATTGAAGACCTTGTTGACTATGCTGTGGAAAATGATGATATTCTTTATATGGTCAGAGAGGTGCGGTCCAGATGGGTTACACATCGGCCACTGCTTACTGAAATATCTATTTTGCAGAATCGGTGAGTCACTTCAGCTAAAGTATGATCCCAAAATTTGTAACGTGTCAACATGTAGTAAGTGGAGAAAACCTTGAAACAATCTGCTAAATTCAGCCCCTTGCCGTCTGGCATATTTTTTTTGATTTCTCCAGCAGGGAGAACCGTTGTGTTTAACTGTGCCGATACACATTTGACGTGTTATTTCCAGATTTGCCATTGACTGGATCAGTGAAGAAAATACCCTTCGTATGATGTTGGGTCTTGGTGGTCACATAGTTTGCACTCTTTGGATTGGGGAGGGTTATCCCGACACTGGCCATGTGGAACTGAAGAGTATAGAAGGCTACCATGAAGATTACAAGTTGGAAGACATCAAGGTACTGTTCGGTTATTATGACAACGATATCATGACAAAACTAATGACTCTAAATGTTCAACAGAACGTCAAAATAAAATAAAAAATTAACTCAGAATCTCCAGCACTAAGGGGCGTGCTGCCCCTTAGTGCTGGCGATTGATGCCTTATGCGAAGGTCCGTGGGTTCGATTCTGGTAGGAAGCAATGTCTTTCACCTTAGAAACCCAATTTCTATTTCATATTCTTAACTCAGAATAAGATGAATAATAATTTCATGGGCAAAATGATTGGTTTTGATGCTTGAGTTTCATGGTAAGATGGCTTCCTGTTCCTATTACCTTAAATCTCATCCCTTTTCTTTCAGCCAGAGGAAGAGAAGCCATCCCTGACACATTGGTTGGAGTTTCTCCACACCAAGTTCCACAGTAAATAAAAATCCGCCTTTCATCGAAGTGATGTGACTGTCCAGTGTCCAGCTACAACAAGTACCTGCCCATGAATTCGAAACCCAGTATTACTCCATATTTCTGTAATATTAAAGGAGCACGGTATTGCCACTTTTTCTCGACAGCCGGCGCCACTGCACCACTCTCCAACCCGAGGGACTAAGTACATTTCGGCGAATGACCCGATTTACTGCGTACATTTTGTACCGGTAATGCATTTTTGTAGTTCGTCTTACTGCCGCTAGGTGGCTCCCTCTACGTCGGCAGTCAAATAACGCATTTGAGATTCAATACCGTGCTCCTTTAAGAGCTGCTGCGAGTAGCATCTTTATCTTTTTTTGGCTGGGATTGGGAATACCCAAATAATATTGTAATTAAATACGGTACCATTGTGTTATTGTCAGAAAGGTTCTGCATTTTTGTACTGTATACACGTATGTTATTTCGCAGATCTGAAATAAACTATTTTCCATGAAAACAGCTTCAGACTTTCTTTATATCTGCACTATGCTAGGATGTACATGTACATGGACCTCCTGATCTCACAGCATATCTCTGTACCCTATTTTTCACATCATTATGTGGCATCGCAAAGAAGAGCTCTTTTTCAATGTCCTGTTATGCCTACTGTGTGAAACATTCAAGATCTTATCTAGCTCAGTAAAGACTGCCCAATGTTGCAATGGGTGGTCTTCCTTCTTTTTATTGATCTTCTCTATTTCTCTCTCCATCCAATTGTTTGGTTTCAAATACTGCCACTGCATGCTAAATTAACATCCGTGGTTTTGTTCTATTCTTATATTGTACCAATTATGATGTTTGCAGTTGGTTATCTCGGTGCCTGCGATATCATGAACAAATTTACCGGTAACCATCCATTCCCCTCAGAGAGGTCAGAAGCTATGGTGTTGTATATTACTGACACTGCAGTGGTCTGTCTCCGGCAATCATCGCACTAGTGTATCACCTTGCCTACATGTATGCCCTTGACTTCCTCAGACGACATGCCAAACGTACATATATGTACCCTGAAAGCAGCATCATATCACATTTTTATGCCCCCGCTTCAAAAGAAGTGGGGGCATTATGTCGTTGCCCGTTACGTCCGTCCAGTGGTGGTGGTGGCGTCGTCGTCGTCCGTCTGTTAACTTTCCCATTTCCGATCATTTAAAAGAAAGCAGTTGGTCCAATCAAATTGATTTTTTGTATGTATGTGGGGGGGGGACCAAAGGAAGGTTCCTTTCAAAAATGGCCGCATTCCGATTTACATGGCCGCCAGAGCTGGAATCTTGAAATCAGATTCCGTCGATTTCAGGGAGAACCATTTGTCCGATCGTATAGATTTTTTGTGTGTATGTTGGGGGTGACTAGAGGAAGGTTCCTTTCGAAAATGGCCGCGTTCCGATTTACAATATGGCCACCAGAGCCGCCATCTTGAAATCAGATTCCGTAAATTTCAGGGAGAACCGTTTGTCCGATCGTATTGATTTTTTATCCGTATGTTGGGGGTGATTAAAAGGTTCCTTTCGAAAATGGCCCGTGTGTATGCATGTTGGAGTGACTAGAGGAAGGTGTCTTTCGAAACTGGTCGTGTTTTGACTTACAATATGGCCACCAGAAACTTCATCTTGATGTCAGATTCCCTTGATTTCTGGGAACATCGTTCCTTTCATCATTTTAATTAAATTCCCTCTACATGTTGAGGGAAAGCCAACTCATCATACGTGCAGGGGCATATGCCACGCTCTGCGTTGCTCTTGTCTTGAGGTTAACTAAATGTATGTTTCAATCTGCAGTCCATTTTTAGTTAGTAATTGTTAATCATTCCTGCCACAGTCGCATAGAATCTAGGCCTACATGTTACAAAATGAGAACAAAGTACACATGCACATTATATTTTCCAAACGAATTTATTTTGACACTTATCATACTTCTCAGAAAAAACGACAGTTTTACAGCTGTATACATTGTACATATATAATACACTGCTTGAGAATACCAACTGAAGCAGATTCATGATCCAGAGTTTTAATAGATTCCATCAAGACCAACTGAATGACCTTGGTCAACCAATTCTAGTTCGGGAAGTTTGCTCCGCTCAAGTCCGTTGTATCCACCACAAACTGCCCAAATACTGCTGATGCTGAATGAATCTTGAGCACAAAGTTCACTCCAAATAGTCATACCAATGTTTCTTCGCTTTAACACCTTTATAGATTTTTTTGGCTTTAAGTCCTGTCACAATAGTATCACGTTTAGGGTAGGCAGTGACGCCACCATGAAATGTATCAGTCTCTGGATTAAATCTATGAGGATTTTGCTGTATATGAAGATTCTTTGGCAGGCCCGGAAGTTTTCCCAAGTCCTGAAGAGCTGATGTATCATGAACTTCAACCTGAAAGAATTCTAATGCATCCCTGACAGTTTTCATGGAGGCCATCTGAGAATTTGGTATATTGTGTTTGAACTCTTGAATGAATCTACTCAACACCTGGAAGGGAAAAATGGAGTTGTACAACAAATATAAAATCTTTCATTATCCCAACTTGTTCTGTGGTCTCTGAGTACATTATTCATAATAGTTTCCTAGTACAGACAATCTAGGGTCAATGCATGTGGTATCTTCAGGAATAGTGCAGATGTTGTTCAAAGTACACCATAATGTGATCCAGGGTAATTAGCACATTCATTCCACATGAGGTTCATACACGTGCTTAACTATCGACCCACCTTTCTCTGATTCGACAATATGAGAATTCTTAACATGTAGAATTCAGCCAGTGCTCAGTTTTCTCCCTTATTTGTTTACCTTGTATTTGATGCTTGGTTGCTCCAAAGAGACCTTAGTCCAGTTCTGTTCCTTGCCACATATCTCGACAGTGATACCTGACATCCTCTCCTCCAAATCTGATGGAGGGATGTAAGACCTGTTTGTCCTCACAGAACTGAAAAGGGAAGCAATAGAGAAAACTGGTGTTGAACTAGAACAACATACCGGTACCTTTAAACCAAGGGTTCAATTCTAAAGATTTAATGCATACAAGTAGGTACCTGGTACATGGATTTTTACAATCAGTAACTGTTATAGAAAGCTGTAGTAGAATTGAAAAGCTTTGCAGCTCATTTATTATTCCTGCAAGCCAGTTACTTTACATGCCTTAGTTTGGAAAGGACAGAAGGTTGAAAATACATTGTGCATACCTTTTGCCTGAGAGGGACTGAAACGTGTCATGGAAGTTAGCTCCATCTTTAGTACTCTGTTTCCTCACTCTCACCTCAGCTACACTTTCATCAGTTCTTACTTCATTTTTGGTAGAAAAAAGCCTTCTGCCACTTGTCACAAACAAGACCTGAAAAGAGATTAAAAAAGCAACATCAAACAAGAAAAGGACATCGGGGAGCGATGTCAATGGTTTCCGATGAGAAGTTTACTACTCTACAGGGTGGCCAAAAAAAAGCGCAACATGGGGAGCCCAATTTTGGTCTCGAGACCAGGTTGTATGATGTCCATTTCAAACCCAGTACCTGATAACAAGTAGGTCAGGGTAGGATTCGTCATCATAGGCCTGGGGCCGTATGCATAAAATGTCTTAAGTGTAAAATTTCCCTTATCTTTTGTTTGGAACAATAGTTTAAGGGAAATTTTACACTTAAGATGTTTTATGCATATGGCCCCTGGGCCTTCCAAGAGACTGAGTGTCCTTTTCAAACTTTTACCAATCCTATTTTGGATGATGCAATGAATGACAACTGCCCTGTTAGGTAAATACTGTGGTAGCCCTATTTTATTTGTGGTCACTTGTGGGCAAAGTAAGATTGACTGATTGGCACTCATGCATTCACAGAAGGTTCATTGATTCATGACAGTGAACTAGTCTTTGAACTTGAAATAGGCATGGTGTCAGGCCACAACTGGGCCAGTGCCCGCATTCCATTTTTGAATGGAATGCCACACCCTGTAATAGGGGTTATTGGGCTCATAGGCATAAATTATGGCCTGCCTAAGGCCTATTTATCAGACTGGGCCGTCACACGGTACCGTGATGGAAACATGCACGTGACTTTGTCGCGCCCAACCGCGCAACGACTGTACAAAATAAAATATTTGTTTCGGCAGAAAACACCTACAATCCTGCGTGGAGGGGACGGAAACTGCTCACCGTAAATTTATACAATTTTTGTCAATAAACAAGCAAGAATTCACTGTGTCATACTCATGTTTAAAGATTTTACAGGCAATTTTCGACCGAAATTTACCTCGACAGCCGTAATGGCTGTAATGGCGTTCGGTGCCCCTGTAACTCTCCATTCCATGTGGACACAACATGAACGCTTGCAAGGCCTGAAATTCAGTTCAGGTATGTAGATAAGATGATAGAGATTGCATTTGGACAGGTCATTTCAAAATGACGCCTTTTTTTAAACGATTGACGCTTTTTTGAAATTAGACGTGCTAAAGTCTCTTATCTTCGTGTGGCCTCGGTTAGCCGCGATTGTTGTTGTAATCTTCACAAGTAAACCATTGTAAAACGTTGACTTCAACTGCCCCGTGATATCACGCTGCAGCGCGACCACCATTCCCACCATGCTCCGCGAGCAGTTGTGCGGTTGCACCACATTCGATCCACTTCCTCTTTTCACCACGGAAGTCACGGTAAAGCGCGAATCACGGTACCGCGTGACGGCCCAGTCTGTTTATCATGTACCTCATCAGCTCATAGCTGGGCAAAAAAATATGGGACCCCTACGGTATTGTCTTGGGTGCATGCCCGGCCCCATGTCATGATGTGCCACATGGGGCCCGTATCTTCAAGTATATGGGGTCTGGGCCCATAATGGGCTTGCTCGTACTCATTACTATAGGGTGGTTGGCTGGCAGCATGCAAGGATGCATGTCAAGAGAAAGAGCACACAGTAGTCAGTCGGGCAGAACCGCCCAATTGGGGTATCCGACCGCAGTACCCCGATCAGGCTGTAGTAGCCCGATTGAGGTATTTCACCGATATCCCGATTGGGGTATTCAATTAGGGTTCCCTCATTAATTGCCTTAATTAAGCCACAAAATTATTTGTTTGGTCACCTTTTTCATGTTTTTCAAGCAAATAAAGATAGTACCTTAGTCCTGAAAAACAGAATTTCTTACTTCACTCGTTCTCAAGGAAGCTGTGAAATAGCCTGGGAAAAGCCGACGGTGAAGTTCTTAATTAATTACAGTAATTTAGAGCTGTCAATCTTATTAGTGGGAGGAGCCAATCAAATTAGGCCGACTATAATCGTTAGGTGGTTAAATTCTCCAATGAAAATCGCCAACACGTCAATCATGCTTCAATATCCTGATTGGGGTATCAGACAATACCTACATTGGGATATAGTACCTCATTCGGGGTATCGATGATGAAAAAACGTAGTTTACGAAAAAAGTCATCGGTAAGGCCCCATAAAATTAATTAGTTGTTTATCATCCGTTGATTCTCAAAAAGTAGGTGAGGCAGGGTCAATATTTTTTTTATTTTTTATTTTTAACATGAATCAAAAACACATGAACTGGCAACAAAAAGACAATTTCTGGGGAGCTTTTAGTAGACGCTGAGAAGTCCATCAGCAACTTTAGACACAAATGTTTTAGTTCACAGTTCAATGTCCATCATTCACTGTTCGTCGGCAGTTCCAGGGTGACCAGTCCTCCTGGTCAACAGATAA
This sequence comes from Notospermus geniculatus, assembly GCA_002633025.1. Lineage (NCBI taxonomy): Eukaryota > Metazoa > Nemertea > Pilidiophora > Heteronemertea > Lineidae > Notospermus > Notospermus geniculatus. Next base: position 88,643 of record NMRB01000317.1, on the reverse strand, counting down.
ATGATGTTTTCAACCTTCAGCACAGCTTAAAAAGCAATTTAAAAAAATAAAAAATAAATTGGTGCGGGCCAAAAATTCGGTGCGGGAGGGGATGATAAACAACTAATTAATTTTATGGGGCCTAAAAATTTGCCATAGGCCTATGACATTTATTTCAAATTTCTTACTGTTTTTTATGAGATGAACAAATAAAAAAGGGTCGATTGTAAAGCCTATGGAAAATTTGATTCATTTCAATTCTGGTATCGCACTGGCTATTCGTACCGTCACGGTGCAAATAACGCCAAACCAGATCTTATTCACACCGTCGTAAACAGCCAATCAGAGGGCTTCATTCCAGACATGCCAAATGAAGTTACCGGTATCATCTCGCACAATGCCGGATTTTTTTTTCTTCAATATTCTTGATGAAAACGTTATTTTATAACCACTACCACGATAAAAAGTTTTATAATCAAATTTTATAATGCTTTTGGGCAAGGTAGGCCTACTAAAGTACATGTATCTAATGATTCCCCGCAATTCGCCGCATGAGCCTCAGTGGCCGCGTGGGTGGTTAACAAACGGAAGGCTGCGGGTTCGAGCCCCGTCATGATAGTTCTTTTTTATCATTCAGTTTCACCTCCTTTTATTTTGTCTTTTATCGATCGTGATATCGATCAGTGTGACTGTCAGAAAATGAGGAAAACTGCATTCTTGAGCCAATTTTTAAAAAAAAAATTACCGGTATAGGCCTAGGGCCGCCTAGCCTGAAAAATATTTTATCATCAGACAGAGGCCAACATTTCGTCATTAACTGTGAAAGAAGAATATGGGGTCATTGGACCCCGTCAAAGGAAAAAAATTGCCCAGGCTAAAATATCATTTTACCGGTAGATCTGCTGCTGCCCATCAGTCGCACTGTCCGAGTTACGGTGCAGAAATTATACATCACCGTCACGGTACGAATAATCATTCTCCACGCACTATTCCCACCGTGACGGTGTAAATAAGAGCTTGGATTCCCGCACTATTCACACCGTCATGGTACGAATAAGAACTGGCGGCGCACTATAAGACTATTCACACCGTCACGGTACGAATAAGAACCGGCGGCGCACTATTCACACCGTCAGTACAAATAAGATCTGGTTTGGCGTTATTTGCACCGTCACGGTACGAATAGCCCCGGCCTTCTGGTATACCTCATTTGGGGTATTATACCTTGATTGGGATATTGCCTTGGATACCCCGATTGGGCGGTTCTGCCCGACTGGTAGTAGGGACGAGGTTGGGAAATAGCCAGCCAGCCTGCTTTGTGAACTTCCAAAGGGTACAGAACGAAAGGTGCTTCAAGTACCTAGCCATGACAATCGTTACCAATGGTTCATAATAACACGATCTTTTTCATTCTGGACATTGAAACCAATTACCTGTTGATAATGCGGAAATTTTAGTAATTTTATCTGCCCATTCAACACTTTTGGAAAACGGGCAGCCATATTGGATTTGTAGTGTTGCAATGAAATCATTCACTGAATAATCACCAAAAGGTTCGTATTTCTGAAATTTATATTCATATTCTTTATTTTTTCGTAATAAGCTGTATATTTTATGCTGAAATATAATAAAATAGTGTTATATTCTAACAATAACAAAATAATTGTTAAATAAAAGTACTTTCTTTTCCGCAACATCAAACTGTAACCTCGTACCAACCACACATCACATGACATCGCATGTACATGATGTAGGCCTACATCATGTACACACAAGCATGACACAGGCCAGCTGGCCAGGGTAGGCCAAGCACAAGAACAAGGAAGGCAGGCCAGGCCAAAGGCATGAAAGAGGAGGGCAGCTAGGTGTTGTTGACCTGGGTTTGTCAACCAGTCAACAGGCAGGTAAAACTACTGGGGAACAAAAAAGTAAGATGAATTGACCTTCTTTCATTTCACAAAAACAAAAAAAAGAAGTGATAGGCCTAGCCTAGGCTATCATGCATGTTGAACAACTTCAACTTCAAGTTGATGATGAACACGTCCTTCCTACGCCACGGCCGTACGGGGACTCCGGACCTAGCCTAGGCTACCTAGACCTAGGCTAGTAGGCCCTACTCATGTACTAGGCCAGATACGTCCTAGGCCTAGCCCATGCCGGGCCATGAGCCTAGGCCTAGCCTAGCCTATATGCTAGGCCATGGAGGTAGTATTGAGAAGGAGCGAGCACGGCCCTAATCGCTGTGACCACAATTCCACGCCCCCATTGTTTGCCTTTGTTCCCGCCTATTGTCCGGTACGCACGCTGAGCTCCTTGAAGGCAATCATAGTTTTAGTTGTTTTAGTTGTTCAGCATGAATTCCGCACAACTCTCAAAGTGCAGCGCCATCTATAATTGATATCGCGTCGACCCAATCATATTCTTGCGTTTTTCTCCACGTTGGGAATTAGATAACCGGCTATTTCGAAGACAACTCAATTTGGTAAACTCTCCGCTGTATTTTAGTGAAAAAATCATCGAAAAAGACCAATTTCCAATAAAGATATCTACGTTTTAAGGTAAACATGATAATGATAATGATAATGAGATTCTTCGCATCTGAAAAGTTTGAAGAGGATTGCGTTATGATAGTTTAAAAGATGATTAGTTCAGGTAACATACGGGTGGTCGTTTCAGTGCGAGATGCTGCGAGGTGCTGTTTTTGACGCGATGAAAACGATGAATTTTTCAGTTTTCGTGCGTAGGCAACGTCCACTGCCATTGTTCCCTTCTATTGTTTGGACTCTGACCATTGTACAAGGGAAGTGCTGACTGCACACGGAAATTACCGAAGATTAGATCGGCTTTTTCCGACCATCGTGCGGCGTTATTAGCCTATTGTCCCCCTAATCACTTTAGCAAACAGCGGAACGATGATTGTACTGTTTGATGTGGGGTCCGTGTTCGCTCCTTCTCAATACTACCTCCATGGCTAGGCCTAGCCCTATAGGCCGCGGTAGGCCTAGGCCTACCGGTATGCCTGCTGTCTTCATACAATCAATGTCATAGCTAGGTAGGGTATAGGCCTAGCATAGGCTAGGCCTACTTCATAGGCGTAGGCGTATTGACATGGTATTGATGATCTTTTTGGCGGGAAAACAAGAGATCCATGCATTGGACCACATACGACCACATTCAAATCTCGTCTAAACGCAAATGAAACCCGATGCGGGTTGATCGGATCCAATCGGATTGAATCTGAATGTGGTTTTTAGCTCACTGGGGTGAGCTATGGTGCAGCGTCCGTCGTCCGTTAGCCGGGCACGTTTTGTAACCGCTGGAGCTATTGATCTGAAACTTGGTACATATATACCCCTAGGTCAGATGACCCACGACACCAGGTTTCAGTCCCATTCGGCGACTCTCAGTTTGGCCATCAGGTGGCGGAAACACAAAACACAAAAAGTGCAATAACTCCTGAACTAATGACTAGATCATCTCCAAATTTTTATCATAGGTGTAGCTAATAAGGATACATCACATATATGACGGGTTTTTTATTTGACCTACTTTTCAAGGTTGCAGAGGTCAAAGTTCGACAAAAGTGACGAACCTGCCAAAGTTTGTCACTATTTCACCGAGCGACTTCATATCTTGCATAAACATGCATTGGAGGGGTACCTTAAAAATACCAAGTTTCGGCCCGATTGGACATCCAGTATGGCCGCCAGGTGGCGTAACCTGAAAATCAAGTAAGTGCTATTACTCTGGAACGGCTTGACGCAGAATGCTCAAATTTGATATTTACCTCCATCTAGATGACCTTTACATGCATGTCAAATTTCGGCCTGATTTGACTTCAAACATGGCCACCAGGTGGCGTAACCCAAAAATCATCAAAGTGCTGTAACTCAGGAACGACTTGACCCAAAGTGCTCCAATGTGTTATATGGCCCCCTGCAGATGACCTTTATGTGCATGTGAAGTTCCAGCCTGATCGGACATCCAATATGGCCGCCAGGTGGCATAACCCAAAAATCATCAGTCCTACCTGGGAATGACTTGACCCAGATTGCTCATAACTGATACTGGTATGTACATGTACCTCCCTCCGTCATTAGACTATTATGTCCAACCCAGTGAGCACATGGTCCATGGACCATTTCATTTGGCTTGTCATCTTAGAAACGGCCCTAAGTATAACCGATATTTCTATCCTAAAAAAGGCCCTGTCGTGATGGAACTTGTTTGTTTTCTTTTGAATAATCTTATTCAACATGATGCCAAGAATATTTAGTCCAAGTCTCTATGGAAAATATTGATTCGTTCAGCAATTTCCAAGGCATTCAAAAGGACTAATTACAGAAAGTAGTGAAAAAATAGAAGGAGCAGGTTGATATTATGTCATGATCAATGATATGGACCCCAGTGTCAACCATGAAATTTTCAACAAGATAGCTGTAGTACATTGGGTGATTTCAAAGTTGGTTTTAATACCGGTTTTACAATGCTTTAATGCATTGAAAAAACCGGTGTTAAACCAACTTTGAAATCACCCATTGTACTTTCTGAGATTTCCCCAAAGTCAAAAACCTCTGTTAAGTCCCCAGCACCTTTTGATAATTTGAGATTTTCCTGCTTTTCAGGAAATTTTGATGCCATTAGATAAATATCTCAGCAACCACTCAACAGATTTTGATGAAACAAGTCTTTAGAAGGTTCCACTCTATCAAAGCTGCAACAAAAGTCTCAAAAATATTACATTAATGAAAATGTTGATTTTTAGCTCACTGGGGTGAGCTATTACAATGGTGCAGTGTCCGTCGTCGTCGTGTTCCGTTAGCAGGGCACGTTTCGTAACCGCTGGAGCTATTGATCTGAAACTTGGTACATATATACCCCTAGGTCAGATGACCCACGGCACCAAGATTCGGTTCCATTCGACTCTCAGTTTGGCCATCAGGTGGCGGAAACCAAAAACACAAAAAGTGCAATAACTCCTGAACTAATGACTAGATCATCTCCAAATTTTTATCATAGGTGTAGCTAATAAGGATACATAACATATATAACGGGTTTTTGATTTGACCTACTTTTCAAGGTCACCGAGGTCAAAGTTCGACGAAAGTGACGAACCTGCCACAGTTTGTCATTATTTCACCGAGCGACTTCATATCTTGCATAAACATGCATTGGAGGGGTACCTTAAAAANGGGGTACAGAATCACAATATGTACATAGTATGATTTTGATTACAAATATTGTAAAATAAAATAGACAAAAGTGTGACACCCGGGTGTGAAGTATAAACAAATCGAAAACATGCCGTAATATTATAAAACAGATATTATAATATTATAAAACAGCCGAAAGCGTGACACCCGAGTACGAAATACAAACAAGTTCGAAATCATGCTGTATGCCTAATGTTTTCTAAATGACAGTAAAAAGGAGTTACCGGTATTATAGGCCTATTGTGTGACAGTCTGGTTTATCTTTAATGTGTTCGAAGTTCAAAGCAATTAGAGATAAATTTCGCCAGAAGGTTACAAATTGTACTTTCTTCGCATGTCATGAGCCAGATAAATTTGTTTCTGTTGTCCATTTTTTGAAAATTGTTTCTAAAGCAGGTAGATAACTTATCAATGATTTCGTTATAGAGATCCTCCCTCAGGGAGGTAAATTTAGGGCATGAAGTGAGAAAATGGATCTCATCTTCTACTTCGTTAGATGCACAATGGCTACAGATTCTTTCCTCTGGGGTGAGACCAGTATATCTGCCCCTTTCGATTTCTAAATCATGTGCACTAATCCTTAGTTTAGCAATGACTTGACGCAGATTGCTCATAACTGATATGTACCTCCCTCTGTCATTAGACTATTAGGCCTATGTCCAACCCAGTGAGCACATGGTCCATGGACCATTTCATTAGGGTTTTTACTGATGAGCTATACGATATTTCCAAATATCCAAAATTTGAAGCAAAAAATATGACCAACAAGATATACTTTCATGTGAAACAAACCGGGTTAAAATTGGCCATTTGTTGGCCCAATAGTAGGGCCTGTTTGAAATATTCACGGTATCAGGTGGAGATAAACTTTTGTCAAAGACTGTACATGTACAGAAGGTAGGCCTATCCCTGGGGTAGGACTATTCTAAATTTCATGTTCTCATTGCAGTAGCCTGGCTTGCTATGCCTAGGTCAATGATGGTGGGCCTGCTGTAATCACAAAAGTTAATCCTTCTTCAATTAATAAAACCTGCTGCTGGACCCTTATTTTTGTATTGTAGAGAACTTGATGATGGCTGAAAGTACAAGTGATGCTGTCCTTGATGTGGATAATGATACACGTTCAGGGAACATCGAAAATGAGGTTGATGAGAATTTGCTGGCACGTGGTCATAACTTTTCTGATCACACCGAGATGGAAGACTTCCCTGCAATGCATCCTACCGCCGAGAGTGCAGAAAATGAGACCAAGCATCTTGTGCCGATCAGGAAGGGACTGGGACTTGTAGCAGCTGAACTCGTAGACTCATATCCTAGTCTGCCAAGAAGTACTACAAAATCTGTCAGTTTCTGTAACCTGAATCTGAAGCCAGAGACCAATCCGTACCCTGTTCACCCTCTGTCAGGACCACAGAAATTGTCAAGGAAAGAGATCAGTTGCGATTGATGAAGGACCTTTTTGTGGTTTCTGTTGCATTCATGTTGTTGTTTTCTGCCTTCAATGGTATTCAGAATATGGCCAGCTCACTGTTCCAAGACAAAGGTTTGGGTGTCATATCATACAGCATCTTTTATGCAAGTGGTATAACCTCAAGTTTCCTCACTCCAATTATTTTGAAGAAGCTTACACCGAAGTGGTCCTTGGTGTTATCTTACGTGCTCACATGCCTCTTTCTGGGATCATTACTTTATCCAAAAATGTACACAGTGATTCCATGTTCCATTCTGCTTGGATTAACTAATGGACCCCTCTGGGCAGCTGCAGTACTCTATGTGTCATCGGCTGCATTTGAGTATGCATCCCTGACCGGAAAAACGGTGGCGCCAGTTGTCAGCCGTTTTCATGGAATCTGGATGACATTCCAGCAGTTTTCCCAAGTCTCTGGCAATCTCGTGTCTTCCCTAGTTTTCCAGCTGGGTGATGCAGCAAAACCAGAATCGTATTATGGTAGAGTTTGTGGGGCAGCACAGTGTCCTGTTGTGAGCACAAGAATGTATAGCGAAGAATGGAACAGACAAATTTTCAGCACCCCATCAAATGTGACTGACGTCACCTCCAACATCAGTCTCTCTGTCGAAACCAATAATACTCTCAACTCTGAAATGCTCTTTAAACTCAATGGTTCTGGTTCGTACCATCATCCAACTCATGACTTAGACTTTCTGAACAAAATTTATATTCTTGGAGGAGTATACATCTCATTAGTGGTTGTTGCAATAATTCTGTTTATTGCCTTTCTACGAGCATACCGAAATCCAAGTGCCCTCAAGGAATTCGGAAGCAATGTTAGCCTGGCAAGTGTGTTGTCTGATCAAGCAACTACAAGCAGTTTGTTGCTGTCAGCTTTCAAGCTGTGAGGAAGAGACCAAATATGTTGCTTATTTTCCCAATGGCCTACCTCACAGGAGCCCATCAAGCATATCTCTACGCTGACTTTACTCAGGTAATTGTTTTTAATTTTCATATTAATGACCATCATTACTGGTGGAACATTACCACCAGGCTGTTGAGGTGGTTCAGTCATTTCTTGTATTTTGTTCAAAATCTTGCGCAATAATTTGAAGAAAAAAAACAGGAATCAACCTGAATTTCAGAATTGATTTCTTCTTTTTCAGGCCTTTGTCAGCTGTACCATTGGTGTGAGTTGGGTTGGATATACAATGATCTGTTTTGGTCTTAGTGATGTCATTTTCTGCTACCTCGCTGGGAAACTGAACCAATATGTTGGCCGTATTACTTTATACTCCAGTGCATTTGTGATCCACACTGCCCTGATTATCACACTTGTACTATGGGCACCATCTCCAAATAGTACTGTCCCATTCTTCATTATTCCTGCACTCTGGGGAGTATGCGATGCAGTCTGGCAGCCACAAACTACAGGTGAGTGTCACCCGAGTTTTTTCACACTTTGATCATGAGTGCATAGTCAAATTTCAAAAGCATACTTCAGTTCAGCATGCGTAACCCGAGTAATTCAGTGTTCTGTCAACAAGCTAGATGACAACAGGACCTCTTCGTCCTCAGCTTGTAATGTATTGATGATGATGACAATAGTTCATTGGCTTGAATCAGTTAACAGTGAATTCTTGTGTATCATTTTAAAAATCCACCAATAATATGCCCTAATAATATCATGTTTACAACAGTATTTAAGCCACACTTTATGATTTTGGATTCTACTCTATCTAGTCTCTCTTCCAGCCCTTCTTTCAACACTCTTTCCACGACATCAGGATGCAAGTTTTGCCAACTATCGTATGTTCCACTGTCTGGGTTTTGCGGTTACATTTGGATACAGCCAAGCCCTGTGCATCAACGTCAAATTCTACATCTTTCAGACAATTCTGATCTTGGCGTTTATCTGTTACATTGCACTGGAAATGAGATTACGGAAGCTGAAGTGTCTATTCTCAAAAGGAAAGGAATCCAGTAAAACAATAATAGGGAACAGAAACTCTGTGTCATGAAAATGACCTGAAATTTTAAAAACCATGGGTGTTGGGTTGACCTCTGTTTGAAAAATGAATGCGTGCCTCTGATGTATATATGTAATGTACTAGTTAGTATTGTTCCATTATAAGAATCTCACTTTTAGCACTTTATCCATGTTCTACTAACACAATATAATGCTTGAAATTTGTTATCTTGTGCTAAACTTTTCTTGAAATGTCGCCATGAATCTCAAATATTTTGATACAAAATAGTGCTAATGAAACATAATGAAAAAAAGGTTGTCATGCAGTGGCTGTATCAAATATATGCAGTCCACACAACACAAGTGTAGAAATCAACCTTTGTGTACAATTAACTGCCATCTTCATTCATTTTTGTATAATCAGGAACTTATTCTACATACCGTACATGTATTTTCAACGTGACCCGTAGTTTCTTTAGGCCTATCTGTTCGTGATGAATGATGCAGCATACAAATGTAATGAGGATTAATGATCTTTACATTGGTAAACAATGCTATGCTTATAATCAGCGCAAAACTATTTCATGTATTGTTTCTACTCATCTGACATGTCTGGGGGGGGGGCTACCTGCATTTTTTTTTCATCCGATGCACAGTTGCATGAAGCAGGATCACTCAATTCCTGCCACATTCACAAGTGAACTGGCCAGTTCGGGAACTTATTCGAAGATGTGTGTTACCCTCATCCCTCGAAAACACTGTTAGACCTGAACATTTTGATAATTTTGGGCCCTTATACAGGGGCGGATCCAGGATTTTGGAATGGGGGGCCGGAGACCGTCAGCCGCAGGCCGACGGAGTCGCAAGGCGAGTGCCAAAGGCGCGAAGCCACGACAGGGGTTGGGGCCTCCCTCAGAAAATTTTGAATTCTAGATGCGCTTAGATACGATTTCCAAGCATCTGGGGGGCATGATTTCCTCATCTATTTGCTCATTTTTTCGGAATTATTGACTCATTTTTGTTGGTCTTCCAACCTCGGCCCCCCTCTGGATCCATGCCTGTTATATACCGTATTTTATTTTCTCATGATCTCACTTTTAGGTCACCATAATAAACATGCCGCTTTATACAAGCCTGTTTCCTCTGGCTGTCGATGGTGGTGCTGGCTGATACCGGTATTCACAATGCCACTAGGTCTCACACCAGCAAACCATTATTGCCCGTGGGGTCGTTTTGTTAAGAGTTGTCAGTTTATCATGTTTGTAGCAGTCTTATACATAACTCATAGTGGCATTTTTTCCAAAGAAAGACAACAGAATCTCTTTCGGAATACTGGTGGTTCACTCTAAGCTTTAATCTCACCACCCACATGAATAGCGAACCGCCCGAGTGACGTCGGACGTGTCAATTTCATTGTGTTTGTCCGACCCTGCCTTTGTCCTGTCTCACCTTCGACAATGTGATCACTCAGTAAAGTCTACTTGTTATCTAATATTTGTCCGACCTTCGCTGGTAAAAATAGAAACCGGGCGGTGTGCCATTGACCACTGTCACTGTGTTATTTGATGAAAATGATGTGGCCAAAAATTCATCTGGGAAATAATTCTTATTGTATTCTTGTTGAAATAGGAGTATATAGATCGATTTTCATCATTTAAAGCGAATCGATAGCGGATTTTGTTTACATTTGGCTGGTGTTTGTAAACACAAAATTCATCCAATCAAAATGCACGAAAATTTCTTTGTTGACATTCTGGAGAAGTTTGTTTACATTTTTTCCTGAAAATTCGTCCCCTTGCAAATTCTATTTCTAAACCAAATTTTTTCACTTTCGATTCGCTTTAATAGTAGTTTAGGTATGCACAATTTAGTACATAGATGTACCGTACGTGTTTTTGCAGTGGGGTACCGTAGATGATTCTGTTTCCATCATGATTGAGCTCACAGATATTTCCCATGGCGGTTGTACAACCTTACATCTCTTCGAAAGTCATCCTGTCATTTGTGTGTGTTTGGACCACATGTTATGAGTCTACTTACTTGTGTATACCCTTGTCAGATAACCTCAAAGACCAGATTTCAAGCCAGTGTGCTTTTGCATGTAGTCTTGGCCAGTCATAGGGGACCAGGGACCTTATTCACAAAGCTCCCGTAACTTTAAGGGTACGCAAATCCGTTGTCAGGCTGATAGTGAACAATAGGTTGTCTGCAAAAGGACAATAGTTTGCGCACTCCCGTAAGTTACGGTAGCTTCGTGAATAAGGTCCCTGGTGAGCAATTGAGGTAGCTGCTGAACCAATCTGACCTGGAGAACTATGGTCATTCGAGACATCTAACCTTTTCTAGTCTATACTACTGTGTATTAGCACATGTGACTATGTAAGAAGTACAACTCTCAGGTTGATTTTGTTGGACACTTTCTGTCACAGTTTTGAATAAAAGTTGAGTGTGGTAGCAACATTTACTACTCGGCTTGTTAAATTTTTGAATTGAATTTAGTTTTATTGTATTGTACATGTACGTACATTCTTGCTTTGAAAATTGCACATCTTCAGTTGTGAATACGATACAAAATGCCAAGACTTTGACTAAATGTATGGTCCGTACATGTACAGTTGGGAAGAAAGGGATCACTCCAACACAGTGTTCCTATATTTTTCTGTGTAGAAAATACATGACTGTGCTGTACATGTACACATCAACTGGTGGTTATCTTTGAAAAGTTGTCAAGGGAAAGAAAGAACACAGGCCACAGAATTCCACAAGTTATTGTGTGTTCTCAAGAGTGATGACTCAGTCTTGAAAAATTATCTGATAGTTTCCATGATATGTTCTCCCACATCATACATGTACATTGTAGCAACTACAAAGACAGGCATTTCTACTGAACAGACAATGTTTATTCACCATTGCCAAGTATTTCACATTTACAAATACAATGTGGGTGTACATTACAAGGCATGCTATGATTTCAGAATAGGTAAGAAAACTACATTAACAAAAATACTGTACAGATAAATTGGTAACTTCTGACTTATTATTAACAATAATGTTTTCGTGTTCACTTTCATTAACAAATTGATCGCCATGACAGATAGTCCACAACCATGAGCTACCCAGTCAACCAAAAGGCCTGTTTTGCAAAATGGGCCTCTTCCTCAAAACAAATGCCCAACTCGAAACTATATTGATGAGATCATGCTCTCGGTCATTTAAGAGTAATTTTAATATTCAAAGATGAGGCTGCCTTCGTTGCAAGAAGCCTGGGTGAGGTTTGAGATTTGTAGACACGTATTGGATACTAGAATGATACAAAGATCAGCAGAATATACACATAATGATTTCATACTTCATGCTGTATTTCAAAGAGGTGTAATGCTGTGCCTATATTTCATTCTCACAACAATTGTCAAACTAGAATCAACATTGGACATTCTTTTGGACCTAAATGCCCTATTTTGCTATATGGTAATTCAGTATTTTAGGTGCCAAGACCACAAAATTAGTTCATCCTAATCATCACCACTAGCCAATAGTTCTGCAGGAAATCTTTATTGATATCAGTTCATTCAATCAGGGACAGGTCTCATGAAACAATATACACAACAGATGAAAGAAATCGAACATAGAAATACATCAAGTTGCATGAAGTCTTCGAGGATGCACATCCTATCATCCTCCAACACAATTATATGTACAAGTGTTTGAGGGCTGTGATAATGTGTTTTCTTCTTTGTTTATAATTCATAAAATACTCGGTTCTCTCTTCATGTAGGCAGATTAAAATCGGCATTACCCATGATGCCTTGTGTAACCAATATTGGAATCTCATAATGCGAGACATTGCAGTAACATAACACATTGAACATTGTAACTGGCTGACATGTGCTTCAAAAACACCAACAATCTCATCTCAATCGATATTTCCCGGTTAAACAGTGAGAGATATTGACAATAAGACAGCAAACATCGACAGCTCATCCCTGAAATATCTGACTCACTGGAGAAAATTCTCGTATATATGGTCCAACCTGAAACAGTTTATTCCACTGGAGTCACCCGTAGTTGTGACTTTAATATCGAGAATCCTTCTTTCTTCCTTTCCTGTGATAAATCCCTTGGAGCCTGCTCAACAATGCTGAACACAAACTGGAGACATCCAACTTTGATATAACTGCCATGATGAAGAAGTGCTGTTCCCTCCCAACCAGCACCTGACCCGCCGATTAAACTGGAGCTGCTACCTTTGCAATTACAGGGCTTACGAACCTGCAGAAGAGATGGCAAAATTCTTAACTTTACTCAGACAGCAGGAAGAAGGTCTAGAGTTTGCATCTCAGCCAGGTCAATACATGTTTCTCTCTTTCCTTAGGCAACATACTCCCCTCCCCCCCTGGAGTGAACAGACAACTACAGTGGAACCTCTCTATTAAGGACACCTTTGGGACTGACAAATGCTGTCCTTAATAGAGAGGTGTCCTGATTACAGAGGTTGAAATGAATAGAAATGATCAATTTGGGACTGAACATTGGTGTCCTTAATAGAGAGGTGTCCTCCTGGCAGAGGTGTCCGTTAAGGGAGGTTCCACTGTACTATCACCTATTCAAAATAATTTCTTACCTCAGTAGCATGCCCACTCATTGTCAGTCTCTCCTCTGGCTTAACTTCTTCCACAGGTTCTGGCTCGGGCTTCTGTCTCTTTTTGCTGATAATCTTGCGAACTGATGCCACAATACCAGTAGGTTTGGGGGAGAGCACAGTCTTCTCCGAGAAATCGCACGAGTAAAGAACATTATCCACTGTTGTACCATGCTCACTGTAGTTCAGAAGTTCATAGTGCTTGGTTGTCTGGAAAGAATTGACCAACTTCTGTAATCAACAGTCCATTGAACATGCAATGCCACAGCAAACATTGGTCCCATATCCACTTCAAGCATCGTTATCTTCAGCTGCAAGCAATTAATCAACATAGAGTACATCATCCAATTTTGAGAACACTGCTTGTTCAGGAATTCAGTCAAGGCTGGCCAGTGCTGCATTCCTCTTCGACTTACCTCGTCAAAAAATATGCATGCATGTTTTGCAGACACGTAGTTACAGTGGCCGTAAGCTGACAGACAGACATCCATGTCTCCCCCTGTTCCAACAGTGAGGGTTCTGTACGGCATTGGCACTGTGTTTCCCTTCCCTGTCAATGGGCATAACAAAGCTCGTGCTTGGACTTCTGTGGAGACTGAAAATAGAGAAGCTATATATCTACCAGGTTCATGGAAAGATGGCTTCCTTGATATTTCATTTAATGCACATTGTACATTGATTGAGAGATTGTGTCGATCACTTTACCAACCTGCAGGAGAAAGAAGCCCATTGAGGGTGCCTTTCTTGCATGAGCTGGAAGATGATGTATTCTTCTGCGGAAGGAGCTGCTGTAGACGCTGCCATGCTAAAATCTGAATGAGACGTTCATCCAACTTGCTCAGTTCAACATCTGAAAGTGAAAAGCAATAATGCTCAGTTAGAAAATTTATGATGTCCATACATTTCTTGGGTGCTGTTGCAATTCAATTTAATAGTCAGTGACCTCTTAGCCTCAGTCATCTTCCAATAAAGTGACACTCTGTAAGATGTCCTACATGCACATCAGTCTCTATTTAAGGTCACATTCCACTGTTCTTTACTCACCTCCTGATGTTCCATCAATGCAAGCTTGTAAAGAGTTGTTTAGGTTGATGATGGCTGGTGATGTGCTCAAGGCACCGGCAGCATTGAGCTTGGCAGCAGCATTGGAGGCTACTGCAGCCACTGTGCTGGTAGCAGTCATTGTGGATTTGGCTGGAGAGACATGAGGATGATGCATTTAACTTCATTCTTTGCAGCTGGTATACAGCATTTCAACAGACTGATATAACATGAAGCTAACACCTAATTCAAATAGTATTTCAAATAGCTTACCTTGGCTAGATGACACGGTGATAACCTTTGGTGTCAATTGTTGTGTGGATGAGGCAGGCATAATGCTGATTTTGCTACCTGTGGGAGTCGTCGGCTTGGCTCCTGCAGTTGTTCCGGCCTTCGGAGTCAGTATGGATTGCTGATTAGTGACAGAGAGAGTTCTTGGCTGCAAGTTATTCTGACTGCTGTTTGAAGGCTTGGTAACAGCAACACTTGTGTTACCTTTACTGAATGCACTGACAATTATGTTTTTCGTTGGCGTACTGCCACCAGCTGAATGGCCTGATTTATCTGCCAGTGGCACAGAAACTTTCATGACAGTTGGTGAAACATCAGAACCGGTCGGTATCCTCTGTCCTAATAAAGTATTGTCCACAGAATCACTGGTATCCATTGGGCTACTGTTATTTTTCAAAAGTGAGACCTGTCCTGGTAGTTTTTGAATTCCTTCACAAAATGGTCCATTGCCAAGCACATCATGAGTGGGAGAGAATGCTGATGGACCATTAGAGACTGATTTCACTGTTGCATCACCACTGACTTTTAACTGGTCCAAAGTTGCTTGTCCAGAGACACCCAATGACGTGGCAGCGATGGAGGGACTGGTATCAAGCTGCTTTACTGTGGGCATCACAGAGGCAGTGGGTTTAGCATGCTCAACAACTATTTCCCATCATTTGGCTTGAGTTTTTTTTGGGCGAGGTGGCGGCTAATGCTCGTTTGGAGAGCGACAACGGATGATAACCACTGGAATAAAGCATGTACACCATTGAGAGGCAAAGAGAAGAGGCAGTTATACACAATTTCTGCAAAACAGAATGGATAGATTAGAAGCATTCGAGCGAATACTTAGCTCTTCTTGGAGTTGCCATGTTGCACAGATCACCTGGTGGCAAAAGGCAACCATTTGGGTCACTCACCTCATCTTGGTCTTCCTGAGAGATTTCTGAAGTGGCTCCTTTGTTTGGATCTAGAATCCTTGGTGCTTCATTCGGCCGAGGCATCAAAGGTGGAGGATACAAATATTGCTGCTTTATTGCATTGGGAACCTACACAAAGCAAAAAGAATGTCAACCAATCACATTCACAGAGCTGTCTTTTTACACTAATTTGTATGAAATCATGTCACGGCACGTCAGAAACGGACACAAAAATCTAAATCCTACCAATGAATGGGACACATTTAGAAGTCTACCTTGATAGCTGGTCTCTTTGGATGAGCCACTTTGATTCGAAAGGGAGGGTGCTCCCTGTGAATGTGCTTCAGGAAGTTAATCTTGACAGCATGACCATCTACTTGACCATCGAACTTATTCCACACAGCAACACGCTCGGTCAAGCTCAAAGACTTAAGCAACTTTTCATCCTGTAAATGAAGGGATTCACTGCAGAAGAAAGAACCACTTCTCTCTCTTGTTACTTGGAACTTACACAATAAGTGAATAACAATCTGAACTAATAAACAAAATCATCACTTCAATAAATCTGAGTACTGTAACCACCTTTAGTTAGTCAAATTGCCAAATGATGTGGGAAATGAATATCACTTACCACAAAGTGTTCTGGGTGATTGGGACACATCCAACGACCAGTTGGCATTGTTGTCAATGGTGGATTCAGACAATCCATGTGGAACAACAGGGGGCAGTAATCACACTGGATCAAGGGTCCTTTACGACAGCTCCTGAAACAAGCAAGTACCGGTAGATATAAGAAATGAGACTCCAACAAACAAAAGTACTGGTGGAGAGCTACATGTACACCTGCTACAACCAACCTGATTTATCTTTATCAAGATGACTGCCAGGCAATTCATCTTCAGCTAGCAGATCCTGTGAAAAACGATTACTTTATCAGTGATCACTTTTCGTAACATTAAACTGTTTTTACTTACTTGCTGCAAACAAAGCAAAGTTTAGCAGGCAATGGTACACTGCCACTGTCCAACTCGTGTGCTAGTTTCTTTGGTGGGTTGCGATTGCTGTCCCGATTCCAACGGCGTTTGCTTGTACCAGGAAGTTGCGTGGTACAAGCCATTTCACTTGACATAGCAAACTGCTCTGGATTCATAAATTTGGCTGCCTTAATTAGGGTGAGAAGTGGTTTTTCAGGGTCTTCATTGTCCATGTCGATCAACTGGAAGGGATTATTTGAATAAGCCACCTTCTCCTTCTTCTTCTTTTCTTTTTCTTCACCGTTGGTACTGCTCGTTCCAGGGGTGGGAGTGGCTAAACTGCGGTGACTCTGGGAGCTACATGTAGACCATGAATCATCATCCTTCTGCAAAAAGAAAAACGGCAATATATATTTTACTCCCTTACTTGAAAAAAATCTGTCTTAATTATTTAGCATGCAGTGGCGTTCTATTGAAATCATGCATTGGTAAATGAGCCTTTTGTCAAAAGATATTTCACATTTCTCGATCATTGAGTTACTGCAGCATCTACATGTATGCAGAGTATTATGTACCTCAATTTGTGGCGGCATAACTCGACAACGATGGCAGATCCATTCACCAGGGGGTAAATCATCTTCTTCCAAAGGTGGATCACTGGGAAAAAATAAAATGTCAACTGCTGATGACTTATGACAATACTCCCATCTTTACCTTGAGTGTGCACGAGACAGTTTGAAATATAATTTGTATCAGGCATGATACATCTGGTATACTCAAGGTAGAGATGGGAGTATGGGCACTAAAGGAGTGAGGTTCGGGAGTTTACACTTCAGTCGTTGATTACTTCAATCGATGACGATGATTCAATGTACGTTATTTGTGGACTTGAGATTAGATTTCTGCAACCATAGGAAAACTAGGCAGGTAAGAAAATGAATTTATCCAATCTGAGTTACAGTGATGGTGATAGAATCAAAATGAAGTGGCAACACATTTTCACTTATTCACTCTTGCTAGGCTACTGGTATTTAAAAATCAACTCACTGGCACTGGAGATGGAAAGCGGCTGGACACCTATCACAACATAGTAGGTCCCCACCTTCCTTACAGCTGTCGCAGCAATCGTGATTGACAGCCCTACCCCGGCGACGATATTCCCTTTCCTTCCTTTTCTTCTTACGCAAGGACTCTTCACTTTGGGGAGGAGCTGTCAGCTTGTGAATTTCCTGCAGCAAGATCAGTACAAAACGTAGAGAAACTTTAATATTTCCTATTCAGTCACATTATTTCTAGTCAACGCCAACGGCTTGATTTTTTACAGGCAGCAGTTGAAATCAGGGCTTGTTGGAAAAAATATGGGGATGCCAACAACAACACAAAAGGCAATTTAAAATTATGGTTTGTTAAAAAACTACTTGGTAGGCTATTACTGTAGGCCTAACCCTAACAGCCACAAAATATTGAAATAATAGGCCTAATGCAACATGCCATGGCGCTGGCGTGGAATGCGTACAAAACAAAGCAAAATCAAAATGTCTGCCGCGCGTCCAACATGTCCAATCCAACAAGCAAGCAGCCAGACAGAGGAGGCTCAACATGCAAGAGCAAACGCAAAAAAAGGCACAACGCTTTTACGGAAGCCTCACCTCCATAAGGCCACCAGAGGTGTCCAAATCATACTCGACAGTCGTCATAATTGATTTGACTTGATTCCTCACTAAATACTTCTCAGATATGGGTCAAAATTTAGTTGAAATAAGACTCCGGAAAGCAACTTTTCGCGAACATGGACTCCATTTTGCAGCTGGAAAACAAGGCACGAGAAAATGTCAGAGATGTATTTGCCTCTGATGCTCCTCAATAAATTGATGGTTTAAAACAATCTCTTGTCCTGATATAGCAGAATAGAGGCATATACCAATCCCGTCATTTAATTAGCGATCAGATGAATCTTTGCGGTAAAATCAGTGAATTTGTCAAGCGCCAAATGTGCATTTCTCGAAAAATTGGTCTTGGCGCAAAATGTCCGCCATACTGCGCATGCCCAGTGGAGACATGTCAAACAGTGCGCATGCGTACAACGTACTGTTTTTAGCTTGTTCGTTTACTCACCCGGGCCTGCCCTGGTGACGTCATGATCTGATCTGATCCAACTTTCGCCAAAATGGCGTCGAAAATACCCAATCCAATCCACCATTTTTAATTTTAACCCTTTGTTCAACCTCGTTCCCAGGGCTTAACGTTGGCTTGTTAAGCCCTGGCTTCAGAACCGAACACCTCGGCTGTGATTGGCTATCGGCGTGACGTCATACCCAATTTGAAATTTGAAATACCCAGGACAATGGATTAAAATATGGTCTATTTTATTTTATTTTTCATATCATAGCAAACATTATTCTTCCTGATGATAGACATAAGTGTTCGTAATACAGTTTCATGAAAATATATTTTTTACAATCATTTACTGTAACCGAGGTTGAAATAAGCGTTGGGGACGAGGTGCCAAGAATCTTGGAAGTGAATCCAGGGTCTAACGATCGAAGCCGAAAATGACCTCGTCCCAAGGCAAAAGTAGAAGAAATTTCGAGTTAGATCCTGGGGACGAGGTTGCCCTTTGTTATGTAACAGGCAATTTAAAAACGGTCCAAAAGTCAACTTTTTTGTTTCAAGTTTTTTTCAGCAGAATTCGAAGTGTTGTGATGAGGTGATTGATAATGAGAGTTTTTGCGAAAAAAAATATTGAAAATGGTTTTCAAGATACAGAATAGCACAAAATTGACACACAAAATGATAATAAGCAAGAAGTCAATCTCCAGAATTCACGAATTTTCGACCCCAACCGGGGTCTTTTTCAAGTGGAACTTTACAATCTGAAACTCCAACCGGAACACCGGGACCAAATCCCGCGAGATATTGCGAGACTTGGGTTTGGGATTTAGTAGACCACCTTGCAGTCGACATTCGTTCCTCATTTACGACTGCTGTCGCCCTCTAGATTCTGGCTGTGATTCGTCGGAATACGTCCAATCAACGATGGCATGACATGTCTTTAGTTTGATTGGGACCATCAACGACGAAGGGACAGTAGACTCAGGGTTTCATCAGGTGAAGTTCAGGACACATTAGACCACCTTGCAGTCGACATTCGTTCCTCATTTACGACTGCTGTCGCCCTCTAGATTCTGGCTGTGATTCGTCGGAATACGTCCAATCAGAATACGAACCTGCTGGTGATGACGTATCAGTGGAAGGTATTCCCCAAAGAAGCCAAGATGATGTAGCCCGTGTACAAACGTGTACATCGTGCCCATATCGTGTACATCTGTGTGCAGCGCTAACGGCAAGCTGCAGGAGTCGAAATGAGATAGCAGGGTGATTTCTTCAACGCACTATCTGCAGGATGTTTAGGTAATGACATAAAACATCGCTGGAATAGGTCACTTAGTATCCTTCTCGCCGACATTCGTTGCACTACCTCACTGAATGCTCGAAGCGAGAAATGTTCGACGTCAGACGCCATTTTGAACTCTATCACTGAGCGGGGTCCTTGGTTGTGTCACCCAAACCCGCTGATAGGACTCAAACAGCCGTTATTAGGCCCTGTTGCAAGCCCATTCGACTCCATTATACAGGGGCAGCTTGAGAGGCTCTGTGGCAAAGTTGGCAAGAGTGTGATTTGTCGCCAGATTTCGATTTTGCAGTGAGTTAATGCTTCGTCTGCTAGCTGATGCGCGCGCATCCAGCCTGGTAGTAAATCCTACCACACTTCCGGTTTCCCGACCCCGACAGCAGGCGTAATGCGTGAGCATGAAGCCTGCTTCAGTGGGCTAAGGACACATCGCTCTCCACAAAGCGACACGGCGACCGTCATTATGGATTTTGTCTTATTTGTTCTCATTTGATAAACCGAGAAGAGACGAATATGGAGCAGCTTGGTCCAATTCATGATTGCAACCAATCAGAATCTACACATGTATCTAAGGGATACACAGGGAACTGGGCGACCTATTTAGTCTTAAGTGTCCGATAATACCCAACTCTACCCTACAATCAGCAAGGCCAATGCCGAAGGCCAATGCAAAGTGAAGTCAAGTGTCTTTTTGTTGTAATAGCGCGAGAGTCCCCGCTGTCGTATCCCTAGCCCATCTCGGTGAAGATACGGCAGAAAACTGCGCGGGAATAAAAGAAGATCTTTACGCATGCCCAATTCTTCTGCCGTATCAATATCCAATGGTTGTTTGGATACGGCAGTGCCGTCCCTGCGTATTATAATATGGCAGTAAACTGAACATGCGCAGTGTAATAACAAGACTGTCGTATCCCTAGAATTCGGTACTACTAAATACATGTAGGCCTAGCGTCAGCAACAAATTTTAGCGTCAACAAAAAAAGCGTCAGCAACAATCAAAATCAAATCAAATCAAAGTGTTTATTGTAGCCTTATAAAAATACATTATATCAGCTAGAAAAACAATAAACCGTGCAAAAAGTGGAGACAGACAAAGAAGAGAAGGAGATGACGAATTAAAGCGAATCGACAGTCGTTTTGTAAACAGAAGGATGATGTTTGTAAACATTGCCCTCACAGCCAATCAGAATGCAGGAAATGAGTATTCGTAAACAACGATTCGTCCCCTTTTGCATTCAAATTTTTTGGCTGACACATCGCTTTAAAGTTGGCGTCAGCAAGGTTTTATAATAAGATCCTGGTGTAAACCTGCACTACTTTAAAGAAAATTGATGAAATGGAGGATTATTTTGGCTTTTTCGGGTCAAATTTAATTGCCGACGAAACCTTCAGACTAGTTCTAGTTCCCACATTTGCCGCTACAGTCCCGTATGGCGCCACTGTTTCACTCGGAAATATTTTGAAGAAATGGTTTAAATTTCTTTTCTAAATCATTATTTTACATTTTGTACTGCTGGATGATCATTAAAGCTTTAGTCTAGGCCTAGGCCTATTTCAGTGTCCAAAAAGCCTTTCTGAACATATAAAACCTTGCTGACGCCAACTTTTAAGTTGCTGACGCTTGCCGACACTAAAATTTGTTGCTGACGCTATTTATAGGACCCCTAGAATTTATATTTTGGTGTACGACTGCCGTACCTGTAGCCTGGGCCCTTTGTTTTTTCACTTTGATTTTTGATTGTTGGTGCTGCATAGGTTCTTGTTTCAGGTTCAGCCTGCCTGTTGCTGTTGACGTTGTTGTTGACTTTTTATTGTGAATGCACAGTTTGCGAAATTATAATTTTAATTTGTGCTTTTGCCATTCGGCGTTGGTTGGGCTTTTTCAATCATGGGATTTTGCACTGTCAGAGGCTTTCAAAGAAAGAAAGTTCATACAGTAAGCACTTAGAAAATCTGAATAAAGATATTTTAGCAAGCAAGCAGCTAATAAAATATATTCAAATTCAAAATATATTTGAAAAATTTGAAAATTTGGCTAATTTCCACAAAAAAATGGCGGCCGCTATTAACACAACTGTGTATTGAAAAGTGCTGTGCTCTGCACGTTTTTTTGGCCAGTCTTCGTCATCATATCCTGGTCTCCCAGCTACATTGTAGGCCTGGCTCAGACTCGGCATGCTCAGACTCAGAAAGACTGCAGTATACCTCATGCATGTTTATGTAGGACCCACCCTGGACTCCGCCCAGGCTAACATGTCAGGGTGTCTGCCAGGAATTTTTTTGAGGGTACTTTTTAAAAATCAGCAAAAACCCCATGAAATTAAAGAAAATAGCCTTTTTCTGTTCCTTTGAGGGTACTACCGTAGTACCCTTAGTACCCTCTGGCGGAAACACTGCATGTGATGATGTGTAACACTCATGATGGAGTGCAGCATGGTTATGTACACGTATGTTTGGCCAACTACAACGTTTGTGGCATGCATGACATGAGTACCGGTATCTGTAGGCCCACACTTCTGCAGTCAACAAAGTCTTAGGCCCGTATTTTAGAATGCTCCTTGTAAAGGAGTTCCTCGAGAACAACAGCCGTAAAAACTCCTTTCTAAAATACTGGCCTTTAGTCATGACAGTTGACATGGTAGCCTACTGGTTGGTTACATGTAGATCGACACTTTTTATATGCCTATTACAGGGGCACCTTTCTGAACATATAAAACCTTGCTGACGCCAACTTTTAAGTTGCTGACGCTTGCCGACACTAAAATTTGTTGCTGACGCTATTTATAGGAACCCTAGAATTTATATTTTGGTGTACGGCTGCCGTACCTGTAGCCTGGGCCCTTTGTTTTCTCACTTTGATTTTTGATTGTTGGTGCTGCATAGGTTCTTGTTTCAGGTTCAGCCTGCCTGTTGCTGTTGACGTTGTTGTTGACTTTTTATTGTGAATGCACAGTTTGCGAAATTAGCGGCCGCCATTTTAATTTGTGCTTTTGCCATTCGGCGTTGGTTGGGCTTTTTCAATCATCCCACCCTGGACTCCGCCCAGGCTAACATGTCAGGGTGTCTGCCAGGAATTTTTTTGAGGGTACTTTTATTAAATCAGCAAAAACCCCATGAAATTAAAGAAAATAGCCTTTTTCTGTTCCTTTGAGGGTACTACCGTAGTACCCTTAGTACCCTCTGGCGGAAACACTGCATGTGATGATGTGTAACACTCATGATGGAGTGCAGCATGGTTAGGGCCTACACGTATGTTTGGCCAACTACAACGTTTGTGGCATGCATGACATGAGTACCGGTATCTGTAGGCCCACACTTCTGCAGTCAACAAAGTCTTAGGCCCGTATTTTAGAATGCTCCTTAACGTAAAGGAGTTCCTCGAGAACAACAGCCGTAAAAACTCCTTTCTAAAATACGGGCCTTTAGTCATGACAGTCGACATGGTCATGATGGTAGCCTACTGGTTGGTTACATGTACATGTAGATCGACACTTTTTATATGCCTATTATTGTAATCGCAGGGTTTGACATAAGCCAAGGCCATTTTCCAAAACACCCTTGCTGGCCCTCTAAAGTGTTTAGGGCCATGGCTGGCTGACCCTTGGCCTATTGTATGCCTTCATTTGATTAATGTGATAATAAACTGGGTCTAGCTGAAATTGANTTTTATCAAATCTTTGCCCCCAAACTCTGGGACCTTCGTATGGCCCTGTCCCGCCCCGTCCAGATCGCTCTCGCCTTTCATCGAGGATGCTCTTCACACATGTGGGCTAACGAATTCGAATTTCGGGCTTCAAATTACGGAAATCGATGTGAATTCGAATCCATTGTTTGCATAGCATATGATGTGTATATGTTTAAATCTAAGAGGCCTGGGCTTTTCCATAGGGTATTGCCCTTTTGGCCTTGTCTGCACCCCCCCGTAGGCAAAATCCTGGATCCGCCCTTCCTCCTGTATTATTGTAGTCGGTCATTCTCTTTCACATTATTGGCTTGGCATGTTTCATTACCATGATTGTTTGGTTCATGCCTATGAATCGAGGAGGGGCGGTTTTTCAGGCACAACAGGTGCAGGCCTAGGGGTTCATGAAATTGAGAATTGCTTATAGGATTTTCTGTGAGTGAATCATTATATATTATTGATCTCACCTTGACAACTACTACACTCCGACAACTCACTGTTGCCATGGAAACGTTCGGTTGGTGCCTCAGTCATACCACTATTGTATGTTGCATTGCGTAGCGGTTGTTTGCAACCTACATCCTGCCCCCAAGGTTGTATGTTATTTGTAAGTATTAGTAAGAGAAGTTGAGTTTTCTTGAGATCTATAATCTTAGCAACAGAAACAAATAAAAATCTCCATGGCTGAGATAAATTCTGTCAGGTGTAGCAAATTTATTGATGTAATTGTGGTGGTTCCTTCCTTTGAATTGTTGTGTACTGTTGATCAGGGTTGTGGTTTGTGCAGTGTTAAAACTGTGCACTCATGGTGACAATAAGTCGCACTGTTTTTTGCATGTACATGTAGTATCCGTAGTTGTTCTGAACTGTTTGTTGATGTCACCTCATCTTTTTAATATACAGTGGAACCTCTCTATTAAGGACACCTTCGGGACTGACAAATGCTGTCCTTAATTGAGAGGTGTCCTGATTACAGAGGTTGAAATGAATAGAAATGACCAGTTTGGGACTGAAACTTGCTGTCCTGATTAGAGAGGTGTCCTCCTGGCAGAGGTGTCCGTTAAGGGAGGTTCCACTGTACATGTAAAATTCAATTATGTACATGTACATGTATATCACAGTGTGAACATCCAGTTGATCAAATTAGATACCAGTGTGAACTTAAAGGGCTTGTTGAAATAGTCCTTTGTGGGCACAGCGGGAAGGAAAGAGGGAGACATTGCAATGAGGTTTATGTGGAATAGGGTAATGGCATTACAAAATGTAGGTTGGGTTGTAGAGACCTCGTGGTACACACTCATACTCTGGGATTCATAGGCTTTTTAGTGGATGACAATGTTTATTGTTTTCAACCTCAAGTCATCCTGCCAAGGAAGGGTTTTTAGCTCAGGTGACCAAAGGTCAGCGGAGCTATTCATATGTATACTGAGTGGCGTCCGTCTGTCTGTCTGTCTGTCTGTCTGTGTGTCTGTAGTCCGTTAAACTGGCACGTTTCGCAACCGCAAGGCCGAGGGTCATGAAAGTTGGTGGAGGGGTCGCCCCTAGGAAGGACTCGAAACAGGACCAAAAATTTTTGCGATCTGACCTACATTCTGCTCTCCAGGGGGCATTTTCCGTAAAATGGAAAACCCCAATAACTCGGTCCAGAGGCAATATATCAAACTGAATTTGATAGGGTATGAAGCTTGATTTCTGGTACACCAAGTGCAATGGAAATTAATTCGAAATTTGTTCTCTAGGGGGCGCTAGGTGACAAAATAACTTATAGGATTTTCTGTGAGTGAATCATTATATATTATTGATCTCACCTTGACAACTACTACACTCCGACAACTCACTGTTGCCATGGAAACATTCGGTTGGTGCCTCAGTCATACCACTATTGTATGTTGCATTGCGTAGCGGTTGTTTGCAACCTACATCCTGCCCCCAAGGTTGTATGTTATTTGTAAGTATTAGTAAGAGAAGTTGAGTTTTCTTGAGATCTATAATCTTAGCATCAGAGACGAATAAAAATCTCCATGGCTGAGATAAATTCTGTCAGGTGTAGCAAATTGTAATATTGATGTAATGTGGTGGTTCCTTCCTTTGAATTGTTGTGTACTGTTGATCAGGGTTGTGGTTTGTGCACAGTTAAAACTGTGCGTGCACTCATGGTGACAATAAGTCGCACTGTTTTGCATGTAGTATCCGTAGTTGTTCTGAACTGTTTGTTGATGTCACCTCATCTTTTTAATATACATGTAAAATTCAGTTATGTACATGTACATGTATATCACAGTGTGAACATCCAGTTGATCAAATTAGATACCAGTGTGAACTTTAAAAGGGTTTGTTGAAATAGTCCTTTGTGGGCACAGCGGGAAGGAAAGAGGGAGACATTGCAATGAGGTTTATGTGGAATAGGGTAAGGCCATGTAAAAAAAATAGTTGGTTAGCATCCCCTCCCGCCATGGAAATCACCCCCCTCCTCAAAAATTTTTTTATTTTTTATTTTCAAAAAACTGTCCAAAAATTGCCAAACAGTGATAAAATTATAGGCTGGGATGCTTAAATAATAAACAACACAGTTTTAATGGATAGAAAGTAGTTTTTATTTCAATTCTTACCTATATATTTGGAATAACCCTCAGGTTGCCATGATTACCATGGTTGGTAACATGCATCTCAAACTCAATAAAAACTAAAAAAAACACCTCCCGCCCTCCTCAGAAAACTGAGAGTGGAAGGATGCTAACCAACAATTTTTTTACATGGCCTAATGGCATTACAAAATGTAGGTTGGGTTGTAGAGACCTCGTGGTACATACTCATACTCTGGGATTCATAGGCTTTTTAGTGGATGACAATGTTTATTGTTTTCAACCTCAAGTCATCCTTGCCAAGGAAGGGTTTTTACAAAACATGTACCTCATTTTAACTCTTCATCCAATCGCTTTGTGTGCGAGTGTATGAAGAGGAGCTGGACCAAAACCCTGCTATAGGAGGATGCCTCAAGCTGTAGATATTTTGTGTGGTAGTGGTACTACAGAGCATGATCAAGAGGAGAAGGGGCAAATTTCATTTAAAAGCTTTGTATCTTTCTATCTGCAGATTACCTGTGCCCTCCAGAGGCCAATATTTATCAGATAGACTTCACGCGATTCAAGTTAAGAGATATGGAGACCGGGACTGTATTATTTGAAGTAGCTAAACCAGCTAGTTCAGGTAAGTTCAGGTCGTGTTGAGTATCCAGTGTTGCCCTATTGGAATAAAATTGCTTTTGCTACTATAAATAAAACATGGCATCCATAATTGGTGAATGCTTTGGCTGCCAAGTTACTGATTGATGAGGATGGTACCGTATATAATGTGATGTATATTAATTTCGAGGAGGGTGGCTCATCATTTAGAGTGCCAAGCTCAGAACCCAACATTCTGTCTGTCTTGTACAGCAAGTGAGAGAACAACTATGTTCATTCGTCCCTCTGCATCTCTTTCTTTTTCAGAAATTGATGAAGAAAGTGATGTAGACACTGAAGATGTGGACCCAAATGCTGGCCGTTTTGTACGTTATCAGTTCACGTCACAATTTCTTAAGCTCAAAACAGTTGGTGCCACGTAAGTAGACAACATTTATTGATTTATGTAAACCTTACTTTTTCCCAGAATGACAGCATTTCACTGAGTTCCTGGAGTTTTACATGAACATACAGTGTACATGTATCTGTGTGACATTTCTTGACTCGTCACTTCTTTGCTGTACTTCTCAGTACTTACAAATGTATCAAATTGAAAACAATGCATAAATTGTCTTGAAGTTGAATATGTGGGGCTTCAGATTTGAAGAAAAAAATTGCAGAATCATTTCTGACATTTGAATTCACTTATAAATACATGTAATGAGTTAATTTCTCATTTTCAGAGTTGAATTTACTGTAGGAGATAAATCTGTGAATAAATTCCGCATGATAGAGCGACATTACTTCCGAGAAAAGCTGCTGAAGAGCTTTGATTTTGAGTTTGGCTTTTGTATACCCAACAGTAAGAATACTGTCGAGCATATATATGAATTCCCTCATCTGAATGCTGATGACAGTAAGTATCAGTTGTTGAAGTTATGATTTGATTTGAGCTATTTTCAGTAGCATGGCGGGGCTTCCTTGACCAGCAAGGTGGGGCATGTGGGAGAAGGACAGACTTTACCATACATCACCAACACTTTAGTCATGATGTTTCCACTCCATCAGTTGTTCTTTGGTGAAATAATCTCTATTCATTTGCCATATCACTTTCTGTAGTTCTTTTACTGGTTCACCCGCAATGTTCTGAAACATTTCAGACAAAAATGCATGTCGTAATTCAGCTGTTAGACAATTGAATTATGACACTATTTTCTCCATTATCTCTACCGCAACGGGATTTGATGAAAAACCGTTTTTCTGGTGTATCATCTCTACGGTCTGGAAAAATATTATCATTGTTGTGCTGCCATGGTGAGCAGGAGACCAATAAGTCCACAGGTCACCACTTACTAAAATGTCCATGTGATGTTGGTCCCATTTGATGTTGGTCCCATTTGATTTGAATGATGAGAGCTGTTTCATATACCGGTATGTTGTTCATTGTTCCGTATAGATATGAAACTTGTTACAGAAAAAACTTCGGTAAATAAAAACATTGCCTTGACTCTGCATTTCTCCACTGCAACATTGTCTGGAAAGCCTCTGTAATCCAGGCTTCTCTATAGCAAATGAATTTCCAAATCGATCCTGCAGCAAGACCAGCTGCCGTGTATTTCTAAACTATAGTAAGTCATTGGATGGATATTGATCCATGATGTTTTGATGCATAAATGGCCATTTTCAGATCATTAATTGAATGTTTTGCCTGTATTGCTTTTGCACTACATGTATGCTGGATAAACAACGGCGGATAAAAGTTGTCAACTTCTTTCTGTCCTTTTAATGAAAAATTCGGTTATTTCATAAATTGTATACATGTAGATGAGAAGGAGACATTAATCATGTTCTAGATCAGAGATATTTTGTATGGTTTGTCCCCAGCCTTAGTGACCAGCCTAGATCAGAGATTCTTTGTATGGTTTGTCCCCAAATTAGTGACCAGCCTGACCCAGTCATGCATCATACCCAGAAATGCTGCAAATTTATGTGTATTGCTGAGTGTGTAAGATTTGGAGGTGTAAATTAGACTTGTAAGCAATTACATGGCATCTTGTCTACATATTAACACATTCTTTCCACATTCAATAGTCATGTTAACACCTTTTGATTCCTTCGGTGGAGTGCTAATGAACTATTCTGTCATGTCTGTAGAATATTGACCGACCCAATTACATGTATGTGATGGACTCTCTAACGTCACCACATCGGTAAATGCTGGCAATTTGTTTTGTTTCCATAGGGCAGGACCTCTGTAATTATCCAGTTGTCTGTTCTTTGCAGTATTCTCATCTAATATTTTTGCATTGCTCTTTTCAGTCCAAGAAATGATTGATCATCCATACGAAACACGTTCCGACAGTTTCTATTTTGTAGAGGACAAGCTAATAATGCACAACAAAGCTGACTATGCCTATAATGGAGGTACCCAATAGGCTGAGCCAAGATCATAGTGGTTGAATTACCCACCATTCCTTGATGGCCTCTGCCCCGGTGATGTCTGGGACGGAATGGTACAAAATTAACACAAGTCAAGTCTGGTACCTTTTCAGAGTCCATTCATTTTGTAAGGGGTGTAAAGATATGGGCTATCTAATGTAGTGTCATTATTTATTGCTGTAAATATCACACTAAATCTAGTCCGAACTGCGAAATGATCAGGAGTGTTTTTGTAGGTCTGTCGACAAGAGATGGAATCCTTTTTGAAAACCTACTGCCTTTATATTACAAATGCTTTTTTGATGCAGACTCTCTACTTGATTTTTTTGGACATTTCATCAAGCGCCTTTAGTCTCATGACTGATTTCCTTCTTTCTCATAAGATCTGTTGGGTACGAGTTCATGACAAGTTCACAGTTGACACCTCAGTTTATTTCATGTTGGTGTGCAAAGGACAGGTGGAAGATAGCGTGAGT
This sequence comes from Notospermus geniculatus, assembly GCA_002633025.1. NCBI lineage: Eukaryota > Metazoa > Nemertea > Pilidiophora > Heteronemertea > Lineidae > Notospermus > Notospermus geniculatus. Next base: position 59,015 of record NMRB01000317.1, on the reverse strand, counting down.
CCTGGATGTATAACTGCCTTTCTGTGTAGGGGTTACAGAACTGATGATTGAATGGCCATTGATTTCACTGAGATAAGAACATTGGATGAGCAACAGTTCTCATTCAGTTTTGATGAAAAATGATGAACCAAATTAAATTTTGCATCAAAGTCAAGCTCTTTCCTCATCTAATTTGAATACATGTAGTTTGCATGCTAGTTTTAGAGTACTCTTAGAAGATAATATCAAAATGTGCCTGATACTTTCCTCTTATGAACACTCTCAATTTTACTGTCTTTAGTCTGTGCAACTGTAACTGACACCACAAACATTAACAGTATATGACAAAACTTGTGATTATTTTTTTATGAAGATGAAATAGTGGCAATGGACCAGTCATAACTCATTATGCTCCCCCATTCACACACACAACCTTTTCGATGGCGAAATTCTATAAACTGTTATGTTGATTGACTGTGGAAATGACCTTGTTACCCATGAATGAGCCAATGCATGACTCGGAAGGTGATTAAATTTTAAAGATGATACAGAAGGTGTAACCATTAGGCCTAAAGGAGAGTTTTCAAGAGATTACACCGTATTTGTTGAGCAGGTGATCTATCATGTACTGGGGAAAATCTAGTCAGTTGTCAGATTAAGTATAACCTCATAACATTCGACACTTGTATGTTATGCAATGATCCATAACGATGGCCACATTTCATTGGCTTCTACAGGACTGTGTTCCTAATCCTCCTAAGACACCTCACCATTTTCGCATGGGATATAGCCAGCAACCTCTTGAGAGTCGGTTCGACTGTGTGACACAGTCGAACAGCGCAGTTACATGTTTGTAAATTACACATTTTGTGTGCCATATTGCAGACAAAATGTGTACCATTGTAGTCCATCCATTGATTTAGTGTCTTAATGTTCTTGCCATTTGATTTCAATTCAGTTTTCTCTACTGAATATTACCATCAGCAGTTTGTGCATATCACTACCGTAATCGGCGCCTGTTACTCTGGAAGTGCCATCTTTGGGCATTGCTTTGGGTCGTATTTTAGAACGTTCCTTAATGTTAAGGTTGACCTTAAGTCTATTGTAAAACCATCGAGAACAATAGATTTATTTAAGGTGGACCTTAAGGAACGTTCTAAAATACGTCCCTTTGAGTACAATGTACATATATGAAGTAACATTTTTCAACAAAGCAATGTGCACTCACCTGGATCTTTTCACATTTCTAGAATACATGTACTTGAAACCTCAAGAGAATTATGATATATTTCAGCTATTTACATGTATTTCTCTGTATGAGCATATTCATAAGGAAGTTATGTCATTTTACGTAAGAATCCAGTCGCAGTCTCCAATGCGAATCCCCAACCTCTTCGACTGCCACACCCTCTACATGTACCTGTTAGTTCTGAGATCATTGTTATCCAATGAGTGCTGGTGGTGACTCCAATCACAATTTCAGTCATATTAGTCAACTGCATCATTGATACAGCAGGTGCCCACTGTCACTAGTCATTTAAATCATTCATGAAGACCAAGAATGGTGACAATTGAGTACTGCGACATGTTGGCTAATATGATGACCATTCCAGGTATGACCTTGCTGTGTAGCTTTGACACCAACAGAGATTTGTTGTAGCTTTTTTCCAAAGTATACGATGTGGGGAATACTGTATCATGCAGTGATGGAGAACAGAATTGCTTTGTGTCATTTCAGTGTGGCTAAAATACCACTTTGCATGCTGAACTGGCTGAGCGTTCATGTAAGTCTATGGATGGGAGAATTCCATTTCTGCATTGTCGTTGCATTGTCTGCTCGAAGTACTGGATGCAGATTTTTCGTGTTTTCAAATATTTTTTATGGTGTGAGTGCCTTTATGAGTATCACTTCATGCTTAGATCATTGTGATTTAATGAGAAGCAATTGGCAGGTACCGGGTATGTTTATGCCATGTGTCTGTCTCAAACTGACCAGTTCGATATGGAACAGACTTGAACTGGGTCCTGCCTGAGAGAAATTGATTCCGTAGTACTACATTGGGACTAGTTTGGAAAAAATGACGTTGTTGGTCTGACACTTTCTGATCATTTGTTGATGTGTATTCCATATGTCAATGTTTCAGATTCTGTTCTTTTAATACTCGTCCAATAATTTGACGGCATTGACCTGTGCCTGTATTGATTAGTGGAGATAAAGCTATATGTATGACCATGGTACTTTTGGTTTTAACAACTAACTTATTGAATAAGAATTTTACTTTTGCATTGAGATTCGAAAGGGAAAGTATCGTGACAAGAGTACATGTAAGAGGTTCATATTTTTCATGTTTTTAGAACTACGGCACTTCGGGGTAATGATATCCATGTTAGTGGTCAAATAGATGTCACAGGACATCGTATTGTATCCCAAATTTGCAGTCACTATTTACTTCACTTGTCTTGAATGTAACTTGTATGTACATGTACCTATCTTAATATTCTAGTTCTACCTGAGCACAATTCAATCAAAGAATGATTTGTGTGGAAGGATTGCGCTACATGTAAGTGGTAGTCATGAAGTTGATTCTCAATGCTTCATGTCCAGAGTGTGCCTTTGAACTTACAGCGGTATATGTTATCTGTCTCTAGTTAGATCAGGAGTAAGTTGGAGGGGATGCCATGTCTCCTACTTTCAAAGGCAATGACTGATTTTGGTCAAATCGGTGTGCTCTATGGTTTTGAGTGGTCACATTGTGATGATGATGTATGTCTCATTTTGGATGGATTTCTCGATGATCATTTTATCATTTATTTTCAGAAAAGTTAGGGAGCATCTCAAAGTATGTCGTGTGTAATGCCAAAAAGAAGAACTCATACAGAAGCTTTAGAATAACAAATAAATGGCATTTCCTCAATCCTTGTATTGTAGGGTATATTTCAGGTATCACCCTCTGGTATAACATTCTTTTTGGCATTACCCCCGTCTGTGAATTCCAAGATGGTTTCTACCTACAACTAATTGCATTCACTGTATGACATTATCAAAGACATGAAAATATGTTTCAGACTGACTTCTGAGTTCTTTGATGATGTATGTGTTGTATATATCATTTGAGTGTAAAGTGTGCTTAAGCTTGAAGGGACCATTGTTGTGAATCATCCCCTTCTACCTGTACATTTTGTCACTTAAAATGTTCTGTGCCTCTATTGTAGAATAATTTCGACAGTGAAAAAGGATCTCAAAGACATTGTCTGTGTCGGTTATGTTGGGTGGGATGAGTAATGTGTAAACTGATATCAGTAGGCCTAAGTGAGATTGCATAGCTCATCTTCAATAAGAATCAGTCCAATGCATGGAGACTGGAAAAGGCTTTTTCTGGTTTTTTACTCGTCCCTTCCTAATGTTGTATACGCCTGCTCAAGTGATCGGGGCTTGGAAACGTTAGCTGTCACCAAAATTCTGTTGAATATCTTCTTAGTCCAGGCAGTTAATTTTAGGGCTTAAGAATGAGCGACAAAACTTCTATTTCATCATCAGTCACAGAGTGGAAAATCACAAGATTTCATGTCATGTGGATATTTAATTGGCTTCTCTTTATTTGCATTTTTGAAATGAAGTTACCTGTGCCAGATGCATGTGTTATTGGTTGCCGACATTTTTACAGCGGAGAGCCTCTTTCCGTCCTTTCTGCATTCCTTTTCGTTGTTTGTCTGTGATTTGATCTGTATGTTAAACGAGATAGGCAAATCATTGGTGAAATCTTCATTTTTCTGTTGGAAATTTTGTGATTATCCCTGCGTATATGTCTTGTTTATGGAGAAACGGGGTCAAAAAAAGGCTATTAATACATCAGAACCTCAAGTAGATTCCTCAAATATAAATAGATCCTCCGCTCTTGCTGTTAACATTCCATCTTTCAAACTCGATCTGATACAGTTTTATAGCCAACACCTGCAGATCGTCTGAAGTTAGGAGGTTTGTGTCATACATTTGTATGAATTGCTAGAATGCCAATCTTTGTGTTTTAATTCTTATACAACTCCATAATTTTCAGATTCAAATATAAAATCTGTCGCCAGTGGTATGCCTTTGATCTCATGCTCAATCATACAGAAACAAACAACGGTTATAGAAGTATTTTGCTAACTACATCTAGACTGTGTATATCACTCTGAGTGTTTGTAAGTACGGTAGTTTGTGTGTTTTAATTGTTGTACAGAACGGTATAAATTATGTGTCATTTCATTTATAAAGGATGTAAATTTATAGTCTGACCTGTCTGTCGAGGACGTTAATTTAAACAAAATTGACCAAAGTCATAAATGTATGACTGCATAAGATGGAGTGTCTTCTGTACTGCGTCTTGAGAGACTGCTTCACAATCTCTTATTTTGGTTTGGTTTCGTCGTAAATGATGGCCATATCATGGGTTTGCCAACTTGGAAATTTCTATTAGATTTTGTGAGATAGAAAGCCTGTTGTATTACCCCTAGCATTTTCCAGCTATTTTTCACTGCATTCATGCCCCATGTTACATCAGTGGTAGGTACTGGTATTTGTAAAAATGTGTCTAATGAAAAATTGAAAATTACATCGTGAAGCAATAAAAATGGGAGGTATGTAACTAAAGAGTGTCGAACAAGTTTCAGTTTTTTTTGTCAATTCACTTGCAGTAAGGCAGAACAAGTACGCCTACATGTGGTATATTGTACATGTTCCATTGTACGTGCAGAATGCATTGTGCAGTAAATAACGCTGAACGTGCAAACAGGAGACATTGGCCCACTTGGGTAGCAGTCAGCTAGCTTCTATCCGTTCAGCTTGTATTTTCTTGTGCTTCGCGTTGTTTTTCTATCTCTTCAGGGAATGAGAAGATGTGCTGTACATGGAAATAAAGCCAAACTCCACTGGAATTATCATGTTTTTCAAAAGTCTTGAAAGATACAGCTTCTTGTTGGCACACAACGGTATGATAAGAAACCGTACTGATATTTTGTACATTTGCGGAATATGTGCTGGTGATATGCGGTCATTCTTAATGTTACATTATACTTGTGTGCAATAAGACATCTTGGTGTTTGTCCCTGTTGGTCACAAAGTCCAAATTAATCAGTAGCAGATCACTTAGAATCCTGTCAGTTACACTTTAATACCACACCATCTACTGCGTCAGTGTAAACTCTCTCTCTTTGAGAATATTTCATACATCGTGAATGTACAGTGACACAGGTGTTATAAAATAAAAAGTCTCTGACAAGTAAATTGGTTAGTTGGTCTGATTATTCCATGACTTCTTCACATTCTGGCAACTCAGTGATGTGAGTGATAAGAATCATCGTTTCCTCCACAGACCATTTACTTATAACCTACAATACTACGAAGCCTCTCCGCCAGCAGAGAATCACGTCATTTTCACCAGATTTCCATTCGTAACAGATATATTTGTGTGGCATAGAATTTCCTCTGTTGCTCCGGAGATCATTGGCATAAGACCTACATGTGTGGCGTTTGACTTCATCATTGCCACAGATAAACACTGCACTTTGCCTTACTCAACCTACCCCATCCCAGTCATTTCCTCCCCAGATCAGTGGCATATGAGCCATGGCTTAAATTCAGCTTACATCTTCAAGACTCCCCTCCACAGTTGTTGGGCATGCAATTATTTCGAGAGCACTCCCTACCAAAAGCAGGCACATCACGTACATGTATAATTAGGCCTAGTTTACGGACTGAATTTATGAGAGCTTTGTGAATAAGATCCATGGTCCATTTCTACAGGAGGCAAGCAAATATGGGTGTGCAATTCCATAAGTAGGCCTGGGTGAGAGAACTTTAGTTCTGTTAGACCCAATAAACCTTCCTCGGTGTTGGGGTGATGCACTCCCACTTTCCCCACAGACAAGTCTTGTCGCCAAGTCCTGTATTCTCTCCAAGGGTGTGGAAGTCCATAGAGCAATTCAGTTGAATTGACAAGAAACAAATCTAATTTTCATAACTTATTTTATTTACATAGTCATCGAATATTTTTTGTACAAAATAAAACAAAAAGCACGCAGGAATATGAAGTACATTTCATGTACAAACATAGTGGTTGGCAGTAAAGTTTTAATCCATGGACAGACACAAGGCATAGTTTCTATATAAGTCCATGAAGACAGGGTTCTCTCAATGTCAAAAACAATCAACAACTGCCATAGCCTGCCTGTTGGAACAACGATTTTCAGAAAGTTCAACTGATGAAATAGAGCCAGCATTATCTGTTCAAATCCCTGCAAGAATCCATCATCACTGTAGTGTGAGAATCCATGCTTGCTGAAAAATACCACCACTCACGAAAAATACCTAAGGTGTGCAAGAAGAATTGTTTTCATGTCATTCAACTGACCCCCTGCCTGCAAATTACTTCTGACATCACATGATCCGAGAGACTCTGGGTACATGTATAGATGTATGTAATTCTACATCAGATAGGCGATGGTGCTGACTAGAAGCTCTGATTATAAAACCAGCCAAGGAGGAGGTCATGAAAAGTAGGCTGCTGCCCCACCTGTCCCAACTTCTGCAGAATGTGTGGTATACATGGTATATGAATCATAAATACAATGCAATTATAGGGTCGATGTTCCATTCTAAGTCTGCTGCTGTAGCATTCGATGGGGAATCTGCAAGTTGTCTGTCCACCTATAAATATTAAATGTCCTCATGTAATGCCAGTACGATTTACATTAACTCCATCAACATAAATGTGGCACCACAAATTTAACAAGCAAAATTCTAGGAAAACGAAATGTATTCTTTATGAATGCTCTGCATCCAAGACTAATATCACACAATTCAGTGGCACATTGCTGGGTAATACAGAGCCTTTCACCAATGGTGATTATCAAGTCCAAGAGCTAACTTTTACCTCCCGTGCTAGAACTGGACACAGCACTGGTTGCAGTCGAAACACCAGATACTGCAGTTCCCTGCGAGCTAAACCCCAGTCCTATTCCTCGATGTGTGTGTGTGGCCATGCGAGCCATTGCATACTCCTGGTCAAGTCGTTGGAACAGTTCTTGCTGTTTCCTCTTTTTCTCTTCCACATTCTCATTGTTTTCGGTGGCTTTCCCTTCTACTTCTCCTCCCTTGATACCCATCAGCTTGCGGAACTTGGCCGAGACTTTTCCATCTTGATCTTGAGAGAAGACACTATCCTGCCACTGAGAAGCCTTGGTGGTTGGAGTTTCCTGAAACACAAAATGACAAGCCTTTCATTCGACAATGAATCTGTAACATATCTCTCTCGTGCGCGAAGTCAACTGTTGTGATTGTGCCTACCAGCAGTATCACTATCAGCAGCATAGCAGCAGTTCTCTATTTTGACATCACTCACCTCCTTGGTATCCTTCTTTTGCCAGAGCAGCTTCCTCTTTTGTACTTGTTCAGCATATTTCAGTGGATTAACTGCAGCTGGATTGTAATATTTTGGCACTGACACACCAGTCTTCTCAATTTCACGCTGAGCAGCAATGAAACTTTTCTTCAATTCTTCCTTAAAAGTCAAAGTCCTGTTTTTCATTGCTCCGCCATCTTTTGACTTACTGCCTCCATCACCATCATGCCTGTGAATAAAGAAAGAGAGAGACCTCCTTGTCACTCTGGCATTATCATCCAACAGGCACCACACTAGGCATGGGCCCCTATGACTTCAAGAAGGCAAAATGTTCAACAAAACAACTTCAGAACATGACACTGCAACATCATCTGATTTCATTATCCAAGACCATCCACAAACCTTCGTCTGTCCCTGCTTCGACTTCGGTGCCCACGACTCCTCCTTGTTCTCCCTCGACTGCCACTACGTCGTCGACGCCGCTTCCTATCCCGACTCCTGCTTCGACTACGTCTTTTATACTTCCTCTCCCTGCTGTGTCTCTTCCTTGGACTCCGACTCCTTTTCCTATCCCGGCTTCTCCGCCGCCGTCTATCCTTGCTTCGGCTCCTACTTTTTCTTCGCCTTCGCCGTCTGTCACGAGATCGACTCCTCCGTTTTCTGTCCCTGCTTCGACTACGATCATGTCGCCGATGAGAGCGATGTTCCTTCCCATGAATTTTTCCATCATCTTCATTTGCAGACTCAATATCTTTTTTAGAGCCAACACTTTTTTCACTTGTCACACTGTCATTACGAATTCTCCCACTGGGACTTTTTACACAACTGGGTGATTCTGCATCAGGCATTGGTATGTTTTCTGGTACAATACTGCCACAATCAGCAGCATTCACCAATTTACTCTTTTTACTGACAGAAGGTCCACTTGAATCATCAGACTGGAAACAAAATACATGTAATTTATATTTCAGCGTACTCACCAGAGGCCACAAATGAAGCAGATGACATAGGCTGCTTGTTAATAGGCAATGTGGATACATTATGAGTAGACCAGTGCAATATCCACGGAAACAGCTTCTTCCAAAGTTTAATAATAATGTGGCGTCAGTATGATGGACTACATCACATAAACTGCAATGCAACAGGGAATACAAACCTCTGAATCAGACGATGAGCCTGATGATGACCCAGATGATGACCTTGACCGTGACCTTGACCTTGACTGCGACCTTGACTTTGATCTTGCTCTGTCGGAGTCATCAGATGAGGAATCATCGACATCCCTGGTAACAGCCTGAAAAATAAAACAGCAGCATTAGAGAATCTAAATGAGGACATGCATGGGTGAACACCCATTTATAGTAAAATGCTTGTGAGCGATCATACAGTTTCAATTACCTCAAATAAAGAGAGCAACTCCAAAATAAGGAAAGATATCCAAAATGTGACCTGTACAAATCAAGATAACACTGGCAGATGAAGTTTTTGTACCATATATTACGCCCCCAAACTACGAACTGAAATATCTGACTGCACTCAGCAATGGAGTTTGTCCCAACTTTATAGATAGAATGTATCAACAAAACGTACTGTGCACCATGTCAGAGAAAGTACTGCAACAGTGACAACTGCCCGTTCACTCAGTCAGATTTCTGACAATTCACAGCACACCACAGAATTTTCAAGACAAATGTTGATTGAGTTTGAGAGCTGTCATCAGGATGATACATATACTGCTTTCAGTGCTACAGTTCAGAACATGATGGGTTATCATCGATCACATGAACTTTGGCAGTGCGCTTCACCATGCTACCAGTACACCAAACATGACTTAGTTAGTATGCTGGAGAAATGATGAAGAGCATTGACCCTGGTTACTGTAGGCGAAAAAATGCAGCAATTATCTCCAATCTAGACAGTAGACTTCACATTATAAAGTTGTTTTTGTTGGACAAACCTGGAACTGGAAGATGCTTACATTTCTGCTGTTTCTCCTCGCTCCTACCTACCTGGTTCTGTAGCCTTCGTGTCGTCTCATTTGCAACAATCCCATAACCATAAAGATGCGGGTGCACCGTCTCTCATAGCTAGTATGAGCATATTTATAAACATAACAGTGTTAATGTGTGTTCGACACCAGCTGTAGCTTACGGAGAAGCCAGCACATTATTATTGATCAGGGCAATGGGCAGTACTGCTACTCAGGTCTCCAACTATTTATACATCAACAGCCACAAGCTTCACAGTAGATAGATCAATAATTTTATTGGATGGTTTTCGTTTGGAAAACAAAATATAGATAAATAATAACCAATCTGGTTCAGTAGCACACCAACAAAAAAATGTCCATGGTTAATCATCCAGGCATGTGAAATTCATCAGTTCTTCATAAATCATAGCAAAAAAATTGCACTCAGTACATGAAGATTCACCATATGGTACACTCTCGACCAGCTATCCCAAAGAGCAATCTGACCTTCATGGAGAAGTGAGTAATGCAATGGCACATGCCTCTTGTTAGGTAGGTGAAGGTGAAGATGCAACAAATACATTTAATTCAGTTAGCCAACATTTCCTCTCCATGAGTTCATTATCAGATAACCAAGTTCATTGATAAATAAAAGAAGGTTTGTTCAAACATTAGCAAAGGTCACCCTATACTCTTCATTGATTGACTGAATGAATCAACCAAAAATAGGCTCGACGCCCAAGGCATCATCAGTGGAGGTGATTGAGTGTGTAATTTAATATGAACTATTTCAAATACTGTACACAAGATATTGTACCAGGAAGGATGACATTATACCATGTGAAAATGTGTGTTGTTTTAAACTTTTGAAAAGAAACAATTTCTGATAATTTCATGAAATGGCTTATGACTTCAGCATGATGAATTCCACATACACTTTCCTCTGATAAGGATGGACTTAAAAACTGACTATATCTCCAAACTTTCTATAGAGTATTGCCACAGCCCCACATTTATGAAGGAGTCAGGACAGGAATTACCCACTAAGTGAAAGGCAGATGGTTTTCATCAGGGAGTAGAGTGTGTGTTTAGCAACACTGAGCCATACTAAGACATCCCCACCCCACACAATAATTCATTACCTTATTTTCCTCTTCGTTATGGCTTATTGGCGCAGACATGGGCAATGCTGCTGCTGCTGTACATGGTTTTCCATCAGGGAGTGGAATGGACATTATGTCAACAGGCATTGGACCTTGGAGTGCTGAATCCCCGATGAGTTCAGCAAAGGATTCCCACTCTGCTTGTAGCTCTGCTGCAGTGCGGGTTGGTAGATCTGTCTTCGCCGTTTCTGCCATCACTGCTGTTTGATTTAACTGGAAAGAAAGGGGACCAAAATCATGGACTTCTTTAAGAAATTTGAGTGTGCACCCATTGTCTGCATAAGAATCCCATGCGATAGATCAGGTTTGAAACTGTTGTACTGTTGGATGCTTGAAGTTGAAGGCTCCTCTAGGCAGGCACTGTCCCCAGATGCACACGTAAACATTCCAAGTCCTCACAAAAAATGTGTTGAATGGAGTAGGCCTATGGGAAATGCAGACGAATCGATTTGCAAGGCCCTCATCCTGTAATCCAGCTTTACCGATACTTACGCCATCCCCGACATCATCAACGTAGGCATTTTTTTACGTCTTCATCCCCATGCCACTGCATCTTTGGTTGGATATGATGAGCCATAGATTGGCTTCTCGTTAAAATGTGAAAACAAAAAATTGAGTTACACCAACAAGACCGGACGACGCTGGCAAGCCAACGGCCGGGAACGGCGCTTCCTCATTTCCCGGCCTTCACTCAGGCTTCAGCTTCTAGCCTAGCTACTGGCTTGCTGCACTTTGTGTCGTTCCGACTAATTCATAACCTGAACTGCCAGTCAGGAAATGTGATGATGTGCAATGGGGATGGTTCACTGCTCACTGACATGACTGAGCTGCTGAGAAAGAGTTCCGTATGCTGAACCAGCGACATCTTTTGACGACAAAAATCATCATTTTGATGATGATGCCGACAACGAAAATGATCACGCCTCAAATCCGCTTTTTTCGCAGCTGCACCGTTCGATCGCAATTACAAAGCGATAGAGCGTAGCTATAATATGTTATAAACGTTCATAAACATATATACCTGTAATCTATGACGATTTGGAGTACCAGTTTCAGAATTTTCACTATCACTCCCGTAGCCGACAAGAGACTCCATCGTCGCGTCAAGTACCCGGATGTCGGAGTTGATTGGCAATTAGACTGGTTCCGTTCTTTGCCGCTGCACTCCCGCGGCGCTAGTGGAACGGACAGCAGTACTTCATCATTTTATCGATAGATGGCGACTTCAGTTCGCAAAGCCCTTTTGACGGATGAGATGAGATCGCTGCCTTTGATTGGCAAGTTTCTCCTTTCCTCCTTGTCCTGGTGATTGTCACCACCACACCACCGCTACATTGTATGTCCGCAGCCAAAGCCCGAAAAATCCAATCCTGTGTAATACTTTTCATTGCCCCTGTTTGCTAATGCCTCCCAACAAGACAGAAGCTGCGTCGTGAAAATGGGGGAGGCTATGGCAAGCCTTTTTTTAACCTGGTTTTAAAAAAGGTTTCTTTTACTCCATTGCAAAGAATCTTGGTTTTTAAAAAGAACTTGGTTTTTTAGCCAACTGTTCATTTATTCAAAAAAAACCCTAGTTTTTTACCTGAGTGGAAAAAACCTGGATTTTTTTAAAAACCAGTTTAAAAAACAACTTTAAAAAAATAAACTTGTTTTTTTTTAATAAAGTTGGTTTATTTTGATACAACTCGCCATTTGTCCAATAAAAGGCAAAACACATTTTTGTTCAGCAAGCCTCGTCAGCAGCCACCAGCCATTTAGATTCTGTACCGATATATAACGACAGCAGTATTCATGCACAGAGGTACCAGGTTGATCTTTGTGTCATAGGCGCCGTTTGTTCACTTAATAAAAAACCAGGTTTTAAAAAAATAAAACCATTTTTTTTAAAAACAATTTTTTTAAAAGCCAACTTTAAAAAAAACAAGTTCCTTTTTTTAATTGTTTTTTTTCCAGATTCTGTTTTGAAGGAGCAAAAAACCAAGGTTTTTTCAAAAGAAACCTAGTTTATTTTTAAAAAACTGTTTAAAAAAATGTGAAATAGAAATCGGGTTTCTATGGTGAAAGACATTGCTTCCTACCAGAATCGAACCCACGGACCCTCGCATAAGGCATCAATCGCCAGCACTAAGGGGCAGCACGCCTCAAACCGCTAGGCCAAATCCCCATCTTCAAAAAAACATGGTTCAATGGCCCAAGTTTAAACGAGGCGTCCGTAAGTACCCTGCGAGTGGTCCAAACAATCTCCGAACTCAAACAGTTTTATGTTATGCGAGGGGTCACAACTAAGGAGATACAAGTAAAGAATACGAAATAGAAATCGGGTTTCTAAGGTGAAAGACATTGCTTCCTACCAGAATCGAACCGGTTTATTTAAAAAACAGGTTTATTTGATTAAATGAACAAACGGCTTGCCATAGAGTCACTGATAAACTACCGGTATAGATCTATCTCTCCATTTTTGAGTGCGCCAAACAATAGAGCGGGCACTGTCATGGAGGCATTTCGCTCAGTGCAGTCATTACACCGGTGTACAGAATGCCCCCGGTTTAGGAGGACCCCCAACAAACATTTGCAGATTAATCAGCACCATTAACCAGCACTCAAACAATACTGGGGCTGCCCCCGCCGGATTCATAAAGCTACTTAAGCCTAAGCATGATACTTATCTTTTGTGTTGAACAAAGGATAAGTGTCATACTTAGTCCATCACATCGGTTCCGTTGAACGCTGTTCACAGCAGTTTCAGTGACGCGTGATCCACGACAGGACACTCAGGCCCCGGGACTCAGCGGCATGTTGGTCGGTGCACAGCCGCAGTAAGAAAACTTCTGTGCCTGCATGAGGTTCCAAAAGTGGTACCTAGGCCTATATAATCATTTTATTTTATGCCCCCATCACAAATAGTTATCAGTTTTCATTCTTGACGTTAGTGCCAACGTTTCACAGTCTTTTTGACGAACTTCATGGACGGCGGGGGAAGGGTGCTCCAGAAACTCCGAGACATTCTATTTAGCCAACATTGCAGTTTACACGTTCTAGCCCGTTTTACGATTTTTGGGGACGAGACAGGATGTTTTGAGAACTATATTGGTGTGACAGTACATTTACAGGCACCTGCGCGTAAAATGAAATCAACGCTGGCCGCAGGCCCCGTATTCATAACACTACTTAAGTCTAAGTATGACACTTATCCTTTGTTCAACACAAAAGATAAGTATCACAGTTTATAGACTTAGGCTAAGTAGTTTTATGAATACGGGCTATTAATTTACATGATTTACCGTAAACTTGTCTGTATCGAGGGGAAGTCTGCGAAACTTTTTCCGATATAACGTGAAACCAACTCAAGTGAGTCGTGTTGATATGATTGACCTCTTTGCGATGTACAGATAGCCTTGTCCGCATGATCATAATGCACGTGCATGGATTCGTTCGAAATGAATGCACTTCAAAATCAAAATCACCTTTCGTAGACCCCATTTCCCCATCATCACCACCGACCACAGTCGCGGACGCCGCACCAGCTCTATTCATTGTGTCAAAGTCATTTGGCGCGCTTTGTGTGCGGCGGATTCCGACGACCAAGCGTGATCAGCCTCGTTCTGGTTATAATGAGTATCTACCTGGAAAGGGCGGACAGCTTGTAAGAGTTGGTGTCGATTAGGCGAACAGAAAACATGGATTTTACCAAGATCTTGGTAGTGATCTTCACCTGTGAGTACCAAATTTCGTTTGTGATTATTTCATCCTTACAATTTAGTGAAAAATATTCCTTGTTGGTGCGTTTTTGTCGCAGAAACTTCTGCCGAGCCACGCCGGTTTTGATCTGGGGCCCTGTTGTGTATGGAAGAGCAGGTGGTTATAACATGGCCGCCGCCAAGTTTGAACGGGTGTGGACGCCGGTTTCTTCCTGTTTTTGACCTCTTCGACGTTTAGTAGCAGCTTTCATTATTGTTGTTGTACCAAAGCTATGATATACGGGCCAATAGCTAATGAATCCACTTTCTGGACTGCATTGGTTCGAGGTCTTCTGTTTCTGGCTTCTATTGAAATTTTTGTTGCCTCGAGTGATATTCAGTGTATGCATCACAGGTTCTTGTGGTTCGATACTATACTAGGGGACCACAGGTCCTAACACACTTCACTGAGAATGTACCGTATAGAAAAACAAAAGGTATGACACTTCGCGATCTAGCAATCCGACCTCGCCACTTCAAACCGCCGTCAAACTTTTATTTTCCAACCGATTAAGTTCATGTATTAGTTGTAAAAAAAACTCCTCTATGTATCACTGTACTGTGATTAGAGAGTAATAAATAATTCTAATTCTAATTCTAATTCTAATTCTAATTCGCACACAGTTTTATAGTTTGTGTTCATGTGGGCCTACAGGAAACTTTATCCAAGATTTCTGTCAGGGTGTGGGTCGGCAAAAGGCCGCTTTTCATCGTACATGTAGGCTATTTCATCCAAAATCCGCACAGCAAACATTGTCACGTTTTTGGTATGTGGCTCCCCGTAAGTTCCGGTGTAAAAGTTTTAGCTGTCCCCTGATGAAGTAATAAATGTCCGCCCGGAATAAATGTCCTACCTTGCTCTAATGCGGGGAAAATTGTCCTATGGGACTATTTCTTCCGGATTGGTGTCCACAGGACACCCATCCCTGGCGGACAATTTTGACTTTTACACCTGCCCTGCATTTTGGCGAGCAGTGTCGAATACTAGTAAGCGAACGCCACGCCCTTGAAGGGACATTTAGGTTTTGCGGACCTGGTTCTGGCACAGGTGTAACGTTTTTCAGTGAGGCCCGTGTGCCAGTGTGACATTACAATAGATTGGCGGAATAAGCGGCGACTTGACAATGAGCGACACATAGAGAAACAGCGAGTCCGTTTCCCAGTGTGTTCCGAACAATGGGAATCACACAGAAAAATGGCCACACTGAAAAACGTTACACTTGGACACATGGCTTCCGGGATTCTGTATGGCGGGAAGATGCAAACGTTTGTACGCACAAGTATATACCTCTCCGTGTGCTGTGTTTACCTTGCCTCAAACGATCATTAAAGACGCACTTTGAGATAAGGTTGTCGAACATAATCCGAGATAACTGAAAAACCTGACTGGAAGTTTGAGTGAAAGTCGGGCCACACGTGTGTAGAACGTTTACTCGAGGAGCGTAGATCGGTCAGTTGAACTTCTGTTTTGGATTGAGTGGGCCTACCGTGCACGCTAGGGGATAGTGTACACGCACGTACTTGAATATGTGCATGAAATCTCAACAACGACGATGAGAAACTCGCCCGAATTCGAGATTTTGCATGGATATTTTAGGAATTCTGAATTCAGAGACAGTACGGTGTTGCATAAGATTGAATAGAGGAACTTCTATGTGATTTTGTGGCGAGCCATTATTTGACAGTACCGGTAATCTTTCTTGTGCGATTTGATTCTTTACGGATTTTGTCCTGTGCCAAAAAGTTGACTGAAATTGTAGGCAAAATTCTAGGAGCCACGCGGTCATTGGCCTTTAGATGTTTAGGGATGCATGGGGACGAATTCTGTCATGACGTCCCTCTCAGTCTCGTCACGAAAGAGAGGCAGTGTGACGTCAGTGAGGTACGAGGTACGTCATCAGAATGTGTGGACCAATCGAATGACGTTTTCTGCGAAGTCCCTGAAGGTATGTTGTGTCTGGAGTTATGGTCAAGTCGGGGATTCGCTGTGGGCCTACATTGTTAATGCATGACTCTCGGAAATGTTGCATACATGGCATAGGTGACCAGCACGCAGGCAGACAGTGTTGACTCAACATAAAGTGTACCTAAAGGGGGCGTTTGTAAACCAAGACAAGCCAAATGGCAACAACGGTTCGCTGGCATGAGGGCGAGGGGCACAGGCCTAATGTACCGTAAATAGGTCTATCAGTCAGCGCCACCATCGATGGCCAGAGAAACCAGGCTTGTTTGTATCTGAGCATCCTATTTAAGATGTCCTACTTTCCCCTGTGTGGTGAGACCTGAATGCTACTGTATGTTTATTACCGTGACCTGGTTCATCCATGAACATCGACTGATCGATGTAGTGTATATACAGAGCAGTCAGGAAATTAAGGTGGCCAACGAGACTGTGGAAATGTCCAAGTATTTGAATTATAAGCATGGAAGTTGTTGCTACACATGAAAGAATGAGTTGAAGTATAGTGGCTTACCTAATGAAGGGTTAGAAAAGGTATCACAATGGGTCTAATTTCTCAAGTGATGAAAAGAATGTCCACCATTTTTACTGTGCAACACCTGGTCCCCTGCCTGTTACAGCCGCTCCGCTATAGGCCTACAGTACAATAGGACTCGAGGACAGAGGACCCGCATGAAAATGATCCTAAATAATCTCGTCATTTGGTCCAAAAATCGTCCAAAAAGCACCAAGCCGATTATATTATTCAAATTGCTTAGCAGGGGACACAATTTCATGCCAAATGATTGACTATTGCGTCGATAATCAGTCGATTACGTGAATGGAAAAGGAGAAAATGGAGGCGAAAAATTGACCCACTTTTAAAGTGTGATGATTTTAGTGGTGAGAATGCCTCAAGGCCAGCTCACCAAAACGAAACGAAACGAAACAGAAACGAAACCAATTACCGTACGTTATCCTTGAAAGTGTGACCTTGTGAACAAATAACATGCATGTTGGTTCAGTGACTTAACCTTTTTCAGTCCAAATGAAACAATTGGGAAGAAGTTACTCTATATGTACATGTTTAGGGCCTTATTAATAATAATAATATATATAGGGCCTTATTAATATATGTACATGTATAGGGCCTTATTAATAATATGATAAAAATTATCAAGACACTTTCTAGTACAGATCACAGACTAAAGGCAGTCTTTTCTGTAATCTCTACTAGAAGGTGCCTGAGGAAAACCCCGGTTGCGGTCGAAAATTTGCTAAATGCAGCGATGACTTATATACGGTGGCCCAAACATGCCATGTATATATTTTTGTCCACATTAAAATATTCTGAACATTATTGTATTTTTTCTCGAACCTATAGGCTACATACAGCCTTGCTGGCCTGTGTTATAGGGCGTTGACTCTTGGGGTGAGGAAGATCTTTATTGCGGTGGGCCATCGATGAGCACGAGCGGCCAAAGGCAGGGAATATTATACACACGAACCACACATATTTCCATTTCACCCAAACGCCAACGGGTGGAAGGTTCCCTTTAAATGGAAGAGAAAAACTTCATCCACTGACCGACTTTTTCAGTAACCCGACACCTGAGTTAGGATCTAACCGAAGATAATAGATCATGGTTTAGCCGTGTTGATTCGCGGGGTCAGCCCCATGTCAACACATGGAGAACCTCTTTAACTCTTTGACAAGTGACAATCACCAGGTCTGCAAGAAACAGGCGAACACTTCTCAGTTTCAAGCAAATTGTCAGCATCCCAGTGGTTGGTTTAATTTATAGACTATTTACTGTAGTGATCATAAATACAATCCTTCGCAAAAGTCCATCATGGCGATGGCGAGGCTCTCGTCCAACGTTAAAAACCCCGCAAAATATGATATAATTAAAACTGGTTGACAATTCTGCTGGCCAGAGGAACCGAGCGGCCAGCTGGCCGCTGCA
The DNA here is from genome assembly GCA_002633025.1 of Notospermus geniculatus. NCBI lineage: Eukaryota > Metazoa > Nemertea > Pilidiophora > Heteronemertea > Lineidae > Notospermus > Notospermus geniculatus. Next base: position 40,882 of record NMRB01000317.1, on the reverse strand, counting down.
ATCAAAAGGACATTTTGTTTACCGGTACGCTATCCGCACATTCAGACAGTTTTTCTCCAACTCCAAGTCTTTAAATCTACTGATTTGTACAGTTCGACAACCTAACATCAACTAAAAAAGTTATTTTCAGCTGAAATACTCAGACGACATAACAGTTATTGATGGAGCATTTTCGTATAAAAAAGCAGACGATATCTTTTACCGGAAGCGACTGCTTTCCGGCAGCAGGTTGCAAAAGTGATGGACGTACGTGAGTGGGCCGCGCTATTGTTCAAAATGTCAATCTGTCGGCAAACTTTCAGGCCGGTAAAAAACGTGTTTTTTGTGCCGTTTTTAGGCTGAGGAAGAAACTGTTCATCGAGGCACTGACGTCGCATTTATATTTCTGTGCTTCGTTTTTTGCGCTTTGGACGGAGTGTGTTTGGGAGAGCCCGGCATTTTTCGGGCATCCCGAAGATGACGTCATTGGCGTGCCAGCATCCAACACGCAGAAGTCAAGCGCTCATTGTGTGTGTAGCTTTTAAGATCTTATCGGCCCGACATGATTTTGACCTTTACTGATTGAGGCAGACAAACCTGTCGACTCGTCAACAACTTCTGAAGAAAGTTTAGACGATTTTAAGTGGCATGAACCAACCTCTTGGCGGCTCAGGCCAGACCAATGAGCACACATTTACGAACAGCACACTTCGAGGCCGTTTTAACCCATTCACTTAATCTTAATCTGACCCAGACGAAAAAAGCTGAAATTAATATTTTTGGGGCTGTACACACTTCCTTTAAAAAAAGATCAAGAAAAAATGAGTACAAAATTTTTTGGTGAATTTGCGTATCAGTACGTTAAAGGGAGACTCCACTCATTGTAAACTTGTGAATTTTTATCAATCCAAGGAGAGATGTAGTCGTTATAGAATGAGGCACCCTGAGTTCGCAGTTCGGACGCTTAGTCGTTGCGATGCAGCGCCACCCAACGTTTCTCTCAGCTACTCGAGGCCACCCTGACGACTGCAGCGCCGCCCAACGTCTTTCTCGAGAAACACCCAACGACTGTTTTAGAGGTCATGACTTTATACAACGTCTTTATTTTGTAACGTCCATATTTGCGGATATAACGGCCCATAGTTCCCCTACTATAGCAGTGAAACCATTTCTAACTCTGCCTATCCTTTACCTATGTTTTGTAAACAGACTGAGAGATACTACTCCCCGGTTGGTTACACCTTGTTCTAAACAATCAGCACCTTCTTAAGCCTTCCCGTTCCTGTGTCAAAGAAATTTAATGGTGAGGTTTTGCAAATCTGACGAAAAACGAAGTACGAAGTACGAAATTGGACTTCATTTCCATGACGTAATGAATTTCAGGAGATGGTTGGTACGTACCACAAATATCGCCTGCCGCAAGAGCGTCTTTTAGCGTATGACGTTAGACCGATAGAGTTACGGTGTATTAAACTTTGGACGAAGTGGAAAATTAAAAATTTAAGATGCACCATAACTCTCTCAGTCTTTCATGACATGCTAAAAGAAGCACTGGCAGGAGGGGCATTTGTGGTACCAACCATCTCCAGAAATACATCAGGTCATGGAAATGAAGTCCAATTAAACATATTCTCGGCACAGATATATTTTCCGGATATCTAATCTATTCCGGCGTTGCTTTCCAGGGGCATACCTTCCTGTTCTCACCGCTGATAAATCACCAGGTTGTAGATGTGTCGGACATATCAGTTTGGCTACCGTCTGTTTAGCAAATGTTCCGAGGATTGGCCTACTCATCAATGAGTGAGGTGTACACATCAAAATGTACTGATGGGTAAATCGTGATGAATTACGTGGGGTTGTGATGAATGGCTAGGACAGGTAGTAAACGAGCCAATGAATGAATCTAGCGATCCGAGATATACAATAATCGTGCCAAGAATTGCCTCTAAGAACAACATGAAAAAATTCGGAAGGAGGGCTTCTATTCTAGTTCCCGACCGCACCGCTAGGGCTAATGTCACATTAGCCCTAGCGGCGCGATCTGGAACTAGTCCAGAGGGTTCAACTCGGCTTTTTCCCCGCCAGGTTCCCGGCCTCCATTTTTGGGAGTGCTGGGTGCGCTCTGATTCAACGATTTGGACTGCAGGCCCGGATCCAGAGGGGGGGCACATGGGGCACGTGCCTCCTCTATTTTTTGAGGGGCAATGATTTTTTTACTGCATTTTCGGAAATCGTCTAGTATTTCATGTCTAAGGTGCTGGGAAATCGCATCTCAGAGCTTTGATTTTTCAAATTTTCCCGGGGGAGGCCCCCGGACCCCCTTCATGTGGGCGGACCTGCGGTGCGCGCCAACTGAGGGCTTTGCCCTGGATCCGGCCCGGACTGAATGAAATACTTGCAACGAGTGCAACTGCACGCCAAATAGTCATTTTCCACGCTCATGCAGAACACGATTGCGGAAGTACCCAAAATCGGAAGGAAATGTCAACATGACCGGTAATGAAAAACAATTCGAAAGTTGAAATTGGATTTTTTTTAACGGAAATATTTCTCATTTATCTCGTTTCAGAGGACGACGAATGCCGGAGCGCAGACGACAAGGATTCCAAAATGCACACACGGAAACAGAGACGAAACAGAACTACTTTCAACAATACCCAATTGGCAGCATTGGAGAGGGTGTTCGAGAGGACTCACTACCCCGACGCCTTCGTAAGGGAAGAATTGGCCAGGAGGGTCAGCCTCAGCGAAGCTCGAGTCCAGGTTAGTCTGGCGCAAAATGCCTCGGCTTAAAGGAGCACGGTATTGGATCTCAAATGCGTTATTTGACTGCCGGTGTAGAGGGAGCCACCTAGCGCCAGTAAGACGAACTACAAAAATGCATTACAAACGTAGTAAATCGGATCAATTCGCCGACACGTAGTCACTAGTCCCTGGGTTGGAGAGTGGCGCGGTGGCGCCGGCTGTCGAGAAAAAGTGGCAATACCGTGGTCCTTTAAAGCGAATCGATAGCGGATTTTGTTTACATTTGGCTGGTGTTTGTCAACACAAAATTCAGCCAATCAAAATGCACGAAAATTTCTTTGTTGACATTCTGGAGAAGTTTGTTTACATTTTTTCCTGAAAATTCGTCCCCTTTCAAATTCTATTTCTAAATAAAATTTTTTCGCTTTCGATTCGCTTTAATACCAAATTGTCATCGTCACCTCCTCGACTCGTATTTGAGCCAAAACGGCGGGCTCCCAGTCACGTGGTTTCTCCAGCAGAGCTCGCTGCCAACCAATGGGGATCCTACCTCGATAGAGGGCAGCACACCGAAACCCGGTCATAATACAATGGACGCCTTTTGTGTGGGAAATTGATCAGGACCGGGATGTCAGTTTCGTTTCAATAGTTTTAACCACTAGTGACACCTATTGAGGCAGTGAGCTAGGGTCCCCATTGACCTCTGCCCCGTAAGAGTGGGAGGCGGACAGTGCTTCAGAAGGCTTGTGCGAATTGCCCCGCATTTTATTGTTACATGTATAAAACCTACTTTTCCAGGTGTGGTTCCAGAACAGAAGGGCAAAGTTCAGGCGCAACGAACGGAACATCCTGGCTCAGCGAAACAACATGCTCCAACACCAAGATCCGCCCACTTCTATGGAACAGCCAATAGGAACGCCAAGACCAACGCCAATCACGCCAGAATGTCTCACGTGGACAACGAACGCCACCTATAGTCAGAACACCACATCATCTTCAAGTTGTGCACTGGCAGATTTATCGGCGGTGGCGACAACGCGCACCAACCTTTGTGTTCCGCCCTTTGCAGCAGTTGGCTCAAGCATCGCAAATCTCAGATTAAAAGCGAGGGAGTACACAAACCTCTCTCAGCCTCAATTCCCTGGGACGCTGTGATGATGACGTCATGAACTCATTTGCATAATTCATTCATTACATAATCAAGATGACAATCATATTCGAGACACTTTGAACGCATCAAACGCGATTCTAATCTTTGCTTGAAGGAGCACGGTATTGGATCTCAAATGCGTTATTTGACTGCCGACGTAGAGGGAGCCACCTAGCGGCAGTAAGACGAACTACAAAAATGCATTACAAAATGTACGCAGTAAATCGGGTCATTCGCCGAAACGTAGTTAGACTCTCGGGTTGGAGAGTGGCGCGGTGGCGCCGGCTGTCGAGAAAAAGTGGCAATACCGTGCTCCTTTAAATACATCGTGCTAGCTTCCTTCGCAAAACGTAAACGTACCTGTTAATCGCAAATTTTTAGAACATCTCTCTTCGTACGCAGGATGAGATTGTGTTCTATCTTCAAGAAACATTCTACAAAAAAGAGTTTTCGCAAAGCCCCCGAAACGCCAACGCCAACGCCAAACCCATTGTTCGACGCCACGAAGAGAGCACCGAACAAAAGAATAGACGTTCGCGTTGGCGTTTCGGGGGCTTTGCGAAAACTCTATAATAATGTGGCCCACTATGTCTAAAATGTTATCGTTCATATCGTTTTTTTACCAATTAGCAAAACAATGTAGAACTTGCTAAGGATCGCTTACGTTAACGTTGACGACAAGAATCCTAAACGTTCATAACGCAGCACTTCACTGAATCTCGCGATTTGACAAGATTCACGAACCATTCGTGGACAGACTTCACAGCTTCATTTCTTAGATTTTCTTGTATATATAAACATCACAGTTTGTAGAATAGATTTTGTACAAAAATAGAATCACATAGAATTATAAAAAAGTGTTTTATTTCCATAAACGTATACAATGTGGCAGCGTTATATTCGGTCAGTAGATCGATGGATGACAGAATATTTAGATTTCAAGAGCGGCATCTTGGTGTGCAGCGAAAAGCATACCAGCCGCGCCCATAGTCTCGCGAGTTTCTATGAGACACCTTGCGAAAGGCCGCCATTTTTCCCCAGAGGGTAATAACAAACACTGAATGTACAGTGAATGTACACCATTGATGCACCATTGATGACCTGGCTGAATGACGAGTCGACAGCGTTGGGCCATTCGACTTTAAAAACACCCCTAAGGCTGCGTTTAGTTGACACGCGGAATGCGGTATAGGGACGCGGAAACCCTGGCGGAAAGATATGTTGTATGCGAAAATGCATTGCATTTTCCGCGTTCCGCAATCCGCATTCCGCGTGTCAGCTAAACGCAGCTTTACGCATTGAGTTTTGCCGCAACTCTAGGCTTTACGGCACGATTGCCATTTCATCTAGACAGATTAAATAGTAGTATTCATTTATAAAGGATAACGAGGCTACCGCTTATCACCATTTGATTCCTTTGTATCAGGACATCTATTTTAACGACAACCACTCCATTCACACCTGAAGCACCTTGTACAGAAATCAGTTAAAAATCCGTCGAATAAACTGAAAGAAATCGATGAATCGATTTTCGGCTTGGCCAACAATACCCACAGTTACGATGAGGTATTTATAGGTTTAACATGAAACTACCAATCACATAAGGTTTCAACATCAAATATCAGTCATTTCTAAATTTCAAATACCACACATGAACAGTGAACAATCCTTGTTATTTCAAAGCAGATCTGTTATTTCGATAATACACCTGGAAAGAGAGGTAACATTACACACACAAGACACAAACAATAGAAAATATGGAAATTTTGTTTTTTGATGAGTTTTCCTTTCAAGAGAAAAACCAGGGGAGAAGAGGCAATTTTTCACGCGTAAAATAAAGGCCTATGTACACTATCAACATTTCAAGACACATGTCGTGATACATGTGTCCGACACACCGTGTTGCTGGAAGTGTTGACAGTGTGTACAGAACAAAAATTTTGGCAACATGTGTCCCAACACTGTGTCGCAACATGTGTCCCGACATGTGTCTAGTGTATACAGGGACAAAATGTCTGTGTCCATCTGTGTCGGACACATGTGTCGCGACATGTGTCCTGAAATGTTGATAGTGTACATAGACCTTTAATATAATTTACAAAAACGAGCTCCAATAGCTTTTTCCGTCACTGTGACACTACGTAGATTTCATACAAATTCTTGGACAACGTAAAAAATTTATCTTGGTCGTTCTTGCATGGATTCGGCAAAGATTTGTTATTTCCGTCCGGTTCACGCAGCCCTTGCCAACTACATGTCCTCTGATTTAGACCACATTGGTAAATAGACTCGGATGTTGAACGCGGATGAACCCGCTGACACACCCTCAGCTTCCCAGACTGAAACTTGTCTCCATTCGGCTTTCCAGCCTGGTACGCCGTGGCCGTGGCTCGCTGGTCGTGGGAATCTCCGGCCAAACGACTCTCGATTTCCGCAACACGACGTACTGGAACTCTTCCCTGAATCGACTACCGGCGAGGCAGTACAGGATAAAATTGATGGCGTGGTTGAGGTATGCGAAAAACTGCAGGGCGGAGTGCGCCAGTTCAAATTTTACCATTGACTCGACAGGGTTGTCAGCCCAGTCGTGGTAGATGATTTCGAAGCATACAAGCGGCGTCGTGCACGCCATGAAGGCCACGGTGTTCGTCATCATTATGATAGTCTTGTTTTTGAACCGCCCAGCCGCCTGTTGCTGCCCGTTGGTTGCCAACAGACGGATTTTCGCGAAGATGAGGATGTTGCTGACCAACATGGCGATAAAGGGGGCGCCCCAGTATAACATCCGGGTTAGCCACACCGACGCGACCTTCTCGAAATCGTCATACGGGGGATTTGGCACGCATGATTTGTTGACGAGTTTCTTTGTGAAGAAGAAGCGTGCGTTGACGGCACACAGCGCAAGAGTCACAACAGCGAGCGATGCGTACGCCGCCCTGAGGCTGCAAAGGATCTTCGCTTTCGCTGGTAGCCAGACGGCGATGACCCTCTCGATGGACACAAGGACAAGAATCCAGGAGGAAACCTGCGTTAGGAAGTGGGGAGCGAACCAGAAAAACTTGCAAGCGAAGTCTGACGACAGTTTGACCATATGACCAGTAGAGAAACCTATCGTCTGCGGCACCAAGGCGAAGTAAACACACAGAAGATCAACAACGGCCAGATAGGACAGCAAAAGACTTGTGGTTGAATATTTTAGACGGCTGCTCCGTAGGACAGCCAATGAGAGAGGGTTCCCGATCGATGCCAAAACAGCGATGAAAATAGTCCCTAACACTCTGACCACCAAAGCAGACCTATATTCCGCAAACTTGTACAAATCAGTCGTGACACCGTCTGCTAAATTTTGATTTGTGGTTACAGTTCTTCTGACAGCGGCCGTTGTCGTTTCCATAGTTACCGACACTTCCGGATCCGTTATGTCCGCCATGTTTGAATATGTTTTATTTCACTAAGTTCCAGTTGATAGGGCTGCGAAATGAAACTTCCAATTGCGACATGCAAGACGGCTACATCTAAAATGTGGAACGAGAGGTCCCCGCCCCGGAAATTTCCCGGAAGAGTAAAAAGGATAAATCATCAAATGAAGAGCCGATCCATGAAAATGCATTATTTTAAATCAAAGCGGAAATCAAACGGGTCCTGCCACGCACGAAGGCGTTAATTACGTATTAATCGCCTTGACATAATTACTTCCACAGTCTTATTTCCCAGGAAAATATTTTCCACCCGTTCTCGGTCCGTGTCTTCGCGGTCCCGCGGTCGTGTTTTGCAATCACCATCGACAAGTCAATAAATTACCTGTTTTTTTTCCGATTTCTGTATTCAAAATCGCTTCGAATGAGAATTCAATACGAATTCGTGTGCAATTGTCAGTACCCATATTCCACGGCAGCATTACTTCCTCTTTTTCGTTGCACTGTTCCCCACACTGCCGTCGTCCATCACAACGCCTCCTTCAGACCGAAAGCTATACGCGTTCTAAATTTGCATTCGACGCGCCTCTATCCGTATTTAAAGGGCCTGTCACACTGAAGTATAGTTCTCAAAACGTCCTGCCCCGTCCTAAAAAAATCGTAATAATAATAATGCTTCGATGTTCTGGAGCACCCTTCCCATCCATGAAGTTCGTAAAAAGTCTGTAAAACGTTGACACTACGTCCACACCGTTCGCAGACAGTTTGAGACCGTTCGGCAAAATTTTCAAGAACGTACTGAGAACCAGCTCAGTGTGATGGGGGTATTATGTGCCGTCAAAACGTTTTACACGTCGTGTCCCCAATCCGATTTCCACTTATCCGCCTTATATAACTGATTGACATCGTCTGCATTCCACGTCTTCTCAATTTGCATTTCGTTGTGTCCGCAATTCGCGTACGAATTGTCCACACCTGCACGTGTCCTGAAAACGTCAACTCAATCCCTTGTCGACTTGTCCTCAATCCCTATTCGACTTGTTCTCAATCCCTATTCGACGTGTTCTCAATCCGTGTTTGACTTGTTCTCAATCCTTAATCGACGTGTCCTCAATCCCTATTCGACTTGTTCTCAATCCCTATTCGACTTGTTCGCAATCCCCATTCGACTTGTTCTCAATCCCTATTCGACTTGTTCTCAATCCCTATTCGACTTGTTCTCAATCCCTATTCGACTTGTTCTCAATCCCTATTCGACATGTTCTCAATCCGTGGTTGACTTCTTGTCAATCCCTATTCGACGTGTTCTCAATCCCTATTCGACATGTTCTCAATCCCTATTCGACGTGTTCTCAATCCCTATTCGACGTGTTCTCAATCCCTATTCGACGTGTTCTCAATCCCTATTCAACGTGTTCTCAATCCGTGGTTGACTTGTTCTCAATCCGTGTTCGACTTGTCCTCAATCCTACTTCCATGAGTCTGTAACAGGTACGCTTATACCTGTCTTCACCTTTATACCACTGAACTTGTTCACGTGAAAATTTTCCATCGTATTCCAATTGTCCTTAATGCGTATTCGTGTTTCACTTTGTCTACGTACGTATTCAGCTCGTTCTTAATCCGAATACAACTGCTCTTAATTCGTATTCCAATCGCCCTCAATGCGTATTCTGCTCGTCCTCAATCCGTTTTCCAACTTTTCTCAATTCGTATTCCACTCAGCCTCAATACGTATTCTGCTCGTCCTCAATCCGTATTCAAACTTTTCTCAATTCGTATTCCACTCAGCCTCAATACGTATTCTGCTCGTCCTCAATCCGTATTCCAACTTTTCTCAAATCGTATTCAACTCAGCCTCAATACGTATTCTGCTCGTCCTCAGTCCGTATTCCAACTTTTCTCAATTCGTATTCAACTCAGCCTCAATACGTATTCTGCTCGTCGTAAATACGTATTCCAACAGACCTTAATTCGTATACCACTCGTCCAAAATCCTTACTTCACGAATCAAATTCGTTTCCCGAAATCGCTGCGTAATTTCAAGCGACCTAGCATGGCACCTCACAGATTATTCGGCCAGTTTTGGGGACACAGGGAATCACCCCTAATACCTTCAACAGAATTGTCTAACTTAAATAAGTGTCCCTCAAAACGCATACGCCGTGTACACGTACGTATTCAATCCATCGATCTCGAGTGCAGACTAGAGAAATTATACCGATCGCCTCGACTTTCAACCGTCGCGTCGATGCGTAATTGCGTCACTGAATCAAACTCACCTTGGCAAATGGAGACAGCACCACATGACAGGGAGCTCGAGATGGACACCTGGTGTACCACGCCTGTATGCAGAAAATCCATGACTGATACACGAATCATATGTATGTTTATTCACAAGTTGTAGTCACTTTTTATGTAAATCTGCCCTTTACTTTAACCTCCCTCAGGTTATTTTTAGGACAAATTTACAAATATAGAAAATTGTGATACATGTAGATTATTCACCTTCGTTTGTACAACTTTTGTCTTTTCACACAAAGTGATTATTCATTTTGTCTGACTGGTGTAGACTGGGGTAAGTCTTCGCGAATAGGACTATCTAGACGGACAGCCGTGCTGGCAAACAAATGGAAAACGTCATTACCGAAACAGTGCTGCCATCTATAGAATCGGGGCGGTTATAACCCGAATTTAGAGTATATATAGGTCTACACCATCCGAATAGGCCTACGTCCAGGCTTGTCTCGGGCGTTTGATGGCGAATACTAAGGAGGTTTAGAAATCAAACGATAGACGTAAACTTTACGACAACGTTATTTTTCATATTACACATTATCCAGATTTTATATTGCATTTTTTGGTAAAAGTTGTCGTTATTAACGTTTACGATTATCGTTTGGTTTCGAAACCTCCCTATTATTCGAGAGGGGTGAGGTACGTACGCCCACGCGTGCGAAGACCTTACTGGTGTACGTGCATTTCAGCACGCCTGCCTTCTCTATATATAGCACACGATGCCTGGAACAAACGGCAGACCACGCCAAAATATCAAGTTACAATAAACCTGTGAATTCTGTGGCAATATTTCGGAACAATTGAAATCAATGTTCAAATGAAACCATTCAAAACAACTCACTCTTTGTTGAATAGGAATCACTGTGAAGTGATAACAGTGATAAGTATATATATACATGTATCGTCTGTTACGAAATTTACAATGCCTCGGGTTTTTCTCTCTGATGTTGTAAATTGTCACGCCCTAATTACGTGGTAAACATCCGAGATGTCAGGAAAGATACAACTGGCATTTGAAAGCTCAACATGTAAACACTGGCTTTGATATATCAAAAGTATATTGTTTACTATGGCATGATATCCGTTGCAAAATTCGACACCAAACATATTTATGTTGGAAGTGTATATTTGCATGGGACATACACATTTATGTTCGATAAAACTTAATGTGTGCATGCGATAAAGTTCATATTCATGTTCGATGTTACATCTATGCATGGGCTAAAATTACATTTATGTTCGATGCTACTTCCGGTTTCATGCGAACTCGGAATTGTGGGTAATCAAAACGTAACATGTGCGTATGGTAAAAGTTCACATTCATGTCCGATGTCACATCCATGCATGCGCTAAAATTACATTTATGTTCGATGTGACTTCCGCTTTTGTGCGAACTCGGAANATCGAACATAAATGTGTATGTCCCATGCAAATATACACTTCCAACATAAATATGTTTGGTATCGAATTTTGCAACGGATATCATGCCATAGTTTACTGGCATATTTCCCGTGGAAGGCGGCCTGATTTGCCGGCGATTCTTCCGACGAACAGCAGATGGCGGTCGGATGCAGCACCAAAGGACGCATAACTCCAGACTGGTAGACTGGTACCCGGTCCTAAAAATTTTACATCGGAGTTCTATCTGCATTCCGGTACGTCAGCCGTATTGAGAATTGAATAAATTTACATACAATTTCCAAGTGACGTCACTGGCAGAATTCCTCCAAAAATGGCGGCCAATACTGGTCCTACCAAAAAAGCCACGACTGGTTGGTAGGATCAGTACTAATAGTCTACACCCTTCGCCGATCACAGTTTCATGGAAAAGATGAGGGACGTCACCACTGAACAGGGGACAGCACTGAATCCGAGTGTCATGGACTCCGAGGCGCCATCTTGAATTTGGTATCACAATCGACGAACTTCAAGGCACTTAGAATGGTTGTTCAAAACTGCAGTGACGCCATCTTGGCGCCGTTAGATCTTAAGGGCTTTAAAAGGGAGTAAGCGCCAGCCTTAGTTTAACAACTGAGACATCTTGTTGTCTGTAATGGAATTGCTGTCCTCGGTCTCTTTTCGTAAATGATCACAATTTCATCAACACACCAAATTAGAAAAAACGCCAATAGTCGTACAAATCACGCACATTGGCGCACGGATCCGGTCCGTTTTCAGCCCGTTTGCTCCTATTTTTGCGGATACGACAACGCAAAAGTCAATATAATCGTTTTTTTACGGACATGAGTCGGACAAAATCCGTGTGCCAGCAATGAACCCTGCATTAAGCAAGGTTCATTGGCACACGGAATTGGTCCGGTTCATGTCCGCAAAAAATCTATCAAATGGACTTCAGCGTTGTCGTATCCGGAAAACTAGGGGCAAGCGGAGTGGAAACGGATCGGATCCGTGTGCCAATGGACCTTGCTTTACTCCGTTTACACGGCCTGCTGAACCCTTTTAAACCACAGCAACTCTTGGAAGAACGTTTTGAGGTAAGTCAAGAGATGGCATTGCGATCGCGAGCCACTTAGTCGTTGCCACCCAATAGGAGCAGTCAGCCCCGCTTACCGCCAAAAGACGGCAGCAGAGTTCCAGTGGACCAATGCAATAGAAAATTCTTCTGATTGGTGCTCAGTCAACCATGAATGGGTCCGCTAGGCATTGAATAGGAGCAGTCAGCCGCGCATATTGCCAAAAGATGGCAGCAAAGTTCTAGTGGACCAATACACAGGAAAGTCCACGCGATTGGTGTTCCATCAAGAATGAATGCGGGTCTGTTATAGGCATTGAATTGGGCTGTAGTGACACCTATTGGTCAACTCACTGCCAGCTCCTATTGTCCCGGGTAGTGATTCCTTTTGGTCAACTGATTGACAGCTCCTATTGCAATCAAGCACTGGTGTGGTGTGCGTCATTACTGTGGCTTATGGTAAACATTGGTAACGCCACCGGCGGTGACAGTGTAAGTGACGGGAACTCTGATATTGGGCATGGAATCATAGAGCCGATTGTTGAACTCATCCCCACCCAGTTTTGCTGCCATCATATCGTCGGAACGTTTGGCAACAGCATATCCATCGGAATCCTAAAGGAAACAAAATCATACATTAGGCCAAAAAAATATTATCTGTTTCTTGTCCGCGCTCGTATCATTCCCGAACCCTCGCATCGATTTTATTTCTCACCAATTTCAAACTTTTTCACTTTGCTTACGGAGCGCCTTCTATACAATACATAGAAATGCTTCGTCACTTGAAATCATCTTTATTTTTCATGAAACTTGTGCTTTAAAAAGCCTCACAGTATTGAATTTTACGACATTTTCAAAGTGTTAGGACTGTGCAGGCAGAGGCCTCATAACCTCGTGATGGTCCCCAAAATGCTTGCCCGATACGTACTTCAAAGAATCAAGGTCTAGTTTTCAGCACACAATGAAAAAACTGCAGGCAGAGCTCTAATGCATTCAGATAGAGTGTAGTACTATATTTTACACTACACTAACGTCGGAGGACGTAAGCAATTTCTGAATTCAATACAGTGTGGCTTTAAACATTGTTCTTTATATTGTGCAATAATATTGCACGTGGATGGGCCGCGGAACCCCACCCTGAAATCGCACGTTATAAAAATTTACCATTGTCTTCCTCTTGTTGGTAATTTGAGATGATGCCGACCTTTTCTTGAGCACAAGAATTAGGCATACCACCAGAAAGAGGAGTACAAGAGTCTGGATGCCACCTGCTGCTCCGACGACGGCAAGCTCCCAAACAGACAGGCAAAATAAACCGTCGACTGCAAAGAATAAGAGTACAGAGAATGTCAATTCGTTTTGGAGATGGAAAAATTTGTAGTGTGAAATGTTGAAGGATAACTGCTTGCCTAAACCGTTATCTCATCTTTACCTGCAACCTTATACTTGTGGGACGAATTGCGGAACGGAACGAAACAACTTCGTCCCAGGTCACTGTCGGTATTTGTTCCGGTTCCGTTCCGTTCCGCAAAATACAAGTAGCCTGGGTGATCCAAATACGTGCACCTATATCTCCATAATAAAAAAACTTACATGAAACTATTAATGCATCCTCAGCCACGACCGTAACGTTCAAACTGTCAACAACTTCACATCTGTATTTTCCTGCTGCATCCCTGACAACCGGCTTCAGGGACCAAGTTGATGCATTCCCTGATGATATCTTTAGTCCGTCTTTATACCAAGTGTACGTCATTCGCCGAGCGAATGGCTGCCAGGCGTTGCAGGTTAATTTGTGGTTGGTGCCGACGATGGGTTTGTCGTTGAAGCCTCTGAGGATTGGTGGGTCCCTCGGAGGCTCTGAAGAAGAATCATGTCATGTCATCTTTTGCGTCAACTCATAAATTATAAATGAATCTGACCCTACTTGACCTCGCCTCCGAGCCAATCAAAACTCGTGAAACAAATCGCCGTCCGGCACGTTCTCTTCTCTTCCCCGCACACATTTGTAACACGGATTTTGATTGGCACGTCGATTCGCCTTCGCACACCGATGATTGGCTGAGGCTCTGAACTCCTCAGAAGCGGGATATGTGATGGATTCAAACCAGGCCAGATAGACTGGTGAGAATCAGATGGTATAGCCTACACTTACTTGCAATGGTTATTATCAGAGGTTTACTCAAGCAACGGGCCGGTCCAAAATCTTTACATCTCCAGTATCCGGCAGTGGATTCACGGACTTCGTTGATGAGAAGACTGAAGTTTTGAGTCGTAGCATTCGACACGTGGCACACGGTTCCCGGTGCCCATCTTATGTTGTCGCTTTCTCGATACACATCACATGTTCTATACACGGAGGCGACTCCTGTGTACGAGGTTGAGTGCAGGACACGTTGGTCCCATTGTACAAGCATTGGGTTTGGATATTTAACCTGGCAGAAAAGTTCGAGTTTTTCTCCGACTTCAGGGTTTGTATTGGTGGCACTGGTGGTGATATGGAAATCAGAACCTACAACACAGTGAAAAATACATCGTAATTTGTGCTTCTGCTCTTGAAAAGAAGCTCCCGACATTTTGTTTCTGATTACGCTGCGCGCGACAATGACACGGGCGCCCCATCTGTGAATTACTTGACCAATCAGAAGCAGGTATCGATTGGTACGAGGTTGACCTACATAACCAACCTCGTATCCGGGTTCTACGCCTCTGATTGGTCAGTCTATAAACGGAAATGACGGCGTCATAGTTGAACGCAGCGCATTCGAATGGAAGAATGCATGGCGGCCTATTCTGGTGTGCGCGAGACTGTTCGACGTTTTGAAATAGAATTTGAATTAGAAATGATGCCAACATCCGGTGCTCAAGGTAGAAATGGGAGTATGGACAATTCACCGTTTCTGGTTTACTAACTACTTAGGCTGAGACCAATGACTCACATGACTGCGGTTAAGAGTTGTTCATAGAGAGAGACAACTGGCGCGAAAGTCTTTCACGTGGAACAGCGCCTTTAAAGGATCTCGCCACGTGAGAATTTTCTCGCGGGGATTTTTTTATTGCGCCCAACGATTGGCTGTCGCCGTCGACAATATTTTCAGGGTGTTCTTAAATCGTGCAAAAGCGGAAAAAAATTCTCTTTCAGCCAGGAAATGTACTTACAAATACAATACACAAAAAGGCCTTTTGTAACACTTGACTTTCTCCGCCTGTTGATATAGGCTGTGCATGTCCACGGTCCATCGTGCAATCTCATGTCAACTGTAAATGTAACGTCGGCTCGAGTCGTTGTGGCCCCATTGGGAAATGTCCACTTATAGGATGTAGCTCCTGGATATTCGCAGGTCAATGTATGGTTGGTTCCGTTATCGGCGTCAGAAAATCCGGTCAGTGTAAACTGACTGTTCACTGGAGAAAGAGAAGAAATCTGGATGCCTCGCGTCGACAGCAACTAATAGGGAGTTTTCGCAAAGCCCCCGAAACGCCAACGCGAACATCAATCCTTTTGTTTCGTATACTCTCTTCGTGGCATCGAACAATAGGTTTGGCGTTCGCATTGGCGTTTCGGGGCTTTGCGAAAACTCCCTATTGTTTTCGCGCCTCTCCCCTTCAAGGTCGTCAAAAATTGGGTCTCTACAGATGGGCGGATATACCCGCAAATAAAGACGTTACAAAGTTAGAAAAGTTTGTAAGTTTGCACGACCTGCTACGACATCAGATCATCCTAACGATGCAGCGCCGTCAAACGTCTTTCTCAGCTACGACTCGAGGTCATACTAACGATTGCAGCGCCGCTCAACGTCTTTCTTAGTTACTACTCACGATCATACTCGATGACTACAGTGCGCCCAACGTCTTTCTTATCTACGACTCGAGAAAATACTGACGAATGCTGGGCCTAACGACTCAGCGCCACCCAACGTCTTTCTCAGTTCAACTCGAGAACACTGACGACTGCAGTGCCGCCCAACTTCTTTTTCATTAGACTGAGGCACTCAGTCTCTTTCACGCATGCGCGAACTGCGCAGCATTACAGAGACTGAGACCAACCTCAACAATTTTTGTTACGCGAATACCGAAAATCTGGTACCGATGCTGATTGGTCGATTTTGAATCCAGCTGTTTACAGCCATGCTGATTGGTCGTTGGGATCAGAAGATTGCAAAATGGCGGCGCTGTATCTAACGAACTTCAGTTCAGTCAGACAGAAACAAAGCTTAGCAAGATCGCACCATGGAGGTCTTTCCCCGCAGCACTGATGATCTGATCCTCCCTCAGTGACACTAAAGGAGATATACACAGGTCAGTCGTGTCGTCTTTATCGAGAAATTTGCCGAAGATCGATGCCGCCGGGCGGGAATGATCTCGCCATTGACGGGGCAGTCGTGCGCAAAGCAGCATCACAAAAG
>NMRB01000317.1:13322-24397 GCA_002633025.1 Notospermus geniculatus | reverse complement strand
CTGTGTGCGATAAGCAGTACTTACGGATAAAAAAATATCCTGCTAGTGACTTTGAAAAGATTCTAGACGGGCGAGAGGCTCTGGTAAATTTCATCAATAACAACCAATCAAAAGTGTGCCAGATTTCCCCTAGTAGATTGCTTTCGGGCAATTTCATTGGTCGAGATGGCCGTTGTTGTTGTCGGTACGCTAGCCGCTGATTTTGCAGCTTGCTTTCCCAGTCGTTTGTGGAGTGTAGTGCGGCGGCCGGAGCGACACAACGACTGGGTCCCGAGTCTAACTGACGACTGCAGCGCCGCCCAACATCTTTCTAGCTGCGACTATAAGAGACCACATCACAATGACTAGAGACAGATGTTGACTTCGATAGTCCTCTTGACTCGAACACAACAGGAAGTTTATATACGGTGTTCCTTTCAGGACATTCCTGTAAACGTCCTGTAGGCAAACGTCTCACATTTCACTAAATTAGCGTTGAGCCGCTGGATTTCTCTGAGGAAAGGTAAAAGAAGTGAATATTCCTCGGGTTTATTCCAGGGGTTATTTACTCACCAGTTGTCAGTTCGACGAGAAGGAAGACCACAATGAAGAGACGACCAAAAATTCTCTGTCCGAGCATTTCCCGAAAAAGGACAGGCCATGTAGAATGAAAAACCTCGATACCGCTAACAACCTGATGACAAAGATATATACATGTACATGTATATTCAAAGTATCAAAAAAGGCAAAAATTTTGCCCTCAAGTGGTTAAAGGAAGCACCTCAATTTGTTAGCAGCGGGAGCACAGTGGACTGATGCAATAGCAATATCTTGTACCACCAAGTAGATTGCAAAGTAGAGTACAGCTTTTACTTCTACCAACCACGCCCCCATTGTTTTCATCTGTATTTAGGAGGGCACCCGATATAGAATTACTATCTGGTAGTTGTCTTTTCGGTCACACAGAAGGGAGTAAGAAATGAAAGTGGAAAATAAGAAGTGGCAAATTTTGGAATTTTGCGGGAATTTTCAATTTCTCAAATTTGGAGAAAGCTTTTTGTAGTGCATTTTGAGAAATTTTCTTAAAGTGACATGGCATTTTGTCTGATTTGTCGGGCGATATTTCTCGAAATGGGGTAAACACTTCTCCCAATTTGAGAAATTGAAAAATTCGCGCAAAATGCCAAAAATTCCCACTTCTTATTTTCCACTTTTATTTCTTACTCCCTTACAGGATACTAACCAACGAAATAAATCTTTGCTTTCATGCTTTCATGCACGACTATTAAATACTTACCACTTTTGACAGCTAAAAGTCATAAACTTTGGGTCGGAAAAGTCGGTTGGTTGGCTCGGTCCCACCTCTGCGTTTGATACTTGTAAATTTCACCAATTTTTGGTGCGTGTTCAGCGAAAAGAACAAGAAAAAAACAAACGAACTCAACAAAATGGCAGTGAACTCCGTAATGCTGTATTAGCGGTTTAAGATTTCACGTGAGTTTCTGGAAAATATTTCGTGTCTCTTTCGGTGTAACAGTAGGTACACGGAATATGTAATGTACAACAAGGAAGTCATGAACAGGAAAAAGATCCGAGGACCTCATCCTTCGCTAGAATACACTCGGAATATGGCATGATATCCGTTGCAAAATTCGATACCAAACATATTTATATTGCAAGTGTATACTTGCATTGGACATACACATTTATGTTCGATAAAACTGAATATGTGCATGCGATAAATTCATATGTGTTCGATGTTACATCCATGCATGCGATAAAACTATATTTGTGTTTGATGTGACTTCCGGATTTATTCGAACTCGGAATTCTGGGTAACTTTGAAACGATGGTCCTGATTGGCGCCCGGGTTTTAAGGCCATGTAAATGAGAAATTGCAAATGTAATAGGTATGAATTGAAATAAAAATTACTGTGTTGTGTGTTTTATTTAAACATCCCAGCCTAAGATTTTATTACTGTCTTGGCGTTTTTTTTGAAAGTTTTTAAAAAATATTTTTTTTGGGGGGGGGGTTGATTTCAGTGGCGGGAGGGGATGCTAACCAACTATTTTTACATGGCAGTTAAAGGTGAATTAAAGGCCTTACATACCCCTGGTCTAGAAAAAATTTTAATGAGGTCGAATTTGATTGGATGTTGGTGCATGATGATGTCCCGTCATGTCGCGGCGCAAATTAAGATAAAAGGGGGCGCTGCGATCGCTTTCATGAAATTCGGTTTTTACTGTAGTGCAGCCCTATGGGTTAATTTTTTTTAAAAATTACTTCGCATTGCATTAGTACTGGGACGTATCTACAAAACGTCTGACTCAAAACTAAAATAATAGGTGGCGCTGCTGAGATATTAATACGTTTACGTTTTTATCCATAAGTTCCGAATGGGATAACATATTGACCTAATTCTTGTGCATTCATCATGTACACATGTCTGTGCATCCGTACATATGCAGTTTGCCGCATTAACCCCTTCCTCCATTTTGTCAGTGAAATAGAATGCTTGGATTTCCTGCTCAGACCGTCTCTCGTTTAAATTTTGCATATTTAATTAGGCCATGACGTCGTCAGATTATGCAAATTGGGTCAAAAAAGTCGGTCACGTGACCTTGTTAGGGTTATCTCCGCTAGGGTTAGAATGGCGCCACTAAGCGAAGGAAGCAAGTAAAGAAAGTGAAGTGAGGTAAGGAAGGCCGAGGAATGGTAAGCATTCCATTTCACTGATAAAATGGAGGAAGGGGTTAATGCGGCAAATTGCATAATATGTACGGATGCACAGGCATGTGTACATGATGAGTGTACAAGAATTAGGTCAATATGTTAACCCATTCAGAAATTATGAACAAAAACGTTTAAGTATTATTATCTCAGCAGCGCCACCTATTATTTTAGTTTTGCACCAGACGTTTTATTGTAGTTACATCCCAGTACTATTGCAATGCGAAGGATTTTTAAAAAATTAACCAATAGGGGTGAATTATAGTAAAAACCGAATTTCATGAAAGCGATCGCAGCGCCCCCTTTTATCTTAATTTGTGCTGCGACATGATGGGACATCACCATGCACCAACATCCAATCAAATTCGACCTCATTACAATTTTTCTAGACGGAGTATATAAGGCCTTTAATTCACCTTTAACTGCCGCATTAAGCCATGTAAAAAATGGTCGGTTAGCATGCCCTCTCGCCACTGAAATCACCCCCTCCTCAAAAAAAAACTTTCAAAAAACTTTCAAAAAACCGCCAAAACAGTAATAAAATAGTAGGCTGGGATGCTTAAATAAAACACACAACACAGTAGTTTTTATTTCAATTCATACCTATTACATTTGGAATTTCCCTCAGGTTGCCATGGACCATGCTGGTTACCATGGTAACATGCATATCAAACTCAATAAAAAATTTTAAAAGAACCCCCGCCCTCCTCAGAAAATTGAGAATCGAAGGATGTTAACCAACTATTTCATTTGCATGGCCTTAAAACCCGGGAGCCAATCAGGACCATCGTTTCAAAGTTACCCAGAATTCCGAGTTCGCACAAAACCGGAAGTCGCATCGAACATAAATGTAACTTTAGCGCATGCATGGATGTAACATCGAACATGAACATGAACTTTATCGCATGCACATATTAAGTTTTATCGAACATAAACGTTTCAAAGATTACCCACAATTCCGAGTTCGCACAAGTCGCATCGAATATAAATGTAATTTTAGCGCATGCATGGATGTAACATCCAACATGACCATGAACTTATCGCATGCACATATTAAGTTTTATCGAACATAAATGTGTATGTCCAATGCAAATATACACTTCCAACATAAATATGTTTGGTGTCGAATTTTGCAACGGATATCATGCCATACTCGGAACAAGTCTCGTGCTATTTCCCCTTCACAAATATACGTGTTGTGTAATAGGAGCAGTCAGCCGCGCTTATTGCTAACAGATGGCAGCACAGTCTTAGCGGACCAAATGTACAGGAAATCTATTATGATCGCTGCTCGATCGATAATGACTGGGTCCGCTAGATGCATTGAATTGGGCCCTAGTGACACCTAGTGGTCAACTCGCTGACAGCTCCTATTATTGGCGATTATTGGCGGAACAAGTGGCTCATGCTATTTCCCCTTCACAAATAATTACTGGCGATTGATGCCTTATGCGAGGGTCCGTGGGTTCGAATCTGGTACAAGGACGTGATGACTTTCACCTTAGAAACCCGTTTCTATTTCATATTCACAAATAATTACATGGGAAGTGGGATATCTGGCAGTGATCCGCGATGGGTGAGACTGGTAGTTACAACTGCCCACCAAGGTTAAGTCTCTCCACTCAGAGGGGGCAGGATCATTTGAAGTAACAGCCCCTTATATCGGGGACTCAAGTAGACTAGTACCTGGTCCTACCGATGGTGTCGCTTTTGAATGGTAGGATCAGTCGTGGCCGCCATTTGTGGAGGAATTCTGACAGTGACGTCACTTGAAAATTTTATGTAAATTATGTAAATTTATTCAATTCTCAATACGGCTGACGTATCAGAATGCAGATAGAAGGTGACCGACTTTTGACCAGGAAATTCACTAATCACGCCGGGGGTTTTCCATGTTAAAAATAGAAAATCTATCAACATAATAGTTCACATACTTACCACCTGCGCCAGCACCGACCAATCAGAGGCACGAAGGCGGTAGGCACGCCCGGTCCTAACATATGCAATATAAGGCCGATGTAAAATAGTTAGGATCGGGTACCAGTCTAGGACTCAAGTTGGTCTACTTCGTTTATGTAAAGTGTACTTATCATTTCAATCAATCGCCCATTGATTCAATCTCGTTCCCAGGGGTCGTTCGCTTTCTGACAATATGGCGGACGCGTCACTAGTAACCCCTGGAATCAGCTTTGGTTTTTAGACCAGGAATCTTGGTCTAAGTATAGGTGGCAGCACGAGTCAAAATAATTAATCTGAAATTCTTACTCGTACTTTTTAAATTCTTTTTACAAAAAATCATCAAACCTGGATATAGGTAACCTTTTGATTTGATCCAAAATATTTTGAAAATTTGTTTGGGTATGTTCTTGGGTATATTTGACGGTTTCCTGCCAACCAATCAAATGTGTTAAATCCAAAGCTGATTCCAGGGGTTAGTGAGCGAGTGGTCCGAGGTTGTCTGAGCGAACTATACCCCTGGGGACGAGGTTGCCATTGATTCGGAGTTATACCGCCTTCGAATTGACGAGTTGAGGCCAATTCATTCTTCGCGTTTCGCGCTTGTCCGTTCCCTATGTGAGTGCGTGGTAGAAAAAGTAATTTTATTATTGGTACCTCACATAGGGAAGCACAAGCGCAAAGCGCAAAACGGCGAAGTATGAATCTACCCTTAAGGTAGATTCACACTTTGCGTTTTGCGGTTGATGTCTGTTTCCTCTGTGAGTGCGCGGCAGAAAAAGTTAAATTTTGTTGTTGGTACCACACATAAACGTAGGGAACGGACAGCGCAAAGCGCAGGACGGAGAAGTATGAACTGGCCTTCAGACTTACAGGAGACTTCGACGTTAGCAAGCCGCTCAAAATTTTCAACTCTGGACGCAGAAGACGGATAGTTCGATGTACATGTACGGATACAAAACAAAGGGTGGAATGAAGAATAAAGTGCAAATGCAAGCACATCAGCTATGTACAAGGCAATCCAATGGCATATGTAACTTATAGAGCAAAAATAAAGTACATGTACACATGTATAACCATCTCTCATAAATTTATGTTCTGAGAACATTCGAGAGTTCAAGAAATCGCTCCGTTAACGATAACACCAACGCTAATGATATTTCTGACGCACACGTGCAATGTAAAAAAATAACGTTAACATAAATGTAATCGTTAGCGGGACCATCTCCTATTAGGGAGGTTAAGAAATCAAATGATAAACGTAAAGTTTTTTCATACTGCACATTCACCGGATATTATATTGCATTTTCGGTACAAAAATAATGTTTATCATTTGATTTCCTAACCTCCTATTAATCTTCTATCGTAGATGTCACGCCAATCACTTCATAAGATTACAAAGCTCCACGCTGCTGAAGTAAATAACATAGCAGCAGGTTATTTCCCTCATACATTGAATCATGCATTCAAAGAACTTGGTGTTCGCTGATGACTTTATGGCAGTGACCGACTCGGGCCAATAAACTGGCTCCTTGGTGTCGAGGAAGAGATACCGTTGCTCATTGGATTCACTCGCTGGGTTACGTTTCCGAACAAAGAATGCTTCCGACTCTGAAAGAAATTATACATGTATGCAGAACTGAATGAAATAAGGTCCCCACTGTAAATATCTGCGATTAACGGCGCTTTTCTTGACGTGCTCAATGTGGCCTTTTGACATGTCCACTCGGGAGTAAAATCACGTCGCAAAAAAATTAAAGGAGCACGGTATTGGATCCGTAATGCGTAGACGTAGAGGGAGCCACCCAGCGGCAGCAAAACGAACTACAAAAATGCATTCCAAAATGTACGTAGTAAATCGGGTCAATTCGCCGACAACGTAGTTGGCCCCTGGGTTGGAGAGTGGCGCAGTGGCGCCGGCTGTCGAGAAAAAGTGGCAATACCGTGGTCCNGACGCGCGTGGGGTTGATTACGTCGTGGGGGGGGGACGAACTGTCCTCTGGAAAGGACGTGTTCATGTCGTATTTATTGGGAAACCAGAAGCCACGGACTTGCTTCCACCAAAATGGGACGAAATTGAATGAGAACTCTCGTGATTCAACAGATTCTGAGAGGGAAAAACAAGACGCGTTATTTATTCCCAACAGACAGGAGTTACATTTATTTGTTCTTACTTAAACAATGCGCCTCCACTATACAACGTTCCTCCGGGCAGTTCGTGACAGCACACTGCGTCCTACCGTCCGGCAGTTTTCTGGGCTTCGCAGCTGAAGAAGGATCAAGGTGCCTCCGTCTAAAAAATAAAATGAGACTGCTACAAGTCCCTTGCCGTTTTCATAGGGTACCGGTACCGTGATCACTTCGCTAGATTCAAAGATGTTAATGAAACATAAACCAGAATGTAGTCTCGTGCCACCAGACTCTTGCAATTTCCAACAATTTTAGAGTCTGGTCCATATGGTTACTTTGACTTGTAAAACCATCATGGCGGACAATCTACCGACGATGACGTAGAACACAACTACACTGCACTGCATGCATGCATGCACAATCAATGCAAAAAGCATGCAGCATGCGAGTAAAACTACAGAACTACAGCCTACGTCACCAACTCTTGAGACCCATGATGCATTGGTAGTGACTAGCCAATCAGCGAAGCTCTCCTTATTTTGAATCATCGGAATAAGGTCACTGACCCAATTACAATGAGAATTTTGTTCTCTGCCAGATCCTCGTCTAACGACCTCGGTGTATGAACGAGGGGCTGGTTGCGCGAGACTAACCAGAATGGAATTCGTCCATCTTACTCGATAAAAGCCTCTGGACATCGACTAAATGAACGACACTCACTTTTCATTTTTCTCGCGTCTTTTTTCCATTCAAAATGATCAAAATCAGAAAATTGAACGTAAATGTGAAAAGTTCACTGAGAACGCAGTGTTCATTCGTCAGTTTACGGATGATTCGTACCAATCCACAAATAACGAGTGAAGAAGCTCCTTTGTGCACGTAGGCATGCATTTTACATATATGTAGACAATTATGTACATGTACATGTACTCACCCGTTCCAAAAATTGCAGCCATACATTTGTGTGCCAGTCGGACATGTTACTGATGGGTTAGCTTTCCGAATTTCTCCTGAATTTGGGTGACTCGACGTAACCTTTCCTCCAGTATAGATGCAGAAAAGGCGGCTCTGAAACGAGTGCGGGCAAACCCTGAGTCGAATTAGATTGTTTGAGCAAATCAGAAGGTGTATAACTGTTCACCATGGCTTCACCCAAATAATGGCCTGTTATTGGTCCATTTGAAAAGTGCCGCCCAGTGTCATCGGCCAATCCCGCCAGTGTTTGTTGGCGTATCAGTTGACCCGCAAAGGTCTGAACAACGCCCCGACGGCCGTGGTATTTAGCGGTACTAACTGCTGAATCCGTGAACGAGAGCGAGGCTATGACGTCAGCATAGCAGACGCTATAAAACAATCACTAATTACTCACTAATTTGTCAGACTTTATGTTTACAATGTTGATGGAAGTTTCTCTGCGAAAGTTGTCGAAAATTTCTCGGAAATAGGTGCAGTTATGACCGAGTTCTCGATCGAAAGGAAGCTTGCGTTATGCTTTTCTCGAAAACTGGCGTTCTTCAAAGTGCGTACACTTTCTTGGAATAGTATTTTGAAACTTCTGCGTAGGTCATTCGGGTTGTTAACACAGAAGAATGTACATGCGAACCGTGGTTTTATGCACGCATGTCTGAGAGGTTGAAAATCACTGTCTTAGCTAAATACCGTACTGATACATGGTTTATGTGGTTGAATTTGAACGGTCTCCTCGATAAATGCACTTTTGTGCGAGGTATCCGATTTCTCCAATGAGGTACTCGAGAAGCCTCGTCGAGGGCCCCGATCGCCTATTATTTTCCAGCGCGCAAAATAAATCTGCCGTAGAAAAGGACCTTTGCGGGTCGACTGGTATAACCAGCCAGGAACCACTGAGGGTGAGGATAGTGTGCTGAAGGCTTCAAATACCATGACCCTTCGTGGCTTCAGTTGGGACGCCATGACAGTTGGTCCTCAATATCAAGCACCATTTTGAGAAACAGGCGAAAGAAGGATGTTAGTTTAAAGGGAAATGCATTAGACAGCCAAACTTCGGAGGCGTATTCTGCAAAATCTGCCGCTTCAAAATCAATGTCAATAGCACAAAATGTACACTTTGACCGACTGAATTTGAAAACGTCATTAACCCATTTTTACATATTTTTAATGGAACCTCGTCCCCAGTGTTTACGTTCGCATATGTGCACAGGTTTTGTATAATGGCTGGAGCACGGCTTTGCCTGGAGGTGAGATTCACTCTCTATGGGAGGTACCACCAAAAATGTAAACAAACTTCTCGAGCCATTTGCTTTAAGAATGATTCTTACCGACACAGTCACATCAGGTACTTTGTTGCGTTTTTTAGCCACACAAGTGCCGTCAGATTCTGTATATGAGCCATCTGCTGCCGCGTCATTTGATGTTTCGCATCTGACTGGGACGTAGCCGGCCTTGCATGGTGGTGATTTCGAAGGGGAGTCATTTCCGGTACCAGATTGCGGTCCTGTCTCGATGACGAAAGATAACACACCTATTGAAAACAGATTGTAAAGTTCCACTTGAAAAAGACCCCGGTTGGGGTCGAAAATTCGTGAATTCTGGAGATTGACTTCTTGCTTATTATCATTTTGTGTGTCAATTTTGTGCTATTCTGTATCTTGTATTGAAAACCAGGATTATATGATTACCCCTCTGAAATCCTACGTCACGGCTTCTGCAATGGACGACTGATCAGACCAACAAAACGATTTTTTTTGGTTGCGACGATTGACGCTTTGCATCGGATGCAACGCACGCTCCGAGAAGCTTGCGAGTGCTATTTTAAAACGCCTGCGACGAACATTAATGCAGTGTCTTACAGGGGTGATCCAGAGTTTATCTTTAGGTTTTCAAGGTCCTAACTGGGATATGAGTACGGAGAATGCGATTGAACATTTCAAACCAAAGATCAAAAACAACTGCAGCACTATCATGGTGAATAAAACAAACATCCCAATTGTACGAAAGCCCAGAATGCTCATTCAAAATTCAATATCATTGAATTTTGAAGTGGCAATTTTCTCACTTCAAAATTCAAAGTTCAATATTGAATTTTGAATGAGCATTCTGGGCTTTCGTACAATTGGCCTCGAGAAGCAATGAATGTATTTAAAGATAATGTATCACGACTTCATTGTTTACATTCAATGTATGTAAACATGGATGTTTACATTATGTTATTTTGGACTTTTGGGACATGCCAATCCACCAAAATGAATACTTTTGGAATCAACAGAATTTCTAGAGGGGCATGCCGCCAACAAATTATTCATAAAACAAAGAAAGCCTGGACATAAACAAAAGAAAATGTAAATAAACAATGAATTTCGTGGCCCGCGAAAATACCCGTGATACATTATCTTTAAGCGATCCCAGTCAGCATGTCTAGTATCAAGGAGTTGTTTACTGAAATTGCCGTTATTGACTAATGGAAAACCTAGAATACCGTATATTATACAATGGTCACATATTTGATGAAGAGGTGGTAATGTCCCAGAGTTATTAACTAGGAATGGAGCATCAGTTATTAACAGTTCCAATATAGACTGCGATACTGGAGTAATCCTAGTGGGTTCATTAATTAAACTGAGTAAGATTGTGCTGTTGCACAAAATCGTAAAGCCGATGACTGGTTCAATTTATGCGACGACGCATACGCGCGAACGCATTGCGATGACGGCTCTACTGTATACCCACCCGGGTGGGTCGACGCATGCGCGAACGCAGTGCGATGACGGCTCTACTGTATACCCACCCGGGTGGGTCGACGCATATGCGCGAACGCAGTGCGATGACGGCTCTACTGTATACCCACCCGGGTGGATATACAGTAGAGCCGTCATCGCAATGCGTTCGCGCATATGCGTCGTCGCAAAATTGAACCAATAGAAAAACTAAGGGTTGACCGCAGTGTTGCGTTATTGCGTTTAGTATCAGTTGCGTTATCGCATTACTTTGCCGCAAGAATTGGAAATTTTCCATTTTTTAACGCGCTGTACAGGCCAAAGCGTACGGTGGCCCATAAGGGACATTTATTTTTCATTTTATATTTTTATTTTTTTCATATTATTTTTCTCCGTGGAATAAACTTTATTCCATGGAGTAAACTTATCTCCGCGTGGAGTAAAATAACTTCATTCCGTGGAATAAACTTTTCTCCACGTGAAGAAAACTTTTCTCCGCGGAAATAACTTTATTCCGTGGAATAAACTTTTCTCCACACGGAGAAAACTTTTCTCCGCTGAAAATAACTTTATTCCGTGGAAGTTAT
>NMRB01000316.1:390547-400894 GCA_002633025.1 Notospermus geniculatus | reverse complement strand
GGACCCTTGTCCCTTTTATGATCCGCATTATCAGTCACTACACAGTACACCTCCTTACTCAGAAATTCCTCGACTTTACCACCTAGTACCTCCAGATCCGCACGTAACTGCTTCACATGGCGTGTGGACC
The DNA here is from genome assembly GCA_002633025.1 of Notospermus geniculatus. Lineage (NCBI taxonomy): Eukaryota > Metazoa > Nemertea > Pilidiophora > Heteronemertea > Lineidae > Notospermus > Notospermus geniculatus. The sequence goes on along the minus strand of NMRB01000316.1, from coordinate 400,764 downwards.
GAACGTCCAGATAAAATGTCTTACCCTCAAACACCGATGTCGTGGTTCCACTGAACTGAAGCTTTCGTTTCGTACGGGCAACATTCCTAGCAGCTCCCAGATAAGTCACGGCACGTCTTGAATCAAATGCAGCATTATCCGAAAATTTCTCTTGAAAATTCACTACTGTCGTGACCGCCATTTCTGCTCCCGATCACCACCGGATCCGGCGGGGTTGTGTTGTCGTCTGCTGAATGGAACTGGATGTAAATACGTCAGAGGGACATCTATTCAAATCGATTCGCACGTAATTGTACCACGGACAATAGCTCTACACGCTCGGCTATTGAAGGAGATCAGTTTCCGATTAGATGCCCTGAAGAATGCACCCATACCCTTGCACCACAACACACGGACTGTGCAGTACTGAGCACAACCACTTGTAAAAATAGCTCAACACCACCAGCTGGTTCCTCGCAATTATGGATAGTTATGTTTTCTTGGCATTGTTTGTACAGCAAACTGCGATATCCGTCAGCAGCTCTGTTTTCCACAGCCAAACCAGGTTGACACATTTTAGACAGAGGTTTCCGTCACCGTGTCGCAAACAAATACTAGGGAGGATTAGAAATCAAACGATAAACGTAAACTTTACGACAACGTTATTTTTCACACTACACATTCACCAGATTTTATATTGCAATTTCGGTAGGAAAATAACGTTGTCGTTAACGTTTACGTTTATCGTTTGATTTCTAAACCTACCTACAATGTCAGGCTAAACGCAATCGTACGAGCACTACACCCCTAAAATATATTTCGTCGCACCCATAAAAATGCTGGGGTAGAAAGTCGGGTATCGCAAAATGAGATTGCGCAGTGGGAGAGAAGATCAACGACGGAGTAATCCAGCGTGGGCGTTCCCCATTCGTATGGTTAGGGTACCCCGTGATGTTATCAGTATGTCACCCGCTGTGATTTGTGCTCAAGACTGCTTTTCAGATCAACTGTCCCAGAAATCCTTGCCTCATGCTCAGAATGGATCATTCCACGAAAAGTGTGTATTTTTTTCGAGGGCTGGAAACTGGGTCACGGTCGTCACATCTATTTGACAAACGTTTACAACCTATATCTGTGAACGCGGCAAGATTTCCTTGGGCAATGAAGGACCCCAGAATAAGGTGAAGAGGAGAGGACAATGGACGACCCGCGCCCGAAGGAAGGAAAATTTCGGTGCCATTGTGGATGGGGAGGAGGTCAGGAAACGGTCAGGCTATTCTGGATGCTGGGATGGAGCGGGGGATGGAGGTCGAGATGGGTTGCAGAGCTTGAACTCATTGTTTTGTTGTCCATGCATCAGGTTAAAATAGGTTTAGGAAGGATCTGGCCGCCCCCGAACTTACAATTCTCACTCATCATCGAAAAAGACACACCTTTAAAATGTCCGTGAGACCTACCCTGATAACATCGACACGTGTTTTTCACGTGTTTTTCTGGTCAGAACTCGTCAGACTCGTCAGTCGTCATTCTTGTGACGTAAAATCCACGTGATTCTCACGTCACCTATTCAACATGTGTTTTTCTTTGGAAAAAAAGTACAAGTNGACCATTGAGTTCAGCATTTTCGTGTTACTAATAATTTCTCAACTACAAAAGGAATGCAATCAAATCTGGGTGTTGCCAGAGCGACACTAAATAAAAGCGGCAAGCAAAGTTGTCCACGTGCTTCACCACGTGGTTACTATTTGTAAACAAATCCAAAGGTCACGTGCAAAGGGTCAGAGGTTAAGCACGTGTCAAGGTTGATGTGGGCTGGTCGGTTCTCCGTGAAAAGTCCTGCGATAAAACTACTTTAAAGTTGATATTAAGGACTTGATTTTTCGTAAGTACTGTTGAAACGTTTCTTTATTATCTGAGCTTCATGTCTGTAGCGTTTATTGGCAGTTTCTGCGCTAAAGTTTTACAAAAACAGCCGCATACCTTTTGACTGTTGTTGTGAAGTTGACTCCCTGTTCTGTTCCACTCCACTGTCCTCTACATACATATGCACAGTTAGCCGAGTAGGCCATGGAGGTATTTTACCTCCATGAGTAGGCCTAGGCCTACCATCCATATAGGCTAGTACACTGCACTTCATTCTGCAGTTGGCTGTGTTAGTGTTTTTACAGTAGGTTAGACCACAGGGGCTTGAGTTGTCAAAGTTGAGGCATGCGTTGCAGCAGGCATGGCAGGGGAGGGGTGGTGGGTGTGTTACAGCATGTACAGAGGATCCATTCCAAGGAGCAAAAAACAGTTAACACACCCCCGAGTAATGCCATGTATACCTTAGTAGACTACGCCTAGCCTACGTCAGTATACCGTGGCAACTCGAGGGGGTGTGTTATCTCCGGGATGTGCTCCTTGGAGCATGGACCTCTGTAACACACCCACCACCCCTGCAACGTATGCCTCAAGCCCCTGTGGGTTAGGCTAACGTGTTGTCCTGGGGCTTGTTTCATAAAGTGACATAATGGTACCATTAACGTCAATACATTTTCCATTTAGTTGAAGGTACCATTAGTAGCTTAAAATCACTTTATGAAACAGGCCCCTGTTACCTAGTTGATGCTTAGCCCACCAAGCGGGGGCCAGTCTGCTGCTGCTAGCTAGGGCTTGCCTTCAAGGCAAGCCCTCGCAGCAGGCCTAGCTAGGTTGGCCCAAAGGAAAGCGTTTTGTTGGCCTAGGGTTAGGCCTACGTACTACTACTAGCCTACTCCAGCAGCAGCAGCTCTGGATTTATCTGTCTTGCCATTTTGCCACACTTCCATAAATTCTACATTCTCAAGCTCCTTTTGACTGCTTTTTGTTGCAAGGTAAAGGAACAAGCTGTTACATACACCAGCATATCGTTATTGTGTTGGCAATGCATGACCAAATCTGGCCTAGTTTCCTGAAAAGGCATTTTCACTCCAGTCATTCATGGGAGCCCACTGACTGACACTGCCAATGCAATGAATATCCCGATACATATCAAAAGAGCCCACATACTTCCAGACAGTGATCATTTCACAAGAAAGATGTTTGAGCATGACTACCGATAATGTACTTATTTGGGGTGTGTTGTACATATCAGTTTCATACTAACAAGGAGTCAAAGTTGATTGATGGTCATTGATCATGATATGAATTTCAAAGTTGCATCCTGTTTTAATTAATCACTATGATAATAAACCTCCAACTCAGGATATCCTCACAAATTAAAAAACACCTCCGATCATACATGTATGGAGGATGTATGCACGGTTTTTTGTTCAGGAACTCTCTCCTTTTACATGTAGGCTTAGAGAACATTTTTCTCTAGTTTTGTCTCACTTGATATGCTTGTATTACATGAATACTCAAAATATCCAAAGCAAAATCCTCCAAGGGCTCATCAAGGAGAATTCGCTAATTTTCTTCCTGAAAAGTAATTAAGAATTTCTGCTGTCAGCTTAAAATGATTGGGATGTAGATATAATATACACTCATGTGAGGAGGAATATTAAAAAATATTGAGTCCAGACATGAGAAGCAACAGCATTATCTCTAAAACGGTTTTTCCACAGAACAATATTATTGCACAATATGGGGCCCAAAATGGGTGTCATGTGCTTCTGGCATAATGGATGGGAGAAAGATTGGCAATAATATTGCCCATTTTGATCCTCATATTGTGCAATAATATTGCACGTGGATAGGCCGCTTATAGACAATACTAGGCAAATAAGTGTACAGCAGGAGGAAACCGAGGTGCCCAGAGAAAACCTGCTCTGTCTGTCAAAGAGAGTCACCCTCTCTATCACAAGACTGGATCCAGCAGGGGATCGAACCCACAACCTCAGGGTGACAGGTGCAGATGTTTCCACTACACCACTCTAAAGTTTGGCAGCTTAACCCTCTGTATCACAAATGTTAGGGGGTATCTTCTGCAGCTCAGCTGGAATATTGCCAGACGTATCCAACTTACTGACATGACATGACTGAATTCTACTGAAGGAGTAGACAATTCAGGAAATAACATATCAGCCACAGGAAACATTGTATCAGTATCATCTAATATGATCAGCATACTCTAGTTGGTCAGTTTTATTGAAAATGAGGTGAACACAACACAGCATTAGACCAGTCATGCCAGTAGACAACATTTCAGGCAAAAACGTTGTGACGAGAGGAAATGCAAGTGCCAGTGAAAAACCTGCTCTTTCAAGGAGAGTTGCCCTCTATATGAAGAGGCGAACTGGGACCCTCAGAGGTGGCAGGTGCCGGTGTTTCCTCTGCACCCACTATACGGCCCGCTCGGGGGAGGGGGGGGGGCAGTTGCCCCAGAGCCAACCAAAAAATGTGATTTTCATGTAGATTTTGGGCAAAAAAGGTCTTCTGCCCCAGAGAGGCTTTTGCCCCGCCCCCAGGACCAAAAAGCTAAATACGGCCCTGCTCTGCACCACTCTGACAGCTGGTCAGTTGTGAAGAGATAGTTTTATTACACAACAGGATGGCATCGTCATTGCTAGAAAATAATGGATATCGACTGTTGTAAGCCCATGTCTACTGTTGTTGTAGTCGTGGGATAAAGCTTCTTCCACGTCTTTGCAGTGAATATCTTCATGGTAGATTTTCTACCTGCTGTATCATCCCACACACCCTCATACCTAGTACATTCACCATGATGAATTCAGGAAGTTGTGTTTCTGAGCGCTGAGGTTTTCCTCCTATACATACCAAGTTTCTGATGCATGTTTTCACTTGGTTGGTGTAGCTGGTATGTTGAGTAAGTATCTCATCGTAATATCAGACATCTATGATCTACCGGTATGCTTTTTCCTTCGTTTGGCAATTTATGAATCTGCAGTGCAGACTTACATGTGCTTGTGGCTCGAAAGAGCTACAGCCATGCCAGGCCGTATTGGTGGCCATTAGGATTTTTGACCAGTTGTCCTAGACAGAGGTGACTACCATTTGGTTGGTTGATTTTGGTCATTACCAATTTTCAGCGACATGATGACGTCACTCGCGGCATGTGCAATCCCGTGACATCGCGACTTTCTGCAGTGGACACTGCCCACGGAAGCACGTTTGAACAGGATAAATTGATCACTGCATCAAAAGTGCGGACAAAATCCAAAATGCCCCCTCGGATTTTAAAAATTGACATATAGACGAACAGTTTGACACCAAGAATAATATATTTACAGACTTCACTCACTTCCATTTTGGGGGTCGAAGATGAAGCTTCAAAATCATGCCATTTCAATGGTAAAACATACGGCTTGCACATGCCATGAGTGACGTCGTCATGTCGCTGAAAGTTGGTAATGGGTTGGTTGGTTGGTCAGTCGGTCGGTTGGTTGCCTGTCTTAAGCCGCACATACACGTTCAATATTATTGCACAATATGAGGACCAAAATGGACTATATTATTGCCAATCTTTCTTCCACCATCACGCCAGAACCACATGCCCCTATTTGGGCCCCACATTGTGCAATAATATTGATCGTGTATGGCCCGCTTTACTATCACATGAAAAGCAGCGCCGAGGCAGATCGAGGGGCATTGATATCCACTCTACCTCATGGGACACATGGGAATATGATCATCAATCATGGGAATCATATGAGAATATCCTTCTGCCCTTTAGCATGCTGACAGATATTGGTTAGCCTGGGCTCTGAACTGCTGAACATGAAGGATGCATCTGATTAGACTCCCCATCTTCACTCTACACTATGGATGCGCTATCTTCCTATGGAGCATGTCTTGTCTTGTACATGTACATGTAGGCCTATAGGCCTATCTAATTTACCACTGGCATGACTGGCCTCAGACAGTCAGTGGAAGGTATACTGAATTTAGCTCACCTGAGATGCCTACCTGATTTTGATTCCTGGTGTTGTGATCCAATACCTAACTGGATTGTAATACCCAACTGGATTGTAATACCCGATGATTTATAATGATACAATAACTTGACTCTACTGATTCGAATTTCCATCAGCCTTTTCAAATGATATAGTGCAAAACGAGTCAAGGGTAGGCCTACATGTATATGTTGCTGAGGTTGTGGGTTGGATTCCGGTCTTGCCTCCTTGGTCAAGTTGGTTGTGAAGATGGTGCCCTTTTCAACATTGAAGACTTTGGGGGGGGGGCAGGGGGAGGGGGCAGTTTGCCTCTGATTAGTTATTTCAGGTATTATACCGTAACGGTGACCTAGTGGGCAGTTACCGGTACATGTACATGTAGCAGTTCATGCAGCCTAAGTGTATGAACTGTATTATAAATGGATGATTTGGTGACATTGGACAAGGCTTAGCACAATTCTTTTGTGATAATCTGAAATATCCCACTATCACTATCAGACTTCGGGTAATACTGCTGCTAACACTAGGTAGATGGCAGGAGTTGACGGCACACTAAAATTGTACAAGGTGTGGCACATTTATAGGTGAGTAATGCAAAAATAACGTTTTTATTTCAGTTGATTGGAATTGCATTGTGAGTGGTATTTTCTGATCACGTCATTCACAAATACAATATTTTACATCCTCTTCAACGTACCGTACGTCAAAGGCAAAAAAATCGCCTTTCTTCAAATTGCCTGTTATTGAAGTTGGCATGGCGCATAGTGGGTTCGTCCTGTTGAATGCCAATTCCAAATGACTAATCCATTTTCTTCACGCTTGAATGACTGACTTATTGATAGCGTTCCACCCATCGAAGTCTTCAGTCTACACAATCGTATTATTTGAAGAAGAAAACCAATGGTTCATGTTTCTTTGCGATCAATAATTCCTTGAGAAATCGGCCCGATCTATTCAGATTTCTGGGTTATCCATTTTGTTGGCTTCGCAAAATGGTCTCTTCATATCTCAAGGTTCAACAATGACTCGGCACAAAATTGTCTTCCAGAACTGTTACTGGCAATTGTACGCGTAGGCCTACTACATTTGCCAGCAATTCACCTACATGTAAGGTAAAATATCTAAGTTTTTACTGCTTTTGCTTGTACACGTATATCGTTGTATGTACCATGTGTATGCACTGTGAATATCCAGCAAGATTCAGGCATGAGAAGACTGAACTATTCTCAGTTGCACAGTGGAAATATCAGTGCAGTGCTGTCACCTTTAAGGTTGGGGTTTGACTTCGGCCAGACTCACTCTTATATACATGTAATGTGATAGAGAGGGCAGGTCTCCATGACAACACAGGTTTTCTTGAGGCACTCCCTGGTTTCCTCCTCAGACTCTTCGTTGATTCGCAAAGTTTCATCTATAGACCGTTCTCAAATTGACATAAACGAGAAAGATCTGCGCACTTCCGCAGAAATCTCAACCATAACCTCGGTCTGAAACTGAATGATGTGACGCAGACAACCCCACGACAGTGACGTCGAAGACGTTGCGTCAGACTCGACCATTGCTGAATCATGGATGGCATCACGTCAGCTGGTTTCAGGCCGAGGTTATGGTTGAGGTTTCGGCGGAAGTGCGCAGATCTGCGAATTTGAGAATGGTCTATTGAGTTAAAAAAGGTGTACCGTAATTTTCGGGCTATAAGGCGTGGCCTTTTTCTTTGAAGAAGGGTCTAAAATTGGGGNGGCATGATGTGAAGAACAGTTGTATTGCTGCTGTCACAAAAGAAATCTTGATATTTTTTCTGTGACACCCTGTAAAATGCATCCTTTAGCCCACTGGCACCAGTTGTCATCCTCGCCATCAACTTAAAAGGGTGCATGTACATGTACATGTATGATACAATCAATAATGACAATATTTGCAGCGCAGAGCAAAAAACTGTATTCATTTCAGTATGAGAACGGTAGGCCTACATGAACGAACACTCACTGCTCCCAAACATGCCAAATAACAATAAATTCTACGTCCATTCCACCATCCTGCCCTAATTAATGATTTGATTATCTTTGCAGAATTCAGCTTTTTGAAATAAGTGCCCATTTATTCCACTTTATTGCATTCCTACATCATGTTGGTTTGTCCTGCCGTGCAGAATTTTGTCCTGTGCTCCATCAGATCGGATTTGCAAGAAAACAACAAATGCATCTCTCTTCATGAATTATTTGCATGTATTTGGCATATTTTGTTTCAGTGACATTAATTTCTTCATTATTTTGCGTACATTCATGTAAAATTCTCTGAGGTCATTCATTTCCCAGCAAGTAGGCAGCAAATTGTTTGAAGTCTCCGGGGTTTAAATTTATTGTGGGTTCAATTTCTAGTAGGATCTACTGCGCAAGTTGTGGAAGGTGACTCTCTTTGATTTAACTGGATCTCCGGTTTCCTCCTGCATCACAGTGTTGGCCCAATGCCTTGATTCAATAGTCAACCATAAAAGGGGGTAATGTCCGTCTCAACTTTGACATAAAATGGAGTCGGCTAAATTTTATTCTACGTTTTTTGTGTATTATAATTTCAGGGTGAAACCAACCATGGCCGGATGTCGTGCTTTACTCCTGGTCGCATTTCTTGCTTTGTGCCAGCGTCTCGTGATTTCAAAACCAACCGGTGCGCCGCCATCAGCATGCATCAGCATGGTACCCATGCATGGCGTGGATCCCCAGACTGGAAAGGCACCATTTAAAATTGAGATATCAAAGAGTAAATATGCAGCGAGTGAACCCATTAAAGGTAAGTGACACTACTGGCATGTAATCCTAGTCTGGAAGCAGGATTTTTAGCTCACCGGGGTGAGCTATTACGATGGTGAAGCGTCCGTCGTCCGTCGTCGTCGTCGTGTTCCGTTAGCAGGGCACGTTTCGTAACCGCTGGGGCTATGGATCTGAAACTTGGTACATACATAGCCCTAGGTCAGATGACCCATGACACCAAGTTTCGGTCCGATTCAATTGTTGGCTTGGCCACCAGGTGGCCAAAACCAAAAACACAAAAAGTGCAATAACTCCTGAACTAATGACTGGATCATCTCCAAATTTTTATCATAGGTGTATCTAATGAGGATACATGACATATATAACGAGTTTTTGATTTGACCTACTTTTCAAGGTCACAGAGGTCAAAGTTCGACAAAAGTGACGAACCTCTCACAGTTTGTTATTATTTCACCGAGCGACTTCATATTTTGCATAAACATGCATTGGAGGGGTACCTTTAAAAATACCAAGTTTCGGCCCGATTGGACATCCAGTATGGCCGCCAGGTGGCGTAACCTGAAAATCAAGTAAGTGCTATTACTCAGGAACGGCTTGACGCAGAGGGCTCAAATTTGATATTTACCTCCATCTAGATGACCTTTACATGCACGTCAAATTTCAGCCTGATTTGACTTCAAACATGGCCACCAGGTGGCGTAACCCAAAAATCATCAAAGTGCTGTAACTCAGGAACGCTTTAACCCAAAGCGCTCCAATGTGCTATGTGGGCCCCTGCNGGGAGTGACTTGACCGAGATTGCTCATACCACTGATATGTACCTCCCTCTGTCATTAGACTATTATGTCCAACCCGGTGAGCACATGGTCCAGGGACCATTTCATTTTTATAAAGTTCATCCATTGTCATTCATATGTGGCAAAATTGCAGAAATCTGATTTGGGGCACAACAAAGGTTTTAAAAGCCACACCCTAAAATATGGTGGGAAAGGGTCAAAATAGCCACAAAAATTTCCTAAAGATGACATTACATATCCAAAGAACGAGAAAGCACAAAAATTGACACACAAAATGATAAATATTGGGTCTTTTCTGGTCTCTCCAACTGAAAAGTGCCTGAGAAAGACCCCGGTTGGGGTCGAAAATTCGCAAGATTCTGGAAGTTGACTTCTTGATATTTATCTAAAGATGACATCAGATGCTGAATGAAGAAGAGAAGTGGGCCGTATTTCTTAGACCGTTGTGGTGCAGTGGTTGAGTGTAGGACTCAAGATCCCAGAGGTCATGGGTTCCATTCCTGACTGAGTTGCCAGTTTGTATTCTCAACGGGTCTGAAAGGATCAAGTGGTGGGCAGTGTGAGCTGCTCCTTGAGTTGCTAAAGGGCACCGCACACGAGCGACAAAATCTGGGCGACCGCCTACGAGACTGGTGGCGCGACTAGACATCAGCCAATCAGAAGCGCCAAATCTTGTCGCTTTGGCGGTCGGAAGCCAAGTCGGCCGACAAATCGGTCAAAATTGTCGCTCGTGTGCGGTGCCCTTAAGAAAGGTTTCTGGAGAGGACACAGTGGCGGATCCAAGGGGGGCCTGCCTGGCC
>NMRB01000316.1:352076-362710 GCA_002633025.1 Notospermus geniculatus | reverse complement strand
GCCTCGGAACTTACCCAAGACTGGTTTCTCCTCCACCATTCTTAGGTCGCTGCGATGCCCGGTCATATGGACACAACTTGTAGATATATTCTCTATCAGTATATTCAAAACACTGGTCCTTCAGGGGATAAAATTGATTTTGAGGGCCAAAGTCAGTCTCCATTATTTTCTGTATGTGACTGGAAGGGAGAAGTACATAACTCTTATCAAAATGAGAACGATACCTATGTGACAGGCTTTCTGTAATACTTCAGGATTAGGTAGGTGAATTTATGAAATTGCCAATGGTTGTAAGAGGGAACGCTTTTTCCAAGTGACAGGAATTACTGGCATATACTTCCACAACATGGAGTTAAACTCACTTTAAATCTTTCTTTATTTCGTCGACTCTTTTTTCGACCTCAGAATGAGCTTCTCTAGCCTTATCAGCAGCTGAAACAAGAGAGGTGGACGGATGTGAGCTGTCTGGAGCTGTTTATAGAACTAGAGAGATAGCTGACATCAGGCGTTACAGGTAACGGCTCAAATGCACTCACAACAGTCCCGAACACAAGACCAACCTGGAGCTGGTTTTGTTGGATTTTCGCCCTCCTGACATCTGGCTGGACCTTTACACAGACCACAATAGACTGTACTAGTGAGGTATACGCCTACATGTAGGTCTATAGGTAAATGCCCGTCGTGGTCCCCCTACAATCCACACATATACAACTTCTCTACAGTGGACATTAGGAGGACAAAGGTCCACTAACTGCTAGCCAAAATACGTATTTTCAACCCTCGAACAACAATTTACCTTCAATTAAAGCTTTTGTAGCATCGTCATATTCAGGCATGCCCAGCTCCTTTGGTTTATCTTCTGGCATACTGGGCTTCATCTCTTCCTCCTGAAACATAAAGACAACAAACGGTAGAAAACATCATACAGTGGAATGAACTACTACCAAAAATAGATAAGACAGTCGTCTCTTATCTATTTTTGATATGACGTTACATTAAATAACAAAGATTGGTCTAAAATCCTACAGGGTTTAGACTCTGCACGAAGCCACGACAACAGCATCAGTCTGATATCCAACAGAGTGCCGAACCTGCAAGAACTGAGGCATCATGGTGACACCACAAAAGCATAAAGCTATAGTCCTACAGGAGAACTACATGTACATGAAGCTCACAATAACATTGCTCAAGTCCCACATCATTTGAGATCTGCAAGAACTACATCAAGCTATCACAGCATGTCTACCGGGTACTCTAAAGTCCTACAGGGTTTGAGATCTACAAGAACTACATCATCACCCGTGACAGTATTTGTCGAAAGTCCTACAGAGTTGAGATCTGCAAGAACTATGGCATCAAGCCCTGATAGCATCAGTCTACAGTTCTACAGGGTTTGAGATCAGCAATAACTATGGCATCACGTCATGACAGCATTAGTCGCAAGTCCTATGACAGTGTTTGAGATCTGCATGAACTACATCAAGCCACAACAGCACCAGTCTAAATAGGCATGTAAGAGGTCGTCTTGTTGCCTACTTCAAGCCCCGCTGAAATTGAAACTTGATAATTGGTGTCATAGCTGGGGCAGTAGCAGTTAGGAAAAGAAATAATACAGAGACATGTTATGTTCACAGGAAAGCACAAACACAAAGTCACACACACAGGGTTTACAAGGATCGTGTCCATTTCACGGAAGGAGAGGAAATTTACCGTAGGTTATTTTTTGAGGTGGAAATAAATCACTGTCTCTACAACACAGAGCCACGGTTCAAATCCGCAACCTCATTTGACTGCAGGTGCAGATGTTGACACTACACCAACTTAGCCATCCAAGTTTGCAATTTATATACATGTACATGTAAAAGCAGCACTGATTGCCGTGCCTGTCTAAAAGCAATTTAATTTGATCATAAATATTTTATACCAAATTAATTAAATTAGATTCTGTGCAGGTTATAGAAGCGTGACATCCTTTTGTGAGTGGTCACCATCACATGTGACCAACAGGGTAATGCATAAACAAGACAAATAAAACAGGCTATTAGGAAGGAGTACACTAGGTTCTAACCATGTGCAAAATCACGTAGTTCTATGAGGCATAAACTGGTCAGCAATTTCTGTTACTAGTGTCTGTTCGAGGCACATGCGGGAACAGGGCTTCAGATAGGTACCCAGTATATGAGTTTTTTTCAATTCTATGGGGTGAACGGGTGCAGAAAATCCTGCCTGCAAGTTGACAGATAGATGAGTACCGGTATTGGCAAAATTTACCAATCTCAAAGGAAAAAGTGCCCTACATACATGTACTACTAATTTCTCAGCAACCAAACCATTCGAACTACGGTACCAGTAGTCTTTATAATACCTTGGAGGGATTCCTCCAAGATAATACACAGCACTTAACAAGGGAATATTCTGCTTGAAAAATTCAAGCCTATCTGAAGCCCTGGGTGTATTGGGATATGCTATAACTAAACCCTATACCTCTAACGACTCCTCGTCATCGTCATCATGATAATCGTCACGGTCATCATGATCTGTGGGAGGCACGTCAACGGGCTCAGGCGGGGGTGGGGTGGTTTCGGGGGCCTGGGTGGTCACCTGCAATGAGCAAGGTCCAGTTGGAAGGTAGTCCTGTAGACTTGTAACCTGATTTTTAATGGTTGCTACTTTCTAAAGGCATTGGCTGATTCAGGACACCAAAGTCAAGAGATTCTGACCCCAAATCCTGATATTTTTGGCAATTCTGGTAAATTTTCATGGTACGGTAAAAAATTTAATACAAAAATCTCAATACAAATGTTCGATGTATACCATATATGGCAATTCTCTGGTCATGCATCACTGCATTTGAAAGCATAGAAACGAGATTTTTTTAATCATTTAATGGTATTTATTGAGCAATTACATGAATTATGCATTAACACTATCCATATTCCGCCATCCCGTTCTGTTCAATACACTGTCCACATTGATAGTGCACTTGCAAATTGATTTTCACGTAACAATTTCTAAACAATGCTGCTTGGTGATGCATGACTGGAAGCATGAGATCAAAGGATCATTCAAAAGCATATTTGCTATTTTATGGCAAATGCATCATTTTTGTCATACAGGATATTGCTTGGTCATATTAACCCTTTACTTCAGGATGAATTTTTTGGGAAGACCTAAACACTCCCTGACCTCCAAGCTGAGCAGACAAGTTGGTCAAAACACCTAAAAACGACTGTATACCCTTCGACCACATTCTGACCACAAAGTTGAGCAGACGGCATGCAGGGTGGGCAAACACCGATGACAGTCTTATTGGCTAAGCATCAGCTTTTGATTCCACCGGGATGCATTCTTTCTAAGAACCCAAAATACAGGCACACACTTCAATTTGGGAACCTAACACCAATACCACTCGGAAAGAAAGAGGATACGTAAGCACTAGGAGGTAAATGAAAAACAAAAAGAAAAAAACTGAATATAGAAATAGATGAATTGAACCAGATTATAAACAAATAAAAAAATAACATTAACTGCTCCTGCCACCTGCTGAACAAATATCTCCAGCAAAAAAATGGTCCATGGACCATGTGCTCACTGGGTTGGACATAATACATGTAGTCTAATGACAGAGGGAGGTACATATCAGTTACCGTATGAGCAATCTGGGTCAAGTCATTCCCAGAAAAGACTTTGATGATTTTTGGGTTATGCCACCTGGCGGCCATATTGGATGTCCGATCGGGCCGTAACTTCACATGCACATAAAGGTNAAATGATGTGCGGGACGTCATGACGCTGACCCATCAGGTGCTGCACTCTTTTGGAGTGATAGAGTCTATTCTAAAGGCACTTTTTCTATGTAAGTTTTCTCGTGCAATTAGGCTCACTAGGCTTATCACCATTGTTGGTGTCCTTGCAGCTTTCACCTTGAACAATGGCAATGACACAAGCAACTGCCCATAGTTTCCTAGGGCCAAGTTACCAAAAGACAGCCAACTTGCACAAGAAAACTTCCCCTGGAGAAGCATCTTTACATTTTACAAGACATCTATTGAGACTTGTGCTGAAAATTTTCAAATCAAGTAACCAATACAATGAAAAATCTGTAACTTACTTTTTGACTAGAGTCTGAATCAGTAGACATAATGGGGATCGAGGCAATGCCTGGTGTAGAATCGTTTGAGCCAGGCAAAACACGGTTGGGGCCCTTTAACATTGAGCAAGATGTGGCATTACTCTGTCAGAACTAAGTTCCCTATACCGGTACATATTTCTCAAGTTTATTTGCAAGATAGACATTGTGTTTCAGTGAGATGAAAATTGATACGGCAATTGAAGGACTGCACACAATCCTACGAATACTTTCCCACTGCCTTGGCTTCATGAAACCCAAGATATAATGTAAAAGTACTGATATGAAGAATAAAATTTTCTGGGTGATAACCAATGGATATTGGCCTAGCTATTTTACACAGAGTGCTACCAAGAATGCCCAAAGGCTTTGTTCTTTCCTCGTCCTGTTGTTATTGAACAAATTTTTTTTCTGCAATCATGGTCATGCTGGAAAGAAATTTTCCTGGACCTTGCAATTGAGACAAGTACTGGAACCAAAACAATCATTTTGAGCAAGGTCTTAATCCACTTTGGGTTGTTGACTGGGACCTTAGTACATGTAGGTTATTTATTATCATAATATCTCAACATTAACACAGATATCCAACAATAACACAGAATACGATGGATTATCGACCCAGTATGACGACTTACCTCCGGTTGCTCCTCTTCAACAGCTGATCCTGGCATGCGATAAATCTGTTTGATATTTGGCCAAACTTTCGGATGGAATGTTTCGAAGTCCACTTGGTCGTTATCTTCAAGATATTCCTGAAAATAAACCAGGAATTTAAGCTACATGTAAGTGGAGCTGAATTGCAAGTAAAGCAACAAAATGAAGAATTGTTAGTGCAGATACATGTGTGGTATATTGCGTAGTACCGGTATAAAAAAAACCTGAATGTCATCCAGGGCACACCCTGGTGGGGCGGTGATCGCCATAGTCAGACGACTGGAAAGTTAAGATGTACCACTGATGAAAACCAATGGGAACTCGGCGTGCTGAATGTTCGTAAGACATCAACCCAAGAAAAGGAGACTACCTTGGCTTCCTCTTCGTTTATTAGACCATCACCATTTATATCAAATTCTATATGTGTCTTCATTTCATCTACAGATACTCTGGAAAGAGCGAGCAGAAAGTTCTAAGAACATTGAAAAGTTTGCACTTAAACCTTCCATTTTGTTGGTCACAACCTGCAGCTTGCTGAAAGAGAAGTGTGACTGGATGACCTTGGTTTTCATACGGCCTGTAAATGTCAAATAATTTTGAAGTTTCTGGCATACAGGAAGACCATTTTGTAGACACGGCAAATCTGATCATAATATTTTTGACAAGAGTGTCACAGGAAACCCAAGGTCACCAATCTTGAAGTGAAATAAACATGCATTGACCTTGGAAGCTGTGCTGAAAGATTTCAAACAGATGGATTCCATATTGCTGATCTCCTCCTGAAAAAGGCACGTTTGCTGTGAGGGTATGACCAATGACTGAATGGGCGATGTCGCCATCTTCACAACTGCCCCCATGCAGATTTTGTGGCCTTCACAAGTTCACCCGGGTTGGTATGAAAAGACCTATACAACACATGCATGGTCATCTCCAAAGCTGTTTAAAATCTTCCAAGCACGGTTTTTCCAGTCCCCCTCCGTTCCGATAATACCTTTGCTTCTTGCAGTGTGAATTCACCATCTAAATCCTTGTCCAATTCTGTGTGTTTCAGTAGTTCCTCTCCCGACACACTGCAACCAATCATATTACACGTAAGACGCTACTCTACATAAGAGCAGATTCACCAATCCTGGACTAAAGTCCGTGACGTAAAATTATCGCCGAAGTTTACATGTTTGGCCGAAATTTCAGAGGGCCTTGTTGTGAACTCAAGTGATTTCCTCTTCCTTTGTCATTTGACTGACAATATTCCATACATGTCTATAATCCTGAATAAATATTTCATCGAAATACCACAAAATAATACTCAAGTAATCAGGATAAATGCGTAGACGCAGCCGCCGAAAAATGCGAACGCGATTTCAATGTTTACACTTTTGACTCGGGCCGCCATGAGCTGACGCTGTCAGTGGATATTTGGAAGATGATTTTATAAAAATAAATGTGTGAGCAATATAACCACCTAAAACCCTTTCCTATCACGAAAGGAAAATATTTTTGGGGCTTGTGTTTGTCGTGCGACATTGCCGAATTCTGACATATTTTCCGTCGCCAAGGATACATCCGCCATGTTGACCTCAATTTGGCCGTCACGGCCGACGATCGATAATCCCGGGTTTCCCCATTCAAACTGCACTTTCTCACCTGCGATGGCCTAAACGGCCTACATTTCTTCGTGAAATAAATTGCTGAAATGTTTTGACACATAACTTTTGGCATCAATAGGACAAAAAACGAAAATTCTTCATGTACAATGCACATTTCGTGGAGATGACGGATCCAGCGATAATTTATGGTGACGCACTATAGGCCTATGTAAGAACAGATTTTCTTTCTACATATTGAGTAGAGCTGTCAATTCTAACTTGGCTCATTATTGGGCAATTTCATATGTACCGGTAATGTACAGGGTTTGACATAAGCCAAGGCCATTTTCCAAAACACCCTTGCTGGCCCTCTATTCTAATCCAAAGTGATTGTTGTCCAAGGTCATGGATGGTCAATTTCAGCTAGACCCAGTTTATTATCACATTAATCAAATGAAGGCACACAATAGGCCAAGGGTCAGCCAGCCATGGCCCTGGACACTTTAGAGGGCCAGCAAGGGTGTTTTGGAAAATGGCCTCGGCTTATGTCAATCCCTGAATGTAGGAGGAAACCAGAGTCATCTGTGGAAATCTACATTGTCGAATTTTGCCCACTCTATCACAAGAGTATTGGGGCTGACCAGGAATTGAACCCGGCATCTCTGAGGTGACAGGCGGTAGATGTTTTCACGTAGAAGTAATCTCAATAATCCTACATAAGAAAAGAGTCTGCTTATCCTACAAAGGAACAGATCTTATCAGTGGATTATTAAATTAATTAATTTAAATATGCATGAGGTAGGCACAACAACAGTTTATGATGATGTGTGTTTTGTGGACTACAGAACAAAAGAATATGTCTGTTTTTTAACTGACCCCACATCACATTGACCAGACCTCCAACTGGTTGGCTTTGCTTAAAAGTCAAATGACATCGAATGAGGAGATCATTTCTACCGGTACATACCGGTAACCTCTCGTACTTACAAGTTATCGGTGTTGGCATCTAATTCCCGGAACGCTGTGTTTGCCTTGATTAAATCCAATTCTGCTTCCCTTTCAGCCTTTTGATCTAGAATGGGAGGAGATTTACTACATAAATACAGCAACTTAGGACTTCTATTAATTCCATTCATGTATTCATCACATTCAGGCATCACTGGCGATATGCGCAAAACGTCACATAACCTACTGTAAACTGTGAAATTTTCGCGGCGCTAAATGTTCGCGATTTTGAGGGTTTACGAATTCGCGAAGAATAATTTTTCGCGATTGGAACCCTTCAGCTTCATAAAACCTCAAGAACCAATGATTTTCGCGCGATTTATGTTCGCGTTTTGACCCTCGAGCGCGAAAATCGCCAAAATAAAACACACGCGAAAATTTCACGGTTTACAGTATTCGGATTAGGCCTAGTTGTCAATACAGAAGCCAATTCGGGTCAAGTAGAGTATAGTGGACCAAGCCATGGGAAGTGACGCATCTCCATACATTGCCGCTTATTCCGTGCACACAAATGTACACACTCAGTGCACTTCCCATGGCTTGGTCCGCTATACTCTACTTGAGCCGCCGATTCTACAACGTCCCCTGTCAGTGAATACTCCAAATGAACAAGTCTCTTCTGTTTTTGAATCAGACTTGCATTATCAAAGTTTCACTCAGAAATATCTCGAACATTTGAATATTAACTGAAAATAGACCTCAAGATCTCTAACCTTCCCAAGCCTTTCTATGTTTTTCTTTTGCCTCGTTTTCTGGGGCCTCTGCATCTTCCTTTGCCTCTGAAGTACAGGAGAAAAGAAAGATGCAACCTTAATAATGGAGTTTCAGGTTGGATGAAGAAGTCAGGATATCGAATTTGTGTGGATCAGTCATCATATGATATGAAATATGATATCATTCAGATCAACACAATACATGAATGATGAATACAATAAATAGAAGTAGTATGGCCAGTCAGTGTTTCCGCGAATGGGGGGATATGTCCCCTCCATAAAAAGTCAAAATTAGTCAAAATTTATGTTTTTGACCAGGANCCCCCCCCCCATAAAAAAATTCCTGGCAGAAACCCTGATGGCCTGGGACAAAACCAAGACACAACAGCACCACTGGTGCTCTAAAAATTCGGCAAGAAGTCTCAATTTCCTAAGATGGCCTGGGTCAGCAGTACACCCAGAGTAAAAATGGCCAGGGTTCACAATGTACTGGTGACAGATCACTTACTTTTTAGCTCTTCAAGTTTCTGCTCAAGTTCATTTCGTTCTATTTCTAACGAATTCAATTTAGTCTGAAAAGGGGGTGACAAGAAAATCACACAAGGTCATGCTAAACTGGAAAATAATGACATCACGATCACATTACAGTTGGTCCAGCCATTGAAAGGTCAGCTCCTTTGTCACAATTCATAATGCATCGATGAATCGTGTACCAACTTCCTATGAGTACTAGTAATCATTATCATCATTACTATTGGAATTTGACCATGTGAAACAGGCTTGGTTTAGGTGAGTCAGTCTACCTACTTTGCTTTCATCTGTAGCTGTCTGGCCTTGCTTGCTATACTCCTGATAGACTTTGTAACCCTCTGTGAGCAGTAAACGACTTCGTTCTTCTGCCTCACGTAAAGCTTTGCCTTTTTCTCTGTAAGAAAATTCATCTTTACCGTAGATGTATTTTTCAAAATACCCGGGTATTCAGTTTCTGTGTAATATTTGAATTACTTCATTGTTTTTTTTCAAGTGCAGGGCAGTTGCCCCCCCTGAGCCAACCAAAAAACGTGATTTTCATGCGGATTTTGGGCAGAAAACGGCAAAAAGAGGTCTTCTGCCCCCCCTAGAGAGGCTTCTGCCCCCCTGGACCAAAAAGTTAAATATGGCCCTGAAGTGACACTGGCCAGGCAACATGAAAATGTCAAATGATGGGGCCACTGTGGAACTATCAAAATATCTGCCACTTCCATGAGCAAAAGATAAAATCTCCAAACTTACAGGCAGGTGTCCTCACAAAGTGTTAAACCACTGTATTCATCTGAACCATCACAACAATCTGCAAAAAAAACATGCTGAAATGAGTTCTATTCCATATTTTTTTATGAAATTGTGTCCTTACAACTCAAACAGTCACAACACGAAGTAAACTGAAAATTTTGAATGTAAAACCATGCTGTGTCAGGAAATAAAATTCAGCCATGAAGTGGCAACTGGACAGCTGAGCAAACAGACTTCATTCATTAAGAACTGATGCTGAACACATGGACTGTCATCATTCCACGGGCTGAACTAGCTCAACAAAGCTTGCAAACCTCCTCTGAAAGCTGTACCACCAAATTCATACAAACATGAAAGCAAATACAGATGTTCTCTATCATGGACAAATGCATTGGTACAAATGCTGTTCTTGATAGAGAGTGTAGAGATCAAAATGAAGAGAACTGCCCAAGATAAGACTGGACTTTGGAATTCTTAATTGAGATGTGTCTACCGGCAGAGGTGTTGACCAGTGGCAATTATGAACTTCTGCTGTATTGTCAAAATTAGCAAAGATGCTGATGGCACTTACCACAAATTCCATCATTTACTCTAGAAGATGGTATGTAATATGATTTATATCCTGCATTTTTACAATGGAACTGACCCTTAGGACATGCAGAGGTACCTGAAAGTGAGAAAGTGGATAATTACTACACAGGACTTACATCCCATAGTAATCCAGTCAGTGGTTGTCAATGAAATTGACGCAGGGCTGTTATGTGGGACCTGTCACTCCTTGACAATGAGGAACCCGCATGACTGCAGATGGCGCAGCAACTATAAGATCCAAATGACATACTATAAGATCCAAATGACATCACTTTTCTCGCTGCTGACGTCGCGCCGTCAAAGCATGTGTACATTTTTCTACACAATTTTCCGTGCAAATTTTCCCCAAAGACATTGTCAATATTGGCATCCTGTGGCATTTCTGACGAAACAGAGCAGTAATATATGGACAACTTTGAACATGAAATAGGGCAGTGTAATTTAATCAAAATTGAACCAAACAGAGTGGTTTATTTTGGGGCAAGAGGTAAATGGAAATACTGTTAGAAAAATAGGACTTCCGGGTCTTACACCGACGTGGCGTAGTTCGGTGGGTTCCTCATTACCAGTGCAGTCAATGTTTCTTATCTTTAGGGCAAAATTATCACCCCTCAGTCTCAAGACAAGAGAACCATTTCATAGGACAAACATTTCACCCCCTGGCATGGCTTCCACTAATCATAA
>NMRB01000316.1:330710-351078 GCA_002633025.1 Notospermus geniculatus | reverse complement strand
TCCATGAAGAGAAGTTTTGATTGTTGTGAGACCATTTTTATATGTTAAAGTATACGTCTGTACGTATGTGTGTGAAATATCAAGTCGATTTGATGCCGATAACATTGTTTTTGCAGCCTCCCAAAAAAGTTGTGTGTCAGACTAGGCTGTGGATGGGATATGAATATGCTTTGTTCATCGGGCCGTTTTGCTCTCAAAGTCACCCGTTTATTTCCATGAAGAGAAGTTTTGATTGTTGTGAGACCATTTTTATATGTTAAAGTATATGTCTGTACGTATGTGTGTGAAATATCAAGTCGTTTTGATGACGATAACATTGTTTTTGCAGCCTCCCAAAAAGGTTGTTTGTCAGATCAGGTTGTGGATGGAATGAATGCTTTGTTGATCGGGCAGTTTTTTTCTCAAAGTCACCCGTTTATTTCCATGAAGAGAAGTTTTGATTCTTGTGAGACCATTTTTATATGTTAAAGTATACGTCTGTACGTATGTGTGTGAAATATCAAGTCGATTTGATGACGATAACATTGTTTTTGCAAAGCCTCCCAAAAAAGTTGTGTGTCAGATCAGGTTGTGCTTGGGATATGAATGCTTTGTTCATCGGGCAATTTTGCTCTCAAAGTCACCCGTTTATTTCCATGAAAGCTTCATTTCAACCCCTCTAAATTGACCACGACCACAAAAATTGTATGTATTTGAACATGGGCTCTTTTGAAATACATGTACAAATGTACATGTAGTCAGAATATGGAGATGGAGAATGATCTTCTGGGACAAACACCAAAGCCAAGCTAAACCAAGCTTCCAAAGTGTAAGATTTTGTGAAGGTATTCATTTGTTATTGAGGCTGCTGGCCGTAATTCACCTTGTTTTAATCATCATAATCCAAGTCCTTTGATCACATGAGTTAGCAATCAAAGTGCCCCCACCCCCCATCTCAACCTGGCTAAAGCGACCACTCCTCTAAATTGACCACTTCGCTCCGGCCATGGGTGGCCGACCTAGAGGGGTTCCACTGTATTTCGTGCTCGCCCCGATGTCCGCGCACACGAAGTGACGTGCAGTGACGGAGAAAGCGAGCCCTGAAGCCTCACATTTGCGATAAAACTCAATCCGTTAGGGGTGTTTTTAAAGTCGACTCACCCAACGCTGACGACTCGTCATTCAGCCAGGTCAGCGGTCGATTTTAACAGACACCCATAACGGATTGAGTTTTGTCGCAAATGTGCGCTAGGCTTTGCTACTGTCACACTTGGCCGGACAGCGTCCCGGGGACAGCGTTAACGGACGTCCGACGGACAGCAAAATTTTGAATCCGTTCATTTCCGTTCGCATTCGTTTCTTGCCCGTTTCTCGTTCGGGAAATGCGTTCCTTGTCAGGCGAGGTCCGTTCCATCCGGCGGAAAGTTTTGTGCATGCACAAAACTTTCCGCCGGATGGAACGAACACCACCAGGCAAAAGCGTCCGTTATTTGAACGGTTGTTGTGCGCTGTACTTGCATTCGTTTTGTTCGGAACTCGTTCATTGCTCGCCCTGTACTTGTCAGTTCGCATTCGTTGACGTCCGGTGGAGTTTGACTCGCGGTCGGACTACTAATACTAGCGTCCCACTGGCGAATTTTGGCCTGCGACAAGGGACGAATGAAAAATTCGTAGCTCTTCGTAGACTGTCGTCTATGTTCGCAGTTATTCTCTGGCGTCATGATCCAATGCAAAACACATTAATGCTAAATATCGCAGCTTGTCGAGGGAATGTCGCAGACTTCCGATTCGCCCCTTGTCGTGGGAAAAAGTCGCCAGTGGGACACTAGTATTACGGACCTGCAACGGGTGAACCGGAGGTGTACCGTATGTTCAGCGGACGATTTACCTGATAAGGAACGCATGGAGACTGATGAATGACGGATGGGTACGGAGTCCACAGGATAAAACTGTGACTTCAGGAGTACAGTATGACTACCGTACATGTAACGGGTTCCGGACAGACAGCAATGTACACCCTGGTGGACCTCTATTTTCTTTCGTTCGTGAGGGCCTCCAGCGGCAACGGAGACAACTGTCACCACCGGATAATTTTCTTTTGCTCCGTCAGACGTCCGTTAATGCTATCCGGCAAGGTGTGACAGTACCAAGGTGGCGGGGGAGATAGTGAACGCATCCAGTTGAGGTCCGTTTGAAATTTAATCGCACGAATGTGTTACGACCGTAGTTAGTTTATTTTGCCAACGAATTTTGTGAGCGGTGAGTTTATGTATTGTTTCAGATCTCCGAATTGAAAAACTGCACAATAATTAACTGATTATGTAACTTTATTCATGAACAATGCACAAGTCCTAGATGAAGTTTCCAGAGGCGATGACGGGTACAGCCGGCTCCAAATGACCGGATTTTAGGTAGTGATGGATGCAGCATGGCGAGGTCTGTGGTCGTTCCAGGGCCGATTTTTCAAAATTGAAATAACTAATTAGCAATTGCTTAATTAGTGGCCTGAAAAAGGTCAAAACAGAAAATTGAATAATTTTTGCTGTTTTCCTCTGAAATTCAAAAATCGGGTTCGGAATGGCCTTAGAAGTTTTCTCCAGATCATATTCTAAATCAGATTGACCATCGATCCATGCACAAAAAAGGAATCGCTCGTGAAAATTTGTGAGAAAGTCCCGCGCAACTTTCCCCGCGAGCCCTTTGTTATGGCATGGAAGTATTATACAGAACCATTTGGTTCATCGGCCTGAACCAAAGAAAGTAAATTAGCTTTACATTATAGGAGTCTATTTCAACCATTTGAATCATCAGCCTGAACCAAAGAAAGTAAAAAGCTTTACATTAGGAGTCCAATTTCAACCATTTGGTTCATCGCCCTGAACCAAAGAAAGTTGGAGATCAGAAAATACTTAACTGGCCTCGAACCGGATCAAATTGACTCTGGTAAAAATGTTAAAAGGCCTATAGGTCTTAATGTGTACAAGGCAGTACTTGGCCACCTGAGTGACCATCACACAGGTGAGCTTCAAGATCTCTCTTCCTCTCAAAAGCTCTGTCACACTCGTCACAGCAAAAACAACCAATGGAGTGAATGTTACGCTGGTGATATTTAAGACGACTTTTCCACCTAAAAGCTTTACCACACTCGTCACATTTAAATCGCCTTTCTGCAGAGTGAGCTACCAAGTGATCTTTTAGATCACTCTTCGTTTTAAAGGCTTTGTCACACTTGTCACATTTGAATTGTCGCTCTTCAACATGAACACGCATGTGTGACCCAAGATCACTTTTCGTCTTACAAGCCTTTCCACAAATGTCACATTCAAATGGTCTATGGTCAGAATGATTCTTCATATGGTTATTCAGGCTATATTTATGCGTAAACGTGCAGCCGCACAGCTGGCATTCAAACGGCCTGTCTGTGCCATGATTTATCTGATGCTTTTTAAGTTGGGAAGCCAGCTCAAAGGCTGCATCACATTCCTCACATTTGAAAAGCTTTTCCCTGGCATGAACGGATTTGTGAGCACGGACACTAAGGTTGCTTTTGAAAGCCTTTTTACATTGGTCGCATTTATACGGTCTGTCCTCACACTGATCACACTGATGTGGCCAGTCAGACACGGGCAGGATGTGGACCATTTTATGCTGACTTAATCCTGAAGCTTGTTGAAATGTTTTTTCACATAAGTCACACTTAAATGGCCTCTCGTCCACGTGGAGAACTTTATGGTTTCTAAGAGTTGTACTTCTTGTAAAGCTCTTCTCACAGAGGTCACATTTAAATGGCTTTTCATTTGCAGCTCGCTGATGTTGCAGTTTATGCGTCGTATAATTCCACACCTTTTTAAATGATTTTCCACACCTGTCACATCTGAACGATTTTTTGCTTAAGTGCTCCAGTTTATGACATCGGAAAGCAGATCGTAGTGCAAATGACACATTACATACATCACATTTAAAAGGTTTCTTCCCGGTGTGAAGATTCATGTGGTCATTAAGATTTCGACGACAGGGAAATGCCCTTCCACACTCATCGCATTTGAATTCTTTGGGGGGTTTTTCCACTCTGCGTAAATGAGTCCATTTGTGTCGGGTGAGTCCAGACGACTTCTCAAACGACCTTTGGCACAATTCGCATACAAATCGTTGCTTCTTTCTCGTGATTGGCAGATGCTGAATCGGAGTGCTCGGGACTGGGTTGGGCTGGATTGGGACAATTACTATCGGTGGCACAGTAAAGCCGGTTGTCATCACACCAACCGTTGGTAGAACTGAAAATAAAAGAAATGAAACAATTTCAGGCCCTAATGGACCATGAGTTACGTAGAAACACCAGAGGAACAGAAAAGGGCTATATCCTATCGTATTGACTGAAAAATATTCGAAGAAAGTTTATTTCTATCAAAAATTATTTGAAGAATTTTTCTCCGTTCTTTCCAATGCGTTCAGAAAACTTCAGCAGAAGACCGCACTGTCAGCTCAAACCTGGGGCAGATGGGTTAATTATTGGATTTTAGCTCAAACCTGGGGCAGATGGGTTAATTATTGGATTTTAGCTCAAACCTGGGGCAGATGGGTTAATTATTGGATTTTAGTCACAACCTGTTATGTAGTCATTCAATGGCACTGAGCAGTTGAAAGTAGGACAAAATGTGATAATGATATGCAACCCAAGATATAACAAATCTTTGTTGTGGATTTTTTCAAGAAAAATTTATTTTCAGCAAAATATGAGAGTAGTCCAAACAATCTCCGAACCCGAACAGTTTTATCTTATGCAAGGGGTAACATTAAAGGAGACACAAGTAAAGAATATGAAATAGAAATCGGGTTTCTGAGGTGAAAGACATTGCTTCCTACCAGAAAACTATGTACAGACCAATCTATACAACTACATGTAGCAACCAATTAAAGCGAATCAAAAGCGGATTTTGTTTACATTTGGATGGTGTTTGTAAACACAAAATTCGGCCAATCAGAATGCACGAAAATTTCTTTTGTTGACATTTTGGAGAAGTTTGTTTACATTTTTCCCAAAAATTCGTCCCCTTTCAAATTCTATTTCTAAATCAAATTTTTTCGCTTTTGATTCGCTTTAAGCTGGCAAGGTTTTATGAATAACAATTTGGTTCAGGGTAATGAACCAAATAACCAAATAAGTGAACTAGCCTCGAACCGTATCGAATTGACTCCATGTAAACAGTAAAAGGCCTAAATGCCTTGTGTACAAGTAGTCTGGAAGCAAAACCCCGAAAAGGGGCGTAACCCCCTTTTTCTCTGATAACAGCAGCGTTTTGATATTTTCTGAATATTTGGGGGTAGGCGAATCAGAATCCGCCGGGTGCCACCGCGTAACCCTTTAGCGTTTTGAGAAAATCCCATAAATGTATTACCAACAGATAGAAACATGGTGCCTCAGAAGCAGATAAGCATGTCCTCAATCGTTTTCAGTAGTTATGTAATACGAAATGACGTTTTTTCTGTAAATTAACACAAAATGGGTCAAAATACATAAAAATGCCGTTTCCAATTACATAACTTGGTAAAAAGTACAAACAACTTGCTTATTTGGTTATGAGGCATCATGTTTCTATCTGTTGATAATACATTTATGGGGTCTAAATCCAACCGTTCAGAAGTTAGCTGTACATCGGGTCCCATTCTCCTGTACAAAGCTCAGTTCTTGGTTGCAATGATAAAGTCAGTGTCCTCAACTTCAAACGGGATTTTCTCAAAATGCTAAAGGGTTACGCGGTGGCACCCGGCGGATTCTGATTCGCCTACCCCCAAAGGTCACGAAAACATCAAAATGTTACTGTTATCAGATTTGAAGGGGTTACCGGGTTTGCGACTAGACTAAAGGCACTACTTGGCTACCTGAGTGACCATCACACAGGCGATCTCTCTTCCTCTTAAAAGTTTTACCACACTCGTCACAGCTAAAACAACCAATGGAGTGACTGTCACGCTGGTGAGCTTTAAGACCTTTCTTCCTCTTAAAAGCTTTATCACACTCACCACATTTAAATGGCCTTTCTTCAGAGTGTACTACCAAGTGACATTTAAGATTTTGCATCCTCTTAAAAGCTCTACCACACTCGTCACAGCTAAAACAACCAATGGAGTGACTGTCACGCTGGTGAGCTTTAAGACCTTTCTTCCTCTTAAAAGCTTGACCACACTCATCACATTTAAATGGCCTTTCTGCAGAGTGAACTACCAAGTGATCTTTTAGATCACTCTTCATTTTAAAGGCTTTGTCACACTTGTCACATCTGAAATGTCCCCCTTCAACATGAACACGCATGTGTGACCCAAGATCACTTTTCGTCTTACAAGCCTCTCCACAAATGTCACATTCAAATGGTCTTTCCTCAGAGTGATTCTTCATATGGTTATTCAGGCCACATTTATGCTTAAACGTGCAGCCGCACAGCTGGCATTCAAACGGCCTGTCTGTGCCATGATTTATCTGATGTTTTTTAAGTTGGAAAGCTAGCTTAAAGGCCGCGTCACATTCATAACATTTGAATGCCTTTTCCTTGGCGTGAAGGGATTTATGGGCATAGAGACACCTGTTGGTTCTGAAATCCTTATGACATTGGTCGCATTTATACGGTCTGTCCTCAAAATGTTTGCTTCTATGTTCCTGAAGACTTCTCCTGAGGTAGAATCTAATACCGCAGTGGTCGCACTGATGTGGCCGGTCAGACATGGGCATGTGGACCATTTTATGCCTACTTAGTCCTGAAGCTTGTTGAAATGTTTTTCCACAAATATCACATTTAAAGGGTCTCTCGTCCGTGTGGACAACTTTATGCATTTTAAGATTTGTTCTTCTAGTAAATCTCTTCTCACAGACGTCACATTTAAATGGCCTTTCGTTCTCAGGTTGGTGATGTTGCACTTTATGTATCCTATAATCGCTCGCCTGTATAAATGACTTATCACATTTGTCACACCTGAACGGTTTTTTGTAGTGCGTCCGTTTATGACGTCGGAGCCCAGAGGGATGTGCAAATGATACATGGCATACGTCACATTTAAATGGTCTCTCCCCGGTGTGAGTATTCATGTGCTCATTAAGCGCACGACGACAGGGAAATGCCTTTCCACACTCATCGCATTTGCGTAATGTTTTTTGTTTTTTCACTCTGGTGGGATAATGAACCGGTTTATGTCGACCGAGTCCGGCAGCCGTCTGAAATGACTTCTGGCACAATTCACATACAAATTGTTGCATCCTTCTTGTGATTCGTTTAATGGGGATGCGCAAATTCTGAATCGGAGTGCTCAAGACTGGGTTGGGCTGGATTGGGACAATTACTATCGGTGGCACAGTAAAGCCAGTTGTCATCACACCACATCCAGATGAAGAAATCGTTGATAGAACTGAAAATAAAAGAAATGGAACCACTTTCAGACCTGAATGGACCATGAATTCTGTTGAAACAGGTGTGGTTCACATATCCTCCCAGGGTTTCTGCCAGAGGGTCTTGGCTTGGCTTATTGGTACTATGTTTGTTCCCTCAAAGGAACAGAAAAGGGCCATTGCCGAATTTGAAGAAATTAGTACCCTCAGAAAAATTTCTGGCAGGGGCCCTGCCTCCCAAACAGGGATTTTTATCCACTCAGTTTGTGTGCGAGCATATGAAGAGGATGAAGAGGAGTGAGACCAAAAGCTCTGCAGGTATGGGAAGAATGACAAATAACACAAAAAGAAATGATTAAGTTACAATCACAGTAATCAAAATTCACTCAGCACGTCTACAATTACAATTTTAGTCACAACCTGTTATAAATGTACTCAATGGCATTGAGCAGTTGAAAATAGGATAAAATGCATATATGCAACCCAAGATATCACAAATCTTTGTTGTGGATTTTTTCAAGAAAAATTTATTTTCAGAGATGCAAAATAGCCTAAGAGTACAGTACACCTTGTAAGTAAGTATAAGTTGAAGAGGTGAATCGATTAAAGGCAGAAGGTCAACATTACTGACCAACCACTCCGCTCTGGCAATGTACAAATACAAGTAGTGTCAAAATTTCTTATCAGCCATCATACCTTCCCCTCTGTCTTGTCAGAGGACTTTTTTTCACTATAAACGTGCTCATAACTCATTCCGTCTAAATGCTCATATCCTTATAATCTGGACAAAGCTGTTCCACATTTTTCTTGTACTGTAACATTTTGTAGTAATCCATCCAGAAAACTTTTATGAATATGGATCCTGATTATGTGTAAATCCTTTGAATAAAGATTACCATCACTAAGACAACTCCTTTCAAATCCAGGATCGTGCATGCGACAAATGCGCATAATTTGTTCCTCATTGCCCTGAACCAAAAAAAGAAAATTACGCTTTACATTCGCCTACTTTACGTACATTAGGCTAAAGGGCGTGTCACACTGGAAGTAATTCTCAAAACGTCCTGCCCCGTCGTCCTAAAAGATGGTTAAACGGCCCAGAACACGTAACCCTTGGCAAGATAATGCCTTGATGTTCTGGCACACCCTTCCCCTCCACGAAATTCGTAAAGACTGTAAAAAGTTGCCACTCCCAGTTTGAGCCCATCCGGCAAACTTTTGGAGAACGTACTGAGAACTTGTTCAGTGCATGGAGGTATTAACACCTCCATGCTCAGTGTGATTGGCGCATTAGGCCCTGTTCACAAGGATTCGATCCGGATTGAGGCCGGTTCACTTGCTTTTTGTACTGTGAAAAAGCCATGCGACCTGTGCTATAGGCCTACTTCCCATTTCATGGTGCAAAAAAAAAGTGAACTGGCCTCGAATTGACTCCATGTAAATGTCTTGTGTACTTGGCAGTACTTGGCTACCTGTGTAACTGTTGCACATGAGCTTCAAGATTTCTTTTTCTCTTAAAGGCTTTACCACACTCGTCACAGCTAAACCAAATACCCGAGTGACTGGCATGCTGGTGAGATTTAAGACCGCTCTTCCTCTTAAAAGACTTATCACACTCGCCACATTTAAATGGCCTTTCTTCAGAGTGAACTACCAAGTGATCTTTTAGATCTTTCTTCCTCTTAAAAGCTCTACCACATTCGTCACAGGGAAAACAACCAATGGAGTGACTGTCACGCTGGTGAGCTTTAAGAACTGTCTTCCTCTTGAACGTTTCATCACACTCGTCACATTTAAATGGCCTCTCTTCAGAGTGAACTACCAAGTGACTTATCAGATCACTTTTCCTCTTGCAAGCTTTTCCACAAATGTCACAATCAAATGGTCTTTCCTCAGAGTGATTCTTCATATGGTTATTCAGGCCACATTTATGCTTAAACGTGCTACTGCACAGCTGGCATTCAAACGGCCTATCTGTGCCTTGATTTATCTGATGTTTTTTAAGTTGGGAAGCTAGCTTAAAGGCCGCGTCACATTCGTCACATTTGAATGGCTTTTCCTTGGCATGACAGAGGGAATTGTGGGAACTGAGACTGCTGTTGTGTTTGAAAGCCTTATCACACTGGTGACATTTATACAGTCTGTCCTCAAAATGTGTGTTTCTATGCTCCTGAAGACTTTTCCCGAGGTGGACCACTTTATGCCTACTTAGTCCTGAAGCTCGTTGAAATTTTTTTCCACACACATTACATTTCAACGGCTTCTTGTGGGCAACTTTGTGGATTTTAAGATTTGCACTTCTTGTAAACCTCTTCTTGCAGACGTTACATTTGAATGGCCTGTCAGCCTCGGGTTGGTGATGTTGCAGTTTATGCAATTTATAAGTTCCCATTTCTTTAAATGATTTATCACATTCCTCACATCGGAATGGTTTTTCGTGCACGTGCGCTGTCAGCATATGAATACGGAGCCCCGAGTGATGAACATATGACCTATCACATACGTCACATTTAAATGTTCTCTCACCGGTCATGCCGGTGTGCTTATTCATGTGCTCATTTAGACTACGATGATATGAATATGCCTTTCCACACTCATTGCATTTGAAGTTTTTTGGGTTTTTTTTCTTTCTGGGAAATTTTTTTTTCTTTCTGGGAGAATGAACCCGTTGATGTCCACGGAGACTGAAAGCTGTCTGAAACGACCTTTGGCACAATTTGCATACAAATTTTTCCGTCTTTCTCGTGATTCGTTTGATACGAATACGCAGATTCTCAATGGGAGTGCTCAAGATTGGATAGTAGGTCTGGAATTCCTCCGAGACTGGATAGTAGGGCTGGAATTCCTCCAAGACTGGAGAGTAGGTCCGGAATTCCTCCGAGACTGGACAGTAGGGCTGGAATTCCTCCAAGACTGGATAGTAGGTCTGGAATTCCTCCAAGACTGGATAGTAGGTCTGGAATTCCTCCAAGATTGGGACAACTACTACCGGGTCCGGTGGCACAGTGAAGCCAGTTCCAGTCACACCACATTCAGATGAAGAAATCGTTGATAGAACTGAAAATAAAAGAAATGAATCTGATTTCAGATCCTGATGGACCACGCATTACCAAAAAACAGGTAGCCTGTGGGTTCGGAATAATCGATAATCTCGCGTTGTCGAAGGGGAGAGGCCCAAAAGTAATTCAAAGTATATCGATGCATCCTTGTGTTTTATTCATTTTCGTAGCTCGTAATACCAGTAGGCCTACACGAAGTCAACTGCCTCGCCTCCCCTCGTGGAACCTCAGGTCTCACCGTGGGGCATCCCCACATCTAGGTCATGTGCGGGGCTCAATTATACCGGTACATGTAGCACTTCCTACACGGAGTCCCTGGCACGTGGGACATTCAAACTTTCTCCATTACATTTACATACTACATCGGTACCTTCAATGGAACAGGAAAAGGGCGATTTTCTTTAATTTCGTGGACTTTTTGCTGATTTTGAAGAAATTAGTAGTACCCTCAAAAAAATTTCTGACAACCTTTAGCTAACTCATCTACGCCAGAGTTCAGCAGACGGCATCTTGTCTTCTGTCAAAGTTTCATTACATACATCCAATGGTATTGATTGAAAAATATTCGAAGAAAGTTTGTTCCCATCAAGCATTTAAAGAATATTTCTCCAAATTAATTCCAATTCTTTTCCACGACGTTTAAAAATTTTACAGAAGATTGGGTATGCTCAAACCTTGAGGTTGATGAGTTTTACATGTATTATATTTTAGTCACAACCTAATATTGTCATCATTTAATATACAGTGTATGTTTATTTGTATATCAAGGCACAAATGAATTTATGGCACCGGCCTGTGAGGTTAACGATGCGATGAAACTGTGATATTGATACATGTATGTGACGACTCGTAATTTCGAATCATTTCTGGACTAAGTTTTGCAATTCCTCGGTTTTTCTCCTTGGATAGCTAAAAGATGTCGCGCACTTGGTGCATCTAAATTTTCCCAGAGGTATGTGCTCTCTACATAGCATGTTCATTTTTTGACCCATCTTGAACCAATTAGGAGCAGTCAGCCGCGCATATTGCTAACAGATGGCAGCACAGTCTTAGCGGACCAAATGTACAAGAAATCTATTATGATCGCTGCTCGATCGATAATGACTGGGTCCGCTAGATGCATTGAATTGGGCCCTAGTGACACCTAGTGGTCAACTCGCTGACAGCTCCTATTAAAACACAACTTTGCTCGCAAGCAGCTGGAGGTAGACTCCTTCTCCAGACAGTTAGGAGTTTTTCGTAAAGACTGGAACAAGTTTGCTTTGCCTTGTATTCATCAATAGACACTCCACTGCAACAAGCAAAACCAGTCTCCAATAGTTAGAGCTGTTCTTTGATATTATCAAAAAACACTTGGTCACGAGGTTAATCAAAAGCATCAAAGTTTTTGAGCACTTCCCTGTTCACGCAGAACAACCCCTTCCCCGTTTGAAGAATTGAAATGGCTGTAGCTGTACTAGGTCCAGCTTCAACTGTGGCGGGAATATCAGCTATCATCCTGGACATCTCCAAAGAAGTGAAAATATTTGACTTTTGTTGCTGCCAGCCCCACTTCAACACTCGTAGCTGCAACAAAACCAAAGCAGATCCATCCTTAATCCTTCATCCTCATACACTGACACTGAACAGCTTAACTTCTACACTCCAACTTCATGTACACTGGAACCGAGTGACTCACACGCTGGTGAGATTGAGCTTTCTTCCTCTTAAAAGTTCTACCAACTCTTCACATTTAAATCGTCTTTCTTCAGAGTGAAGTATTGTATCAACTCTTCCCTGGCATGAACAGATTTGTGGCCATAGGGACTGCTTGGCTTTTGATACCCCATCACACTGGTGTGGCCTCATTTGTACGGTCTCTCCTTAAATGTCTGTTTCTATGCTTCTGAAGACCTTTCCTATGGTAAAATCTCTTACCGCATTGGTCACACTGATGCGGCCAGTCAATCATGGGCATGTGGACCATTTTATGATGTTTTAGTCCTGAAGCTACTTGAAATGTTTTTTCACATACGTCACACTTAAATGGCCTCTCGTCCATGTGGAGAACTTTATGGACTTTAAGAGTTGTGCTTCTTGTAAACCTCTTCTCGCAGATGTCACATTTGAATGGCTTGTCATTCTCGGGTTGGTGATGTTGCAGTTTATGCATCTTATAAGTTCTTATTTCTTTAAATGATTTATCACATTCGTCACACCTGAATGGTTTTTCGTACACGTCGTGCATGAGTTTATGTCTTTGGAGCCCAGAGTGATGCGTATATGACTTATCACATGCGTCAC
The DNA here is from genome assembly GCA_002633025.1 of Notospermus geniculatus. Classification (NCBI taxonomy): domain Eukaryota; kingdom Metazoa; phylum Nemertea; class Pilidiophora; order Heteronemertea; family Lineidae; genus Notospermus; species Notospermus geniculatus. The sequence goes on along the minus strand of NMRB01000316.1, from coordinate 338,382 downwards.
ATTTAAATGGTCCCTCCTCGGTGGGCATATTCATGTGCTCATTTAGACTGCGACAGCTGGGAAATCCCCTTCCACACTCATCACATTTGAATTTTGAACTTGGCACTTTTTGTTTTTTTTCCACTCTGGGTAAATGAACCTGTTGTTCTTTCTGTTTTTTTCCCACTCTGGGAGAATGAACCCGTTGATGTCCACCGAGACTGGAAGCTGTCTGAAACGACTTTTGGCACAATTTGCATACAAATTGTTGCGTCTTTCTCGTGATTTGTTTAATGGGAATACGCAAATTCTCAATGGGAGTGCTCAGGACTGGGTAGGGCTGGATTGGAACAACTACTATCGTTGGCATGCTGACACCAATTCCGGCCACACCACATCCAGATGAAGAAATTGTAGATAGAACTGAAAATAAAAGAAATGGAACCAATTTCAGACCTGAATGGACCAAGAATTATGTCTTGTGCATTCTTCTGCAACATTTTCCAAACACTTTCCACACTGTGCAACAATCCCAAAACAGGATGTTGCAGATTTGTTGCAACTAATGTTTTTAGAATGTTTTGGAAGTGTTGGTGGTGTAGACAGGCCTTAGTATTTCTAGAAAACATGTTTTGAAAATGTTGGAGAGTGTAGACCAACCCCAAAACCCTGAAACAAGATGCAACATTTCCAAAACACTATTCAAAATGTTTTGTCGCAGAAATGTTTTGAAAATATTGATGGTGTAGACAGGCTTTTATGTTTTCTCACATCCTACATGTCCTACGGTATACTGAAAAATATTTGAAGAAAAGTTGTTCCTATCAACTAACTAGGTGTAAGTGACAAGTGTAATAGCGCACATAAATTTGCTCTGGAATTAAAAATGTGTTACACCGGTGTAGTTTACCCCAGCAAAAGTAGTGAGGCACGCCCAGGTTAAGATCCAACCAGTGTAATTTTGTAGTATAAACACGCACCCGTGGTGTGCCCCGAGTAAACACCAGTGTTGCAGGACAAATGAAACTGGCGCCTCCGTTTGTCTTTCAGTGCATCAGAAACAGTGAACGAAAATGTCAGCTGCCTTTGAACTTTACGCCTGTCCCCATTTTCTAAAAGCTTTTTGACCTTGCTTCTTGGTGAGTAGCATTCCGAGCTCTCTCCAGTCTCTTTTGGACTGTTTTGGTACGTTTATTTGCCAAGTCAAGTTTTGACTTTCAGTTGTCCGATTGTTCTGTAAGCCTTTGATTGATTCTGGCGCTTTTTCTTTCTACATCATACTTTGTTCCTAGATGGACCAGGCACTGCCGCGGCGGGCGGGAGGGGGGTTGTTGAGGGTCTGGACTCGTCGGAGGAGTAATAAGTGCACTGGCAGCTGCAATGTGTTTCTTGTGACGTCGTTGGCTTGTCCTCCACTTTTTCCTTTGCTGTCTCTGCTCTCTGCTGCTCATCATGCTAATCGTCTTAATTTTTCCATCTGCTTTTCGTTGGGCATGGCGTCGTTTTTCTGCAGCCAGATAGTCGGCGTGGGCTTGGGACGACGCCTTTTTCTTGTCACGCCATCGCTGTTGGCGTTCTTTGTTAGACAGAGGTTTTGTTTTTTTGGGAGGCATTGCATCTGCAAGAAAACGAAATTAGGATTTTAGCTTCTGTTATCATTGGATGCTAATAGAATAGGTTGGCTCGTAATTTCCAGTTGCGGCCACTTCCTGAATGAGCCTCGGCCTTGGCCTAAGGGGAGCGTAGTTCGACGGCGAAGGGTACTGAACCCTCCTTGGTACAATGTAAGTCAAGATGATATCACTGGTCTCTCATAGGCCTAAGTGTAGGCATGCCTTAGCCAGTCTCATTTTTTTGTAGGCCTACAAGCAACCGCTTATGAATTCGTAGCTCGGCAATGGCACTGCATTGCACATCACCACCGTAACGAATATTCAAGGCCGTAATGAATACATAATGGTCCATGCGTTACGGTGGTGATCGTTACGGCTGTGATCGAATGAACACAAATCAGTGCATAAATACACATGTATTGGTGCAGTGCATGTGGTCTTGACACCTTGCCCGTACTGACATCGTACTAAGCCGGCAAAGTTATTTATTATTCGTAGTTCCAAATGGATCTGCAGAAAATATGCGATTTTGAATAAGCATGGTCCACTATGTACGACCAAAATGGGAAAAATCGGCATTGAATACCTTCGCCACTGGCTCGCACGCACTTCAAATATGGCGCCAAAGAACTTTCCAGAGAGCACGTGGTTGTTTCTTTAGTATAATCAATATCCACTAGATGGAGTATGGGTATGAAGTATTCGTTACGGCGTTGATTGAAATTTGGCGACAGCAAAAAACTGACAGAAAGACACATTTTTTAGTAGACAGTGTCGTTTATTGATTTTTTTTGCATTTCCAGGTCATGATTACATAATTTGATCAAATGACAAATACGTTCTCAGGTTTTAAAGCCCCACTGTATTGAATCTGAAAAACGCAAATCATCGCCGCGATTCTTGACGTCAGTGCACGACGTGTAAAATGTACTGCGCTCTATCTGAATACATTAGAGCCCTCCCTGCAGATTTTTTCATTGTGTGCTGAAAACCAGGCCTTGATTCTCGGAAATACGCATCAGGCAGGCATTTTGGGGACCTTCATGATGCTATGACACCTCGACCAGCATTCTCCCAACACTCTGAAAATCCAGTAAAATTCAATACTCTGGGGCTTTAAACCTGGTTCATCTAAGAAAATTGTGAAGCCGTTTTCATGGGTAGCCTGGCGACATGGGATTTTACGCTCATATAGTAGTTAGGCCTACCATTATTTTGCCTAAGATGAATTGTAAGGCAAAAAACTGGTTTTATAATCAAATATGGTTAATAACGTACATGTATTTCGCTTGTGGTAATCTTGACGGAATTTTTCTTTTATTTTGCACCTAGGTGCGCTTCTTTACTGGCGACATGTGATTGGGCGTTTTATCCCAGAAGCACCCCGGTATCCCCGCCATCTTCATCAACACTACTGCCACTTGAAACAGCATTGTCAGAGAACTTTTCACAAACATGCTCATCAGGGCATTCACCCATTTTGTCCAATGACTGCTCATCATCCACATAATCTGGACAAAGCTCTTCCAATTTTTTCTTGTACCGTAACATTTTGAAATAATCCATCCTTTTCTCACGAACTAGGTCCCTATACCTGGCAATTTTACTTTTAGTACTGAGAGCACTGAACGTGCAACGTGAACGTGACGACTCGCGACTTTGAATCGTTTTTGGAGTTAGTTTTGCAACTCCTCGATTTTCTCTCCTTGCATAGCTAAAAGTTGTCGCACACTTGGCGCATCTAAATGTTCCCATAGCTATGCGCTGTCTAGCTAGCATGTTCAGTTTTTTACCCATCTTGAACCATTTAAAACACAATTTTGCTCGCAAGCAGCCGGAGGTAGGATCGCTCACCAGACATTTCGGTGTTTTTTGTAGATGTAGAAGACTGGAACAAGTTAGCTTGTATTCATCAAAAGACACTCCACTGCAATAAGCAAAACCAGTCCCCAATAGTTTGAGTTGTTCGTTGATATTATCAAAAAACACTTCGTCACTAGCCTCATCAAAAGCATCAAAGTTTTGGAGAACTTTTCCATTCACACAGAACGAGCCCTTCCCTGTATGAAGAATTGAAATTGTTGCAGCTGTACGAGGTCCGGCTTCAGCTGTGGGGGGAATATCTGCTATCATCCTGGAAATCTCCAAAGAAGGGTAAATGTTCGAGCTGAAGTTCTGCCATCCCCACGTCACCGCTCGTAGTTGGAGTCGTTTATATTGTGATCCAATTGCTCCTGCTATCTTCTTCAAGTGTTTAGAGTCACCTAAACGTTGAATCACTGCAACAAACCAAAGCAGATCCATCCTTAATCCTTCATCCTCATACATCGACAGCTGAACAGATCAACTTCTGTACTCCAACTTCATGTACACTGGAACCCCTGTTGACAACATCTGATCAGTAACACAACCACCCTGCTGAGGTGAAACTTTTTATACTTTGTTCGGCGTGCTTTTTTATCCAAGGACATACAGAGGTGGTCAGAAAAAAATAATATTTTTTTGCATTCTTGTAAGCCATCTGTAGGGGCAGCTCAGAGGAAAAAATAAAAATAAATTTTATTTCAAAATAAATGTTCTGTGTTGCTTTATTGATGTACCCGGTATCGTACATGTACAGCCATCAGATATTGTGGACCGAACAGTGGCGATGGGGAAAAAAATAAAATTAAAATTTTTTTTCTGTTTGCGGTGATTATAATTTTCCCTATTGAAAATATTATCCACTAGTAGCGTACTTATAATACCTGTTCTGAGCTTATCACCGGCTAGCCGCATGCGCAAGGGTTGGGTATAAAAGTTTGTTTTGGCGAGATAACCGGCTAGCTGGGGATAAGCTCAGAAGTACAGTGGAACCCTGGTAACACGACCACCCACGGGACAGACCCAAAGTGGTCGCGTTAGCGGGGTGGTCGCCTTACCGAAATCGGCCCGATGAGTGCTGATCCAGACCAAAGTAAACTGAGGGTCATATTTTCTTTTTATCCATGTTTCATTCAATAAACCAGACTAGACCATTTCCAACCTGGCCTGATATTAGTAAGCAGATAGCCGACCGACAGTGCGACTCCTAGGATGGACGACCGGCAGGTATGGAAATGGTGAACTCCACGTTAATATTGCACCCGTCACATGTTTCATTCTTAGGCCTGCCTTTATATGACCGCAACCGTCATGCGCATGGCGTATGCCATGTATCTGCATTGGTCATGTTAGGTACACACACCCTGCTGACTCGCCTTTGTAAACTTTGTTTCATAACCAGATCCCTAATTAGCTTGTGGGTGGTCGTGTTACCGAGGTGCTAATTGCCACTTGGGACAGCCAAAGCAGTGGTTGCGGTCCGGATAGCGGGGTGGTCGCGTTAGTGAAACTTTCCAAAGGGAAATAAAGAGAAAAACAATCGGGGATTTGTAAACTCGTCGTCTTTCCGAGGTGGTCGCGTTATAGGGGTGGTCGCCGACCGGGGTTCCACTGTAATTCTAACAGATAAGGGAGCTATGCAGTGGATTTCGACTGTCGGTGGGCTCGAGGTGATGCACCATGGTAGCAGATCATGTCATGTGTGTCAAGATTCATAGAAATAGGAGTCACTAACCTGCACCTTGTGGTAGACCGCAACCAGGTATCACGACTGGCATGGGTGTAATCTCCACTGGTTTTGGCTGAATCTCTACCGGCTGGGGATGCATTTCCACACGCTGGGCTTTCAATTGCTGTAATAGTACCAAGAATAACAACAATTCAAGAGGTGTGAATTAAATTAACAATGCTGGTTCCAGGGGGACTGGGAGGTCCTTATCATTGGCAAGCAAAAAGCACACTGCAGGCAGCTGGGAGGACCATCCAGCTAGAGCCACCTGTCAAAATTATTGACCATCAAAACCTGCATTACCCATGGACCTAATTTAGACACAACTGCTGCACCGAAATATTGGCTGAAGGTTGCCATAGGTCACTCGACTTACCATGGCAGAGCTGCAGGAATTATCCATCTTTCGTTTCAATCCAACTGGCACAGGGTGCAGAGGGTCTTCAACTTCTATTTTCAACAGGCCCCTCCTCGCATTCGCGTCACTGTCCCTTTCTAATTCTTGCTTTATTGAATCAGCTTCGTCCGTGCTGATATTTTCCAAGCCTACTTCTGCTAAGTGCGCAGCAAAACCACTGCCAGATCCAACTGTACCCACGCCTTCTGGCAGCTGCGGGAAGGAATCAGTATTCGGTTCAGTTTTCATTTCATGTTCGTCTAAGTTCATCCCATTGCAACCAAGACCATCTGAATATTGAACTGCTGCCTCATTAATCTCATTCTCAAACTTCATATCATTATCAAACTCCTGTTCACGTGGTTCAACTTTAATTCGATTCAGAATCCGAGGGCCATCGGCAGGAGTTTCCATGGACTGATCCAAGTAAAAATTCCCTTCATGAATTGACTCCGAATCAGTAGCTGTGACCGTTTGACTAAAATCGCAAGGTTCTTTTTTCACAATGTCACTGGGGCTTATCCCAAATGAATCCTGGTCACACAGTTCCGCATCTGGAGGTTCGACTTTAACAGCATTATTTCCCCAGTAGCATGCTTCTTCATCCTCCAAGCCTTCGTGATCTGAAGGTTCGTCTTCCACACAATCAACACTTGTGGTATCAACAGGTGAGTGTATGGTTGGCACAGCCCAAATCTTTCGTTTTAAACTGAAAGTTCAACAACAGGAATTAGCAGAACATAATGTAGGGTAGCAAATGAAATTCCTCACAACAAAGTACATGTACCATTGAATGGAAACGTTACATTGGACCAACTATGCCAGGCTCCCTTATACCAACCACACATCACTTATCAACAGTTTATTCCCAATTTCCCCCCGAATACAAACCATGGTCCTAACCTTAAACCATAGGAGAGGGTTTGGGGAAAAGGGAAGACATCTCTATCAACACTGCCAATGCATTTCTTCATACAAAAGAGATTTTTGTGTCTTGATAGTAAACCAAACTGACCTTTGAGCAAATCCTATCTTGTATTTCTGTTGATTGGTGAAGCAGTCCTCTGTGAAGTGTCTGTAGCACAACCTACTGGCAGGCACAGGCTCCCAATCACTCCCCTTTCCTACTCTCACAAAATCAATCCAAAGACTTCGTAACTTTGCCACCTTCTCTCTCTCCACATCAGACAAATTTTGTTTCTGTGGATTCGGAAACTCAAACAGATTGGGAGCTGTCTGCTTACATTTGGCAGCTGCACATCGTCTCCGGGATGGGTAAACTACAACCTTTTTGGATCTTGGCCCAATTCTACTTTGATCATGTTGATTACTCGCAATCAGTTGTGTATCAATACTCTCATCAAGACTGCTATGAGGTCCAGTTTCAAGTACATCATTTCCTAGACAACTTGTTCCGGTATCCATGGTTTCTTCATCTGCAGGATAAATCAATGTTGGAATTCAGACCTTCAGCTATTTCAATTTTCATGCCCCTGCAAATATAAAGCAGAAGAAAGGGTTGAAATGACAGCAACTGGAACCAGCTGTGCCTCTTGCTTCCCACCTCTTCTCAGTAGGGGAACGACTTTAGAATCCCTGCACCTCGTGGTGGTGCAGTGCCCCAAAAAATGGTCGTCGATCGATGGAATTAAGCTGCATCGAACAATCGATTTCCACTGTGTGCCATGGAGTAGCCTACGTCACTGACTTCCGACCAGGGATTCCAAGGCTTCTGCTGCTGGGCTCAAATTTTCATTAGCCATGGTAATGGGAAATATGAAAGAGGCTGGCCAAGTGCAGCTTTTTCCTTTAGCATTTTAGTCACAGATGTCATTTTTGGCTGATTTTGTGGTCATTTTCAATGATTTTCCCTAATTTTCTGTGTGGCTAATGCTAGCGGAGGCATGCACTAAAACGCGGACCGCGGACCGCTGACCAGATTTTGGTCAATTTGGGTTTCACTTAATCTTACATCAAAATTAATGATATTTATAGGGGGTTTTATGTATCAATGAAATGTATAGGACCTATTGATGAATTTGCAGTCGAAAATATTCGCAGATACGGCGATTTTTGCAGAGAAATACCCGG
>NMRB01000316.1:275627-330291 GCA_002633025.1 Notospermus geniculatus | reverse complement strand
AAGCCCCGGCCCCACCCACACTAGCCCTACCAGAATCAAAAACACAGCCTCGCAAATCATGTTCGCAACATCTCACTATAAACCCCCACTAAGCCCCACCAGCTGAGCTCACTCCAAAGGTGACACCTTGACATATTAAATTAAAAGTGTTTATAGGTCTTGAGTTAGTCATTCTGATATTTCATTCTGAATGACAACATTACTCTTGTTCTGATCAGCCCTCAGCTCAGATCAGATCTGGCAGATGCTTGATGGACTACACTAGACTACACTCAACACTGGCACTGCACTGCACTGCCTGCACTGTTACTTGGCTTCAGCCAGGATGGGAGCACTCAGGAGGCGATTTGTACCATGTCATAACGCATATATAATATGCCTGAAGTGATATTATCAAATAGGGCATATAAAGAAAGTATAGAAACCTACCACTGACGAAATGGTCAGAACAGACACGAATGTGTGGCAGATTGGACTCCTTCAGGTCAGCCCTGGCTATTCGTTTGAGCCACAAATTTCGACGTTCTTTCGAGAGTTCTTCAGTCTTTTCACCCTGAGTATGAATAACTGCCGGCAGCCTGAAGAATGATTTATCCTTGTCTCGATTTCCACGGTTCCCGCAGTTGACAATAACACAGAAATTCACCATTGTTTAGGACATCAAGCTGAGATTGTATCAGTATTGTCAGCTGATTGTGTTTGTACTCCAAGATGGCGGATCACGTGACTCGTGACGTCATGTGGGAAGTGGCAAGCAGGACCACAGGTTCTTGTGGTTCGATACTATACTAGGGGACCACAAGTCCTTACACACTTCACTGAGAATGTATAGAAAAACAAAAGGTATGACACTTCGCAAACTAGCAACCCGACCTCCCAACTNCACAGGTTCTTGTGGTTCGATACTATACTAGGGGACCACAAGTCCTTACACACTTCACTGAGAATGTATAGAAAAACAAAAGGTATGACACTTCGCAAACTAGCAACCCGACCTCCCAACTTCAAACCGCCGCCAAACCTACATTTTCCAACCGATTGCCACGATTTTCGGCACGAGTGATCTCCGATATATATATTCCACAATGAATCCAACTTTAATGAATGACTTAATCCGAACTTCGGTGATTTTGATCGAGAATTCCGATCACCAGCCAGCGCACAGTGCCTGCGCCAGGAAGTGAGAGAAAGCGATTACTGCGCATGCGCAACTACTAAATATAAACACGAAAGTAAATAAACCTTGATAAAAGCACGTGTTGTCCGTAGTTACGCATGCGCAGTAATCGCTTTCTCTCACTTCCTGGCGCAGGCACTGTGCGCTGGCTGGTGATCGGAATTCTCGATCAAAATCACCGAAGTTCGGATTAAGTCATTCATTAAAGTTGGATTCATTGTGGAATATATATATCGGAGATCACTCGTGCCGAAAATCGTGGCAATCGGTTGGAAAATGTAGGTTTGGCGGTGGTTTGAAGTTGGGAGGTCGGGTTGCTAGTTTGCGAAGTGTCATACCTTTTGTTTTTCTATACATTCTCAGTGAAGTGTGTAAGGACTTGTGGTCCCCTAGTATAGTATCGAACCACAAGAACCTGTGGCAGGACCATGGCATGGAAGCTACATTATGAACTTTAGCTTAGGCCTAGGGCAGGCTACTAGGCCTAACAGATTACTGTACCTGCAGACTTAATGCCTAGCCTACAGACTTAATGCATACATTCGTCAGCAGGTATGCATGGAGACATTACAACAATCGATAATTGAGAAAAATGAAGTTCTGAATGTCTGAAATTTGGTCGTTGTGGTCGTCGGTGGAGGATGGAGGACTCAGAACAGACACCTCTGTGACCTCATTCGCATTCGGCTAGGCCTAAACGGATTTTTCCGATGATATCATGTCAATTTCACTCAAAAAAGGCATGCAATAGACATATTTTGATATGAAAAATGAAAACTAGATACTACTGCCCTAAAAAGTTGAGATGATCGTGGTATTCGTTGTTCCCGGCGAAGCTGGAAATGTACGTGGTGGTTTACCAGCAACGACAAATTTTAATGGCGGACGAAAAACATAAAAAAAGAAACAAAGTAAACAGTCAAGCATGCAAGTGAAAATATCTTTGTGTAATTTCGTTAAAACGTAGGGCTATGTCATTGTGTAATTAGGCCTAGGCCTAGGCCTAATTGGTTGTGCATCTTTCTTGATAAGAGGTGTTTTTATTAGGCTCATGAGCTAGGCCTAGGGCAGGCCTGCGCTGCCTACCCTAGGCCTAGGCCTAGGCCTACTTTTTGGTCGCACACACCAAGACCAAGGAAGGTGGCGCGCCCAGGACACCACCACCCACCACCGGTAGGCGGTACCTCGAGGCTACTTAACCAGCTGGGACGACCAGAGGGCAGGGGCAGGCGGAGGAGGGTAGCATAGCCCCCCCCCCTACCCCTGGCATGAATGAAGGGCAGCCCAGGTCCCTCCCGCAGTCCCGGGCCCACCCAGCCCAGTCCCAGACCAGAGGTACCGTCCCAGACCAGAGGTACCGTCCCAGACATGCAGACTCAGTCGACAGTCTGCAGTGTGACCAGCATGACCAGGCAGAGCAGAGACATGGCGGACGGACATTATCAGGAGCTGCTCTCTTTCTCAATTGAGAATAAAAATCCACAACAAACAAATTAGTCGGCCTACATAGAGGCCGCTCTGGAAACTTTTGTCAACATTTCATGTCTTTTTCCCACAGATTGGCATGATTTGACCTTTTACCTGATTCCTGACCTGAGAGAGTATCATACTCACCGTCATAGCAGCAGGACATATTTGACAAACCCAAGATGTCACCAACAACGTTTTGTTATTGCTGCAGCCAAGTTAAGGAAGCCACCATGCTTGAGTGTAACAAGTGCAAGAAATTATTTCATTTGGGTATGTCAGGGCTGGCATTGTTCAGTTTAACTCTGCTTATGGCCTACATGTCTGTTTGATACTTACCTTAGATTGCAGTCCCATCCACCTTCTCGACTTTTCTACTCTGTCACAACTGACAAGGTTGCTCCCATTTCAGGCTGCCTCCAGACTGGCAAACCCAGTGCCCTAGAAGGTGATGCATTCTTTGATTTTAAGTGTTCTATATGCAGCGCCACTGGCAGAGAAGAAATCAAGAGATCAAAAATGTCATGGTTTGTATCTTTTGTTTTCAAATCAGCAGCAAAATAATCAATGATGTACATGTAGGTAAAAAATCTAGTCATTCTCAATAATGGTTTGATAGTACCCGGTAGTTTGGTTTCAACTTTCATTGGGGACTTGTTAAATGTATGTAAAGTCTGGCAACATCTAACTTCGACCTAATGGAATGCGGAAGTCATGCAATGTGGCAGAGCTTTGCGGTTTTTAATCATGCCTGTTGATCATTTGTGGTCGTTCCCCGATTGTTCGCGCTGTCCACTGGTATTCAATAGCCGCGTGTGATTAAAGGTCCGCGGAAAATCCAACGATCAATTTCCTAACTTCCGCATTCCATTGGGTCAAAGTTAGATGTTGCCAGACTTTAGGCCAGGAGCATATCAATTTGTTCATGTAGGCCTAATGATTGTTTTTGCTTCATACAGGAATCCAGGGTTCTCCCTGGTATGGAATTAAAAGCTAGATTAGTCACTGTTGATTTTTCTGTAGTCATCGGTCACCAGGCGATAAAATTCCCTGTTGCATCCTCATCTGGGGTAAGCCTTGTTTGTCTCTTCAGGTTGCAAGTTGTGAGTTTAGCCTTGTACAATTTGCATCTTAGTGGCTCTGGAAAGAAGGGTTTCTTCCGATGGAAAGAGCACATATGTTCATTTATAGACAAGCACTGGTCTGCACTCTTTGGGATGACAAGGTAAGGAGCAGTATTGAAAGGGTGGTTTGAAGGAGGAGGCTTTTCTGGATGTTAAAAACACCCTCTTTTGGTCACTATGGTCTGTTTTAGCCGAGGTAACCAAAGGTCTGCTGGGGGTGAAGACACAGTGATCTCTCAATCTGATATGTAGATTCATACACACTTTGCGGCTTTTATTCAATAATATGCCTATTGAGTTGATAAACTTGCACACTTTCTCCAGGAAGAAGACGACTACATGGCACGGCACAGTCGCTGGGACGTTATCATCCGGTTGCCCACAGCATTTTCGTTCAGGTGCTCAGGAACTGAAAGAATCAGGTTGGTGGAGAGCTGCAGAAATTAAACCTCCACCACTAGAAGCTGAAGTTAAACCCAAATCTACACGATCTGTGAAGATGATGAAAGCTGTAGAGTCACCCTCGCCAAAAGTTGAAGGGTTACGACTTCGTAGAAACAAAACATCGATACAGGCTGCTATCGAATTGAAAGCCAATCGCTCAATTACTCAGGTAAAGCACATGTATGAGTTTTGACATTGCTGGGCTGTCAGAGTGGTGGCGTGATGGCAATATCAGTACCTGCAGGCACGGATCCAAGAGGGGCGCATCCGCCGCACGCCGCCCCTTTCGTCCAAAAAATCTTTAAAATCGACCGTGAAATTCTGAAATTGGGAGCAAATCATTGAAATTCACTGCAGATATCAATGTTTCTAGCACAGTGCGCGCCCTATTTCCCGAAATCCTGGATCCGTCCCTGACCTGCCACCTCTGAGATTCCTGGTTCAATCCGTGGTTCTCCCCATTCTTCATGTGACAGTGAGGGCAACTCTCTCTAACAGCGCAAGTTTTCAGCGGGCACTCCAGTTTCCTCCTGCTGTGCATTGATTTGCCCAATATTTTCTACAGCATCAATGACGATTTTGAAAAAAAAACTGACGGTGTCGTTGATTTTCCATTGTCACATTCAGGAAGCTAAAGATATCAGAAAGAAGAAGGCAGCAGAAGCGGCAGCGACGTCTCCACCCACCACTCCACAACTGCTACCATTAGTCTTTCCACAGCACGTTCCCATCAAGACTGAACCCCTGTCACCCGTTCTGAGTAGCCCTGAGATGGAGGAACCACCCCATTTGCAACCCGAGGGAGAAAGTTTGGATCTTTTTACAGATCGTGTGAAGAAGGAGGTGATGTTTTCTGAGCAGGACCTTATCCCATCAGGTATTTCAGGGGAGGGGCTGGGCTGGATCCCTCATCAGTTTATCTCAGTTGTGTTTAAGAACGGTGCAGCAGATAGACATGCAGTGGAAATTCCCTATCAAGGACACCCTTGTGACTGACTGGCTGTGTCCGTAATTGAAAGGTATACTGATTACAGAAGTCACAATGGATAGAAATTTGACCGATTGGGAATGTAGGCTAGTTGATTTATGAAAAATTACCACCTCACCCCAAAAAAATTCCTAGAAAAGGTTTTTCAACTGTTTCTGGTAGTATTTGATGTGGAGAATAACATACTAAAAGTCTACCAAAGTCAGGCCATCGGAAATGGGGTAAATTCAAGATGGCGTCCAAGATGGCCGCCGATGCGTTAAAACAGCCATAACTCTCTTATTTTCCAACCTAAAAGGGTAATTTTGGTGTCTACCCCCTGGTTTTAGCGGTCAAGGAACAGATTGAAAACAACAGAAGTACAGTAAAGTCATTGGAATTAACTAAATCCAAGATGGCGTCCAAAATGGCTGCTGATTACCCAAAATAGCCCTATCTCTCTTATTATNTACACGATCTGTGAAGATGATGAAAGCTGTAGAGTCACCCTCGCCAAAAGTTGAAGGGTTACGACTTCGTAGAAACAAAACATCGATACAGGCTGCTATCGAATTGAAAGCCAATCGCTCAATTACTCAGGTAAAGCACATGTATGAGTTTTGACATTGCTGGGCTGTCAGAGTGGTGGCGTGATGGCAATATCAGTACCTGCAGGCACGGATCCAAGAGGGGCGCATCCGCCGCACGCCGCCCCTTTCGTCCAAAAAATCTTTAAAATCGACCGTGAAATTCTGAAATTGGGAGCAAATCATTGAAATTCACTGCAGATATCAATGTTTCTAGCACAGTGCGCGCCCTATTTCCCGAAATCCTGGATCCGTCCCTGACCTGCCACCTCTGAGATTCCTGGTTCAATCCGTGGTTCTCCCCATTCTTCATGTGACAGTGAGGGCAACTCTCTCTAACAGCGCAAGTTTTCAGCGGGCACTCCAGTTTCCTCCTGCTGTGCATTGATTTGCCCAATATTTTCTACAGCATCAATGACGATTTTGAAAAAAAACTGATGGTATTGTTGATTTTCCACTGTTACATCCCCCCCAGGAAGCCAAAGATATAAGAAAGAAGAAGGCAGCAGAAGCGGCAGCGACGTCTCCACCCACCACTCCACAACTGCTACCATTAGTCTTCCCACAGCACGTTCCCATCAAGACTGAACCCCTGTCACCCGTTCTGAGCAGCCCTGAGATGGAGGAACCACCCCATTTGCAACCTGAGGGAGAAAGTTTGGATCTTTTTACAGATCGTGTGAAAAAGGAGGTGATGTTTTCTGAGCAGGACCTTATCCCATCAGGTATTTCAGGGGAGGGGCTGGGCTGGATCAGTTTATCTCAGTTGTATTTAAGAACAGCAGATAGACATACAGTGGAAATTCCCTATGAAGGACACCATCGGCATTGTGACTGACTGGTTGTGTGTGTACCGTAATTGAAAGGTATACTGATTACGGAAGTCACAATGAATAGAAATATGAACAACTGGGATTGTACCCCTTGGTGTCTTCCTAGCAGAGGTCCGCTGAGGGAGATTCCACTGTCGTCATGAGTTTTCAAAATCACTCTCTGTATCCCACATCTGATCCGAGCCAAATGCATTTTCAGGATCGTGAATGATTGACTGAAATTTCCCCATCTTTGAAAGAATTTCCCCATCTTTGCTAGAAATTTCCTCTTTTCAGTAAGATTCTTTACTGAAAAGTTGTCCAACTGTGCTACATTTTTTCTCTTCAGAGCGAGTTCCTATGTTATTGTTGGCGGGTGACAAGGATATGGAGAGTGAAAGTGACATTGAAGTCGACCCTTGTTCGCTCACACCATTGGCATCTCCGATCAATATGTCTAGTAACCCCGATATTGATGAAATCTTGGCTGGACTTGATGGTAAGTGTCCAAGGAATTGACATCAAGGTACAAATGTAAAGCACCTAGGATCACACTTCATCAAGGGTTGTCGTAGAAATCACTTCATTGCAGTGATTTCTTTTTTGTGTCCAGGAATCGCAGCTTTTGAATGGTGCTTCATACTTTCGGTTCAATGGGTCATATGAATAAAGACTAGCAAATGCTTTTACTTCAGATTTGTGCAGCATTGCCTAGTGCATTTGTATTGCAAAATTCAAGTAAAAGCATTTACTAGTCTTTATTCATATGACCCAATATCTCACAATGCTTCACTTTCTAAAACTGTTCTTGAGCAAAGTCTTGTGATGTCAGACAAGGTTGGCGTGGCCCGATGGTGGTCGACTACATTGAGACTGTAAACAGTAGCTCAACATCCCACTTCAGATCCCACTCACTCCTATGACCAAGAAGACACCTCAACTACCAACATTTCGGACATCCATTCAGCAGCCGGCAATGACGATAGCAACTTTCCCTCGGATATCGGTGGCCTCATGAGCATAGAGCGTCCTTCGTCCATTGGCGAGTCATCAGACGTGGAGGGAGAAAACAATACCACGGATGGCACATCAGGGAGTCGCAAGAGAAAACATGACGAGGTGGAGAATGAAAAGCAAGTGGGGAAAGTTGAAACAGAGTGAGTAATCTTTCCCCACTGAAAAATATGGTTACAGTAACATTTTGTTAAGCATGACGTTCTGTCAGAGTAAAAAATTTGGCAACTCGCATTCTGCACAAAAAGTTAAGTTTTAGAAAAATCTGATACCTTTTTTCAGGTGCGTACCATTAAGTCTGTATGAAGAAAAACAGTTGTTGAAGAAGCTGAACTCACTCGGGGATTTTGTGTTCTCTAAACCTGAGCTGAATCGATTGAAGAGGAAATTGATGGTCAGGCAGGTGGGTACATGGGAGAACCCCTGATATCTCAGGAAATTACATAACCACCACATGACAGAGCATCCCCTCAGCTGGATATTCCAATCAAGTAAATGTGATGTAGGGGAGTAAGAGATAGTTCAATCAATCCAGTATGCCTGTGCCTGGTTGCTGAAAGAGCATACATGTAGTGCTGTTTGGGTAAGCGGACACTTTTTTCATGGCTTGTTTATTACTTACAGATAAAGAGGGAAAGGGGTCTTCCACTGTTCGACCTTGATGCCCATATCCAACATATCATTGGCATTGATGAGAAGAAAGCCAAGGCTAACATGATGCAGGTAAGGTCTATGACGGAATTCTGATCAGAAAGCCTAGCTATTGGCTGTCAGAGTGTGCAATGGAAACACCAGCATGGTCACATCTGAGGTTCCAGTCCCATTCAGAGTCATTCTTCAAGCGACAGAGAGGGTGACTCTTTGGCATTGTAGGTTTTCTACATGCACTCTGGTCCCCTGCAATCAATTTGGCCAATACTGTCCATAGAGCTAATATCTGGGACTCAGTTCTCAATTCGATTTTCCAGGATGCCATCAACCGCTGGAATATCTACAATGTGCCTACGAGTCAGCCGACCACTGATTACCGCATCCTGGACCGGTTTCAATGTGCCCTACCGACCATACGGACAGCTTCACAACAGAAGGTCACCTTTCATAACAGACTAGTTGGCCTCAGTGATGACCAGTTGCAAAGTATATGCAGTCCTTATACAGCGAGGTAAATTTGCTTTCTGGTCTCTTTCTCAAATGAGGGCGAAATTCCCCTCCATCGGTCGATTCGTTCGTCTGGCATGTTGCGTGAATAAATTGCTGGTTTTCTACATTATTTCAGAATGCTGAAACCATTCATACGGAGAGACTACGAATCAAGGCCTCTGAAGATGAGACTTCTGCAAGAAATCATCAGTTTCCCACACAGAAATGACAAATATTGGAAACCTCCTACCATGCCTCCAATAGACTACTGCTACGTGAGGCCAGAACACATACCATCATTGAATACTCTATGTCGGGAGTCCTTTTGGCCTGGTATAGAATGTAAGTCCACATTCAGGTACCCTTTTCTTTGATTCTGATAAAATATTATTTGGTCTTCACAAACGCTTTTATCCATGGATTACTTCCAATGTGTTGATTACTTCAGAATCTTGGATTTCTCTCTTCCAGTGTCAGAATGTCTCCAATATCCAGACTTCAGTTGCGTGGTGCTATACAGGTAAGTGTACCCTCCCTTTATTTTGGGCACATCTTCCCGGAAGACACCTCCTTGTTATGGACACCTAAGTTCAGACTCAAATTGGTCACTTTTATTCATTTTGACCTACTCTGTAATCAGGAGACCTCTCATTAAACAGCATCTGTCAGTGTCAAAGGTGTCTGCAATAGGTAGTTCCATGTGTATTTTCCTCTTTTTCAGAAAAGTGGTAATTGGGTTTGCATTTATGGTGCCAGATGTGAAATACAATGAAGCGTATGTGTCATTTCTGTTCGTACATCCTGAATGGAGGTTTGCTGGAATTGCCAAATTCATGGTGTATCATCTCATACAGGTAGGTGACAACAGCGGGTTCAGGCACGGATCCAGGGTTGACAGAAAGGGGGGCGTAGCTCGACAGAGGCGGTGGACGACAAAAGCGGGATGCCCAAACGGGGGGTCTTTGACAATTTAAGTGCTTTTAGATGCATTTTCCTGGCATCTGAGAGCAAAATACTCGAATTAATTTATGTGATTGAATTTTCCTTGCTAAAAAAATCATTGCTCGGCCAAAAATAGGGGGGGGGGGCGTACGTCCCCTCCGCCCCCTCTGGCTCCGTGCCTGGGGTTTATACTTCAGTCAAGAGATCTTTTTACAATCATCGTCAAGCGATGTTGCGTGATGTCAGACAACGACTGTTGACATGGCCTGACTGCAATGAGACTGTGAACAGCCGCTCAACATCTCTGACCGTCGTCTGCGCACAACGCTGTGAAATGACGTTGCACTTTCCGAGGCGGATCAAGTATTTCGGAAAAGAGGGGGCGCCCTGTGCTAGGAACATTGAAATTTGCGCCTAATTCCAGAATTTCACACTCAATTTTACAGATTTGTTGGTTAAAAGGGGAGGTGAGCGCCCGGTGCGCCCCCTCTGGATCCGCGCCTGACTTTTGACGTCTCATTAAAAATGTTGTCACGACGATGTTACACTAGTGAGTTCACAAAGAAAATGCAGCTTTTGATATGGAATGAATGTAGCCCCCTTTGTTTTCAAATTTTGTTTTACATTTTCAGACTTGTATGGGGAAGGATGTGACTCTCCATGTCTCAGCTACAAACCCTGCCATGATGCTTTATCAGAAGTTTGGCTTCAAACCAGAAGAATTCATCTTAGATTTTTACGATAAATACTACCCGTACGAGTCGAAGGAGTGCCGGCATGCGTTTTTCTTGCGTTTGAGACGATAATTATGAAGTGCATTTTAGAGGGGAAGGAATCTGTTAGAAATGGATATTGTTGGTTTTGATGTAGGATACATCTCCTGGCATTTTACAACTGATGATGTCATTGGACAATGCTGCCTGACTTCAAACTTTCAATCGAGAGCCTCAATCTGCTAGAATTCATAGAATAGGCCTATGTGTCAACAATCGGAAATTGATGAGTGTAAAATGCAGATCAGGTCAGAGTTCAGCTGATTTCGACATTATAAAACAGAAACTTAAAGGAGCTGGACGTCCAAGTTGTAAACACGTTCACTCACTGGTTCTCTATCCACGCGACGCCTGCGGTGCTGCCACCTATTGTCGGTGATTTGTACTGACGTGAATATCGTGAGTGAGTTGCATTGGACCGGGTACCAGTCTAACGATCACGGGGCGCTACTGGTGCTGCCACCTTCACGAAGGAATAAAACTAGTTTGCTGGCCACTGTTTGTAAACAAACCAGTTTGTTTACAACTTGGACGTCGAGCTCCTTTAAACTCCCACCCAAGAGGGCCATCGATTGGGCTAGATGAATGATCATAATAATAGGCTATTGTGTTTGACTGTTCTCTCTGTTGAGTCGAGGACAGATGTTGAGATTGTTGTAATAAAATCCATGTTTGTTTTACACAAAATATCTTCTCTGCAATTCATTAACCCAAGGGGAGGAGGGGAACCAGGGAATAGGTTCTCCCCTCCCCCTCTGCTCCCCCTCTCCCCTGGCTCTTGTTGTTTCGTGCATGGCATAAATCCCAGTTTAGCACCGCTGGTGTATTCCCAAACTTGTTATTCGATGCTGGAGACTGCAACTCTTGTCACATCACAATGGTTGCCTGCTGATCAGGCGGTGACGGAAAGGACATTGTCCTAAGCCTAGTGTAATGTTTTTGAGTGTTTCCCATCAGTGAGTGTTCCCTCCTATTGTCTGACTGAATAAAATGCAACTTCACAATAGGGGACACACAGAGAAATGCGTTGAACTATCTGACAGTGTTTCTCAAACAATAGTCCTAAAGGGGAAACACTGACATACGGAAACACTGGCAGATATTACAACAACAGTGTTCATGGTGTCGCCATCTCTCGTAAATCCACGGAACTAGTGGTACCGGTACTGGCGGTTGCTGGGTGTGGCACTGTCCCACCCCATCATGGGCCTGCCGCCCTCGCATGCAAACCATGCCGATGTGATAATTGTTTTGTCTGGTCTTGGAATGAAGAACCCGTGATAGCCGCCCATTTTATATTCACGTCAAGACAAAGGCTTAAATAAAACCGTCTACGTTTCAAGTAAATTGAGTCAGATATTTTCGCTTGTGTTGCGGCGAATCACGACGTAAAGGGTTAATACAGAGGCGCGGACAAGTCTGGACCAAAACGAGGCACACGTCAATCAAAAGTGTCATACCTCGCCTGCTTTGCCCAGTACACCCGATTTGTCTGTAGTCGATACATGCATGGGGTGGACTGGATTTCTGGAAGCGAGGATGAAAGAGCGGGTTATACGAAAACGCGCACTCACGTGCCGGGCTTCTGACAGCATCGTCTGGTTCTCACCAGTTCAGCATCAGAAATCAAACGGTGAGGAGCGAACTTGCTTCTTTTGTCTCATTTGTCGTAGATTTTTGTCATGAATCTCCCCCTTTTCGCCTGTGCCGTCATGATACAGCCCCTTTCTACGGTATGTGATCAGCATGCGCATGACTGTGCCCCCAAAAGCTGTGAAAATTCTACTTTTTCACGAGTTGAAATGTCCATGCGTTGAAAATTTGGTGCCGCCTCGTTTTGCACTGTCACAGTCATGTTCAGTGATTTCCCAAAGAATTCTCTATCCAAACCTATGTATTAAGGTGAGATAAATATCTTCTGGGTGTACCGAGCCCAGCCTAAATGCGACGTTTTGGAACTCTCTTCGGAATATTTGTTGAATTTTTGTGGTAGGCCTACGCAATCAGTGAGAGTGCAAATGTCGGGATCATGATGACGCCATCACTTTTTTACGGTAGCTACCAGAATACAATGTTTCGAATTGAAGAGAGTTTCGAATAGAGATCTAATCAATAAAAATCTGTCACTTATTCAGGTTAAATTTGCATCAAAAAATGTCCGGAGTTATTTTTTTGTGTCGATTTTCATTGGGTTTTTTGTGGAAGAATTCAGCTTGAAATTGTTTCCGCCCCTTTTTCACACTCTAAGCATGGGCCTCCTGGCCTCCCGCCTGGCCTCCTCCTTTTCGGCCTTGATGCGGCGAAGAAGGATGGACATAAGCTAAGGTCACCAAACTCTCTTCTTCCCTCATCCTTCTCGTATTTTCAATCAAATGTTGCTCATTTTGTCGAACAATTTCCGCATTTTGAGATGGTCTACTTGTTATTCCCAACCATTTGGTGTTTTGCCGATATTTTTAATTTTGATAACAACAACTGAGCCTGCATTCCCATGCTTTTTTTGTCGCGCTCTTCGACATGCTGGACCCTGCATTGACGCACGTTAGAAACTTTAAGTTTTACAATCACTGGAGAGTGAAATCAAGAAGGTTTGCTGTAAAAAAATGCTCTGACATTTGATGGCTGTTTTGCATCTTCTCTTTCAGGGTGCTGATGGATGGATTGATGGGGCCTGATCATGTGAGTGACAAAGTGAGGGAGAAGGCTGACTGTTTTGCATCTTCTCTTTCAGGGTGCTGATGGATAGATTGGTGGGCCCTGAGCATGTGACAGAGTGAGGGAGAAGGCACAGAAAGGCTTACCTTAGGCTCTGGTTGTATCTGAACTGTCAGAAAAGGCCTCTCGAGGTCCCCAAGGCTCAAACGCGGAATTTTTCGGCCATTTGATGAATCCATTTCAGTTACTAGTATACATCATCAAAAAGTGTAGTGGAAGCTACAGAGCAATTCCAGTTTAATTGAGCTTTGGGTCTGTTCTCAAGTGAAGTGGTCACTTGAAAGACAACTTGATTTCATGGGTTCCATTCAGATCGCCTGAGGTCCATGGTCATCCCTGATGAGGTGTGGTCCGATGGAGTACTGAATGAAACACTTGTCATTCAAGGTGTTCCAAATTGGCACAAAGGAATTTTTACTGGTACAGAAGTTTTGGTGTTCCCACCCGGTTGGCAGTTTCAAGATGACAAACATTTCCTAAAAGAGTAAGCCTGGAAGATGGATCCAAACCTCATGAAGACTAGGAAAATGGTGAGTACAACCTTTTCTGCAGATTAGACAAATCAGTGGTGGAAAAAAATTCCAAAATGTATCGATACTGTACCTCTACTAAAACTCTCTGTTTTTGGCCATTAATTACAAACAGCACTGAAGTGAAAGAATGTCACGTCCGAGTCCGTGGACTTGCCCAGATGTCTGCCATCTAATTTTGGTCAAATTTTTCTGGCCATTTTGAGTGAGGAGGTTGCAATTTGACGATGCAACTTTTTCTGCACTTTCAACATCGTCCTCAGGTAATTTTTGGCTCGTGTATTTTTTCATTTGTGGTCATTTTCCAAGGATGCCTTCCATCATTTTGGGAGATTTTCGTGAATGCCTCTTCTCGCATTATCATCAGGTAGGCAATGGCATGGAATACTTCCATGGTAATGGTAAGTAAAGTCACCATAAAGGTAGCAGTAGTCATACCGGTAAAACCGGGTTCTGGTCCGGGATAGTACTGCAGTAGAGCAGAAAGGAAAAGAGCATGCATCTGGCTGATGCACCGTTTACTCAAAGGCTTCACTGCTTATTTAGGCCCTAAGTGCAACCAGCCTCACTTTAAAGGCCTAGAAGGCTGACAGTGGTGATGGGAGAGTTTGTCTTGTTTTCAAGCAAGCATTTACTTCTGTTGTCACTGATGCCTGGATAGAACCATGGAAGTCTGTATAATACTTCCATGGTGTGAGGATGGGGGGAGAAGTACATAGACACATGCATCCAAGACAGACCATCGCCTAGCACAGCATTGAGCCCTTTTGGCCCATCGGTCAAGCAGGCTGATAAAACAAATGCAAAATACTTGATGTTATGACAACTCCATAGCATTTTATTACAAAATCACCATCAGAGAGTACATACAACTTCTTAAATCCAAATAGTCTAACATTCATCATTACAATACTCGTCTATAGCTATGTACAAAACTTACAGCAAATTATAAACATAACAGTTGTTAATTATAGAATTATCATGACTGAGGTACAAGAAGGTTCCTTTGGGGGATTCTTGCCAGGGAATTGGCGAAATGACAAATTGATGAAGAAAATCTCAGGAATATTTCATATGTAAGAAGTCCATGCACACATCATTCATTTGCCAGAATAGAAATTGTGGAATTTCATAGGCCAATTTGCAGAAACTTGAATGAAAAAATTCCAAAGGTGTTTGAAGCAATCTCCTCCAGACTTATACTGGTATTTTTCTCTGAAAATGATTTCCCAATGACTACTGTATTTGGAGAAATATCTAAGAGAATGTCATATTATACTTTGGTACATGTAATATACCTTTAACAGTCAGGTACATGTACCGGTACCTTTAATGAGTTTCATCAGCACATTTTAGACTTGTGGCACTTGAATATAATTCTACAAGGAAGGAGCATAAACATGGTATAAGTTCACGACTGTGCGTCAGAATTCCCTGGCAAATAATCCATTTTTTTTCATATTTTTTGCAAAGCGTAACAAAACGAGTGCGGAAAATAATATGAAACGAAACTGCTTTTCATAAATCTTATACTGTGCAAATTGCTATTATCCCCAGTATGCAAAATGCATACATAAATGTATGGAAATCAACAAACCAGTCCGGTTCTTGTGTTATTTTGTGCATCTGACAATTTTACTCCCGTTGATAAATAACTACTGTACAGGCAATAAGCAAAAAAAAACAGCTGCACAGTCGGCAAATGTTGAATGAAATGGTCCATGGACCATGTGCTCACCGGGTTGGACAAAATAGTCTAATGACAGAGGGAGGTACATATCAGTTATGAGCAATCTGGGTCAAGTCATTCCCGTGTAGGACTTGGATGATTTTTGGGTTTATGCCACCTGGCGACCATATTGGATGTCCGATTGGGCCGGAACTTCACATGCACATGAAGGTCATCTGCAAGGGCCACATAGCACACTGGAGCGCTTTAGGTCCAAGTCGTTCCGGAGTTACAGCACTTTGATGATTTTCAGGTTACGCCACCTGGCGGCCATATTGGATGTCCAATCGGGCCGAAACTTCACATGCACATAAAGGTCATCTGCACGGGGCCACGTAGCACATTGGAGCGCTTTGGGTTAAGGCGTTACTGAGTTACAGCACTTTGATGATTTTTGGGTTACGCCACCTGGTGGCCACGCTTGAAGTCAAGTCAGGCTGAAATTTGACGTGCATGTAAAGGTCATCTAGAGGGAGGTAAATATCAAATTTGAGCACTCTGCGTCAAGCCGTTCCCGAGTAATAGCACTTATTTGATTTTCAGGTTACGCCACCTAGCGGCCATACTGGATGTCCAATCGGGCCGAAACTTGGTACTTTTAAAGGTACCCCTCCAATGCATGTCTACGCAAGATATGAAGTCGCCCAGTGAAATAATGACAAACTGTGGCAGGTTCGTCACTTTTGTCGAACTTTGACCTCTGTGACCTTGAAAAGTAGGTCAAATCAAAAACCCGTTATATATGTTATGTATCCTTATTAGCTACACCTACGATAAAAATTTGGAGATGATCTAGTCATTAGTTCAGGAGTTATTGCACTTTTTGTGTTTTTGGTTTCTGCCACCTGGTGGCCAAACTGAGAGTCGAATCGGACCGAAACTTGGTGTCGTGGGTCATCTGACCTAGGGGTATATATGTACCAAGTTTCAGATCAATAGCTTCAGCGGTTACGAAACGTGCCCTGCTAACGGACAACGACGACGACGACAGACGACGACGGACGACGACGGACGACGGACGCACAACCATTGTATAAGCTCACCACGGTGAGCTAAAAATGTTGCAAAAATCCTGTATGAAATTTTAGTGATTCAACACATGAAGTAAGAAAGCAGCACACATAGTTTTTTGAAGCGGTATTCTGTCTGTCCTCCATGGATATTGTTGCATGTACCGTAACTTTATGGGTGTGATTTGTGAAGCACACCCTGGTTTTATGAAGTACCTGTACTCATTCACTTTTCAGGACTATCTCCCTTGAATTTTTCATTGGAAAACAACTTATATTTTTGACAGGTGTTTTCTAGTGTCAACGTAACAGTAACAAAAATATTCTATCATGCATATTATAATTTATACAAGTGTACAAAGAGTTTGCCAACTTGCCTGAGAATTTCATTTAAGGAATTTTTAAAGATTTAATAAGCCAGCTTTGTAGTCTCTGGTGTACAATTTTCAAGTGCTTGGTTGTATTTCATAATTCATTCAGTAGCAGCGTCATCAAGAGCTAAAAAATTTATGTTGCTTTGATAACAGATGAAAGCTTTTGAGAACTACATTTGATAGAACTTTCATATGCCAAAAATCAACAGATTTCCTTCGAATGATTTTCCACGTAATGCATACTTTTTGAGGAAATCTTTTGAGAATAGTCGCTCAAACCACAGGAAATGCAATGCCCATAAAGTTCATTCTCTGTACACCGAAATGACCAAGTCGGCAACCCTTGTCGTCGAATTTCATCAGCAAAGTTGGGAGCAATACTGTTAATTGCTCTGGCAGACCTCTCATTGAGAAAATCTAGACCAAAGAAAACCCTTCTAGGGCATCAAAATTAAAATCGTCAAAAACAAAGAGCCCTTTGAACTGGTACTATGTACAGTGTCAATATTGTGAAATATTTTGTGCGCACACCACTAACATCACAGAATGAACCTCAAAGGACTAAAGCAGATTGTGATTGGGCTTTGACTGGCTACAAAGTGTGTGGATGTCGGTGCACACATTGTAGTTTCTTCCAATTTAGTTTTTGATCGAGTTTCATTCGAAATATCCAAATTAGATGACTATAAATCAGAATTATGATTGGTTAAGTCAGAATTTACGGGGAGCATACATGCCCCGATCACCGAATATATACCTGCTTTAGAGCTCTGAGGTCCGTCTAATCTAGCCTGGGCATCCACTCATGACTTTTGTACGATATGTGTGACAGTTAAGCACATGGACACAGAGATGAAATCAAACCCGACTTGGTAAACAACATGTAGTTAAAACAAGTATTCTAAACTTGAATTCAAACTTTGTAAGGACTGCTGGGAAACTTTGGAAACTTTTTTAACACTTGATTTTCCATTTGTGATTCTAATGTGGCAGTTTTTTTCTAATACTTTCTTTTGTGCGAGTTAAAGTTTAATTGAATACAAATGTTTCTTGAAAAAAATTTGTATCTTAAAGTAAGTCTCATGCACAATTTAGTCGATACTAGATATGCCGCCCGTACACTACATGTATATACAGGTTCCGGCATGAGGTAAGGGTGAATGCATCCATTAGTGGACTTGTAATATAATAATCAATATTGTAAAAGGTATTATCAGTAGCACAACCTTTGATTCTGTAGCCCTGAATAAAAATGGCTGCCACAAACTCTTCTCGAAGTGTCTAAGATCTTACACCACAATCAAGACATTATGGGAATGAATTAGGTGCCTAACATTTACGACAATGAATCAGGAACCTTAACATGTAAGGAAATAAATCAGGGGCTTTATCATTTATAGAAATGAATTAGGAACCTTATTGTCATTTATGGAAATGAATAAGGAACCTTCTCATTTCATGGAAATGAATTAGGAACCTTTATCATTTCACAGAAATGAATTACCGGTAGGAACCTTATCATTTCATGCAAATCATTTCATGGAAATTTCATTTCCATGTCATTTTTCCTTGTCATTTCATTGAAATGACTTAGGAACCTTGTCATTTATGGAAATGATCCATAAAGCCTCTGCATGATGTGCTGATCCATAAGCTTCCCGGTCTATGACAAAACCACTGGGATTTGATACCGAACCCAAAAGCCCCAGGTTCTTAACAGTAAGATACACAGCAACACGGATACACACATTATGTTCGCATGCGATCTCCAGCTCCCATGAAGTTGAAAATTTACAGAACAAATGACTCCTCGTTGAAAAAACAAACTCGCTGGCAGTGAATTTGTAGAATTTAACAGTCAACAAGAATCTCAATAGGGCATGGAATTAACTGGGAAAATCAACAAGTTCATTAACAATGTCGTAATTGAAAGTATAACATGTTGTAATCAGGGGTTTAGTTAACATTTTTGGACAGGAATTCATGACTTCCTTAACCCAAAAACCAGGAAGTATTGGGGCTTTTCTTGGAAGTCTAAATGTTCTTCATAAGCTTAAATACGTTAGAAGTTTAAAATTCTTTGGAAATACTTGACTTCCTGGAGCCTAAAATTCCGACGTATTTTGACTTCCGTGACTTCCAAACTCCCTCTAACTAAACCCCTGTTGTAATTGAAAGTACATCATGTCGTAATTGAAAGTACATCATGTCGTAATTGAAAGTACATGTCATAATTGACAGTACAACACGATCAATTTCATTTCAGAATTCTGCACTCTGTCACTCCACACCTTTCACATTTCCTTCAAAGTACGACAAAATAATGGAACACCAAAACTTCGTATAAAATGGTAGAAAGACTCAACCAGCTAGTGCACTTCTAAATTATACAGCAGAGTGCGTTGGAAAAATTTCACTTGGCTTAAGTGGGTGGAGTGGGGAAATTTGCTCAAATTTGTCATGCGACCATTAAATGGCCCTATCCTCACTGAAGAAAAAAATTCTTATGTACAATTTTGGCTATTCAATTGCAGCAGCAAGAAAACTCCATAGAAAACATTTCGAGTCGCTCTGTGAAGAACACCAAAATTATGATACATTTTTTTAGTTCATCGACGCTCTGCTGCCTCTCCCAAGTGTGAAAGTTTAACAAGCCATAGTCCAACTCAGTAGTGTGTGAAGAATGAGGAGATGAAACTGCTGATTTCACCTCCAGCTCACAGGGGATCCACTGACCGACTGCCTCTATCAGCCTGTTTTCAAGGAATGCCAAAGATCCTGTAAGAAACCCAACAAGTATTGACATGTACATGTATAAATTGACATGTAGGAACTTTCACACTGTGGAAGCGGCACACCAAAGTGATTCAGATGAGAAAAAAATATGCAAAAGTGGAACTCAAATAAATATCAACACTAGAAGGTGAGAGAAAATTTGGAATAGGAATCACAAGAAATCTTAATTATGTACATGTACAAGTTTATTTTCCCCTCCATAAAACCAATGGCATTTTTATGGGGCAAAAATCCAAGAAACACAACTATACCGACTTCTGGGTCGACCGGTTTCCAAAAGATTCCAACCATTGGTGATTCGTTTACAGTATGTTCACAAGGAGAGTCACAAGATGGACTGGTCATTTCAGCAATGTGATCGTGGGTACTGGTTAGCCGTTCTGTCAAAATTACCAGTCTGCAAAGTTGTTACCCAGTCAGTACAAGCCTCAGGGTACCAATTATTAGCATTTCACCAAGAATATACCTCATCAGCTCATCTGTCCCCAGGTTTGAGCAGACCATATTTTCTGCTGATTTATTTGTGCAGACTTCAATGTACGGACAAGTTCGTCACACAAATTCTAACTCATATCTCTAAATGTTTCACATCTCTAATGCCAGTAAAGCTCCAATATTATGACAGATACCACCAATGAAGCCTTTTAGAAAAGCTCTATCTCACACGATTTCAGATGGCAGAATAACTTAAATGTCTCATATATGGTGGCTAGATTCATTAGCAGCCCAGAGAATGTTACACCTGATGTTAAGGAATCAAAACTACAACATCATCAACCCCATTAACTGGAAACTACACTAAGTCCATCGGAACGCAAGTACTATCTAAAAAGTTTGCACTAAAATGACGCTACGGTGATCTGATAAAGTCAGACCACTTCGCCCTGATCTGACATAATAGGTGTCTGTTAAACCTGAGCGTCCCCTATTCAGTGAGTGACCGAGTGTGCTTGCTGTTATTAATACAAGTCGCACTGGTTATAATAACATTATTATTACAAAACAATTGTTAAAATAGTTCATTAGAAATATATCTATAATACGATCACACGTGAAACCCTTCAACGGGCATTTTGGCAGTGACGTAGCTGTAATCGTATTTAACAATAGATGTATGCATATCATTAGGTTGGCGTGATGAAACATCCAATTCACAAGAAGACATGATGGAAAATTTGACAAAGTTGGCCATATTTTGAAGGTGATAGAACGCAGTGTCATTTTTTGAATTTAGAACATTTTAGAACATTTAGAAATTTTAAATTTAGAAAATTTTCCAGGTGTAGGAATCCACATTTTTGGTCTACCAAAACTCATCAAAACGTTTCTTCACTGAGGCGGTAGGACAGATGACACATTTCTAATGAAAACTGACAAAAGCAGATCTTTTGAGAAATTACGGTACCCGGTACAATGGCCAACAGTGTCAAATAATACGACAGTTTAACCGTTTCACTGCCAGTGGCAAGTTTATAATAAACCTACCAGATCCTGGAATCTTACAGGAAGCCAGTCGCACGGGTACTCGGTAGAAAGTGCTCAGTGAGATCTTTCCAATGAATACCAATGCAACAGGTTTAGTTATGTGCTTTTAAAATGTTATCATTTTTGACGAAATTGGCATTGGCAGTGAAAGATTTGATAGTACTTTTGTATACTCCTGATTTTTATTCAGTGGTGAAGGCTTGGAGAAATGTTTGACACAGGAGGATTCTGGGGATGTCATCGCAGATAGCACCAGATGTTATTTCATAACCTCCCTGCGAGCAGAATGTTGATGATGATGGTATATATGGTACGATACAATGTGGGCTTTAGATGGTATTAACTCCAAACGTTTTGGAACAGCCATTCTCGATAATTGAGGCCATGCCGTTGTATTCTTTGTATCGCGGCTGTGCCTGTGTATTTTTTTTCAAGCTGAAAATTTCGAGTTGGCCCTTTCAAATGTTGCAAGTTCTCTGGGACTTCATTTATTCAGAAATACGGAGTCTCTAAAGCCCCATTGATGATTTACGTGCAATTACTCTGCAATATGAGGTCAAATGGCACCACCCATTGACCCCTGAAAGACTTGGAGTTGATATCATCACAATGGCTGGCTTGGATGATTATCATAATATCACGACTCAGTAGTTCACTATTTATCAATAGGTGTCACTTTCAGCAGTGTTATTTGAAGAAGTTCAACACGAACAATGCTGAGTTCATTGGGAGAATACTGCGAGTCAAAATGAGCCGCATGATTATAAAGTGCCACTTAAAGATGGTGTCGAAGTGCAAAGCATATCAAAATGTCATGATAATAAGATCATACCTGAACAAACACCCAAGACCCTCCTGCGTCAAAACGAACGAGCTTACGTTGTATTGCTGTGAAAGAGATGGCTTACTGAGATTCTGAATACCTGAGGTGGATAAAAGCAGAATCTTTTTGATTGGCACGAGTTAACTTCCTGTTGGCACGAGTTAACTTCCTGTTGGCACGAGTTAACTTCACCTTGGTACGAGTTAACTTCACCTTGGTAGGAGTTAACTTCACCTTGGCATGAGTTAACTTCACCTTGGCACGAGATAACTTCACCTTGGCCTGATTTAAATTCACCTTGGTGTGAGTTAACTTCACCTTGGCATGAGTTAACTTCACCTTGGCACGAGATAACTTCACCTTGGCCTGATTTAAATTCACCTTGGTGTGAGTTTAACTTCAGCATGGAGTGAGTTAACTTCACCTTGTCGTGAGTTAACATCACCTTGGCATGAGTCAACTTCACCTTGATGCGAGTTAACGTCACCTTGGTGCAAGTAAACTTCACCTTGTGTTTACAGGAATCAGCGCAATGCTAAGGCAGCATAGTTTCGTACCGAGTAAGGACCATAGAAGTCTCATGAGTGAAACAGCCAAAATCCCAAGAAATGGTACAGTAGTTAATTGGTGAATCCATCGGCATTGCACTGATGGTGCTACCATGTGGAAGTGGCAGTTTCACTCACGAGATTTGACTGTGCTTTCATCTCCAACAGAGGAATTTAAGAATTTTCATCTCCAACCCTTAGGGAGAATGGACTTTAATCAGAATTGTGGAGGTTATAGTGAATGAAAGATCAGTGGTCTACCACGACTAGACTCACTTTCTCAAGATGACACCAGAAGATCAGTGTCACCTGAGTAGTCAAAGTCAGGTGAGGTCAAGTTTTGTAGCATAGAAATTTACGTAGTTATTTAGAGATGCCTGAAGGCAATGGTCTGAATGCCCTTTTCAATTGCCTTCAATGCCCAGCTGCACATTTTATCTGAGATCACAACATTTTTCTTCTACTATATCAATGAAAACAGCACTTTTTTGCCATTTTTCTGAAAAAATCAGGATAAACCACCAGTAATGAATATTGGAGCCAAAAGAATAGGTTTCATGCTAAAAATTGGAATTTGACTCATCAGGCTATGGATATACATTACCCGGTAGTCAGTTCCATAACTGCCAGACACCAGGATGCCTGGATGACACAAATTCTCCTCCTAGTGCACTTGAAGGAGGCTATGAGAGAAAGCAAGGGAGAGAAATTTGCGTAAAGCAAAGTTGAACAGAAAGCTAAGAGACAAAACTTGACCTCATTCAATGTAGTACATACAGTAATGGTATATTAACAGAAGGTCTCGCACAACCTGGCATTAATATGATGAACATTTAAGTCGATATAATGTTATTTTCTCCATTAATTTAACAGGCTTGGCAGTGTTAAGCTTAAATGAAGTTTACTAAGATCTGGAGTACAAGAATTCTTTTCAAATAACTTTTTTCTTCAGGTTTTCCCCATGTTTGTCAGCACAAGAGGAAACTGACTCGAAATTGTTTCCTAGTTGTTTCCACAGGAGGTACAGGACGGGTAGTCCAATTCATTCTAACTTCAACTGTGATCATTTCCGTCACACCACGTAAAAGTCAACCTGCGGGATCATTTGATATTTTTGGTGCAGTTAGTAAATTTTTTCTGGGTAGAGTGTGATGGATTGACTTCCAAATCTTAGCACTTGGATGATGTACGTTACAATGTACATTACACCTTGGGACGTTCAATGACATGAAGTGTTTATACCTGGATTTCCCTTTTAATCTGCACAAGTGAAATAGTTCAATAATAATAATAATAATAATAGAGATAATAGTAATATTTATACAATACAGATTTAGATGGGTATAAAAATCAACTCTATATTCAAACAACGAATACAGAATGTCCCCCCATACTTTAGACAGGACAACATCGTCAGAATGCAAGCAAGTCTTCTCTTGTGAAGCATTCTAGCCTGTCTGCGTTCACATGTTATTTCAAGATGATTCACTTGCCTACACAAAAAACGTCAAAAAAAACGTTGGACCTGCCTGGAACCTCACAGACACACACACAAACACAAACAAGGTAAATGACAGGTTTCTCAAACGAATTAAATCTTCAACACCCCCTAAAAAATCCATGATGAATCAGGTTTATAAGTTGAAAGACCCCACAATAGCCAGGAGTATGTCGTGGTAACACGGATTGACTAGCATAGACAAGGAGCCAAATCCTGGAAGTGTCTTCGTGCATAAACTGCAAAAATCCTATACCGGTACTATGACAGTTGGATGGAATTCCTGCCAAGTTAGATTAAAGTACAGAAGGAAGAGTTCGTAACTTTTGCATCTCACTTCAAATATGAACGACTGTTTTCGTACGCACACATCACCAGAAATACTGATATAATCATTTTTTTGGGAGAGAGCTTGGAGGAATTATTGGAGGAATTATACTGACAGTATAATTCCTCCAAGTCAGTATAATTCCTCCAAGGCGAGAGTAATGTACTTGAGGATTTTTTCACATTTCTGGGTCCGGACACACAGAAAGTTGTGCTGTTAGATCAGCAAAACAGCCAGGCCACTCCAAACAAATATAATACAGCAGAGTATGTCAGTTGCCTTTTTATGAAACTTTTCCCCATTGACCTACATGTAACTCCTGTTTTTTCAATCAGCCACTTCAACAATACATTGGTAGCAAGAATGATTCTAGTAAGTGCTTTTACTTCTGTAAATGTACAGTGCCGACTAATCTATTTGTACAGCAGAAAGTAAAAGCATGAACTAGTTCATCTAAATATTGGTACCGCCCAGTGTTTCAGACAAATACACCGAAACGTAATCTGAGGTTGCATATTCCATTGATATAGGGCTTTTCCATGCCCTAATTATACAACATGTAATTTAGTTATTTATTTGGCACAAAGATTTTTAATTATACATGTATGTAGTCTTTCTGTTTACATTGAAGAATGCAGAGGGCACACCAAGATGCACTGAGGGCACAAAGTAAATTCATCATTCAGTGCATAGCCTTCCCTCCGGACAAAAACTCAGATATATAGAGCTTTCCAATGAGTACCAATGTAAGGTTTTCTGGTGCCTTTCAGTTTTTTTATATACACTGTATTTACATTTTCAACATTTTTGCCTTGCATTGAATTATGTGTGGGTAGACCACAAATCTTTTAGGAAACTGGAAAAATTGTCACTTACAACCAACGGTATAAAGACGACAAGAAGACTAGGCTAACCAAGTGAAAAACTCCGAACCAGCAGAACAAAAATTAACTGCAAATGAACTCATTAAACCAGATTTTGAAAACAAAAATTAACAAAATTTTGTTTTAGGTGACTTTTTAAACACAGTGATATCAATACACTTTCAATCCATCCGCCATTGCTTCACNGTATTAGTCACGTTCTTTTTCAACCACGTTTCACACTTCTCCTCCTGCGCCATTGGGTAGCCATATCTCGGCTGCTGGAACGACATATTCATCCCTGCGCTCATCTGCATCATGTTCAACGGCGTCAGTGCTGGATGTCCCATAAGACTGTGATTACCTGAAGATTTTATTTGAAAGTTTTCGACCTGGTAACCAGGCATACATTTGAATGGGCTATTACTGCCTCGTAAAAACTCCTTGACAGATTCAGCCGATTCTGTGCTGCTGGAACTGCTCGGTCGGCTAATTGGTGAGTACGTGTTCCTGAGTGGACTAGAACAACGGTTATCCTCTATGGTGTTCTTATTATTTCTAGACAATCCCTGATTTTGACTGGTTGGAATGCTTGACGAGTTAGACTGACTCGTCGACAATGCACTGAGTAATGCCAGACCGTTGGAGGCCCCAAAAAACGTAGTGTCCTTCTTCTCCATATCGAAGTGCTGTTTCAATGCCATCCGTGTCTGCGACATCGGTGAAATTCCCCCATTCTTCTCTTTCTCCCTTTCTCTCTCCTCCACTTTCAGCTTATCCGACATCAGAGCCGTCGTGATTATACTCTGCAAACGTGCGTCGAAACTTTCCCAACGTTCTCCATTCTTCGGCGACTCCTCCTTTTTAATCAGTTGATTACTTCTCAGTGGCTGGAATGGCGTGTTCGGTTTCCTTGGGCTCGTCTGGTACTGATTATCAATCTCCTTAAGTTTGCCATCAAAATTCGTTACTTCCGTCTTGATGTGGTTCTTTCCAGGACTCGTATATTGCTGTTTTGCGA
This sequence comes from Notospermus geniculatus, assembly GCA_002633025.1. NCBI lineage: Eukaryota > Metazoa > Nemertea > Pilidiophora > Heteronemertea > Lineidae > Notospermus > Notospermus geniculatus. The sequence continues at coordinate 304,124 of NMRB01000316.1, read as the reverse complement.
TCTGTAAGTGAGAGGAGACAATGAGAACATCTCCTATCATGTGTCCATTTCCCAACTTCCCATTTGCATTCTTTTTAACCCTGCACCATTTCCCCTTAAATCAATTTTCCAGCCCTATCCCCACTTTCCCAATGTGCCTTTTGTCCCACCATGCACCAATTTTGCATCCGTCTCCCCAACAAGCTGTACCTCACCTCCCCTAATGCAGTTTTCCCAGCCCAAGCCTACTTCTCCATGCGATCCAGCCCTTCATCCACGTCCCCTATGCGATTTATACCTCTCTGTGCCCACTTCCCCAATGTGACTTTTCCGTTCTGCACCCTTTTCCTCCAAATGCAAGAAAACCAGTCCTGCACCCACTTCCTCCATGTGACTTGTCGAGCCCAACACCCACTTCCCCAACTCACCATCCTCTGTTGCTCCTGTTCCAAGAAATTGACTTCCTTCTGAAGAGATGCTGCATGACACTCCAACTCCTTGTGTTTTGACACAATTTCCTTGGCTTTGGCGAGGAAATCGGTCGGTGTAGTAGCATTTATACCAATCTGAAAGAAAAGAAACAGAATCTATATCATACTGAAACTTCCTCAAGTTCCCAGTTGTTTCAATGAATTCTGTGGAAGAATTTTCCCCACGGATCAATTTCAAATAATACCCACCTCGCCCAGTCGACCGCCAAAATTGGCAAGACTCGTCTTCTGCAGATTCTTGATCTGTTTTTCCAGACCCGTGATGCGGCATTTAAGCTCCTTGTTATGGTCCATCTCCTGGTCGATCTGTTTACGTAAGTTTTCCTTATATTGTGGCGTCCGCATATAGCTGAGAAACTCGAGGAATTCAGCCTTCATGTTCCCTGTAAAGAGAAATAATGTGGGCGTTTACGTTTTGTGCTGGACCAAAAATCGACGCAGACTGCAAACAGACAGACAAGGTTTTACGGAACAGGACTCCTCTCCATTCCAGAATTCATTCCAGATCGGCTTGAGCTTCATTTGAGGCTTTCCTTGATCTTAAGAGCATAAATCAAGATAAGATAAGTCAGTGTGTGGGATTGAGTCCAAATCTCAGAAGTGACAAGCACTGATGCTTCCACTGCAGAAACATGATTGAAGAAGCCTACACTGGTGTCATGCACATTAAGCAGAGTTAGTGTTAGGGGTGCATTCAAGTCTTTCTCACATGGGTCATAAGTTGTTAATTGAGAAAATTTCCCTGGTTACGGTGTCTAAGGACTGCAGGTATGCTCAAATGGATAGGTGATAAACAAAGGGATCGGGTAGTGCAGAAAAAAACAAAAAGGCACAGAAAAGGTACCGTATACGCAAATATTTTCGCAGGATAATATTTCACGAATTGAACATTTTTTTTCTGCTTCGTGTGGATTAATGTTCACATCAAGGGCAGGGAAGGGAACTGACTGGATTATGCGTGTATTAATTAATATTCACGGCGAAATTTTGATTTCGTGATTTTTGCGAGAATTTTTACACGTGAAAATATTTGCGTATACGGTAACAGAAAATGATATTGTGATGCGTGGAAAGTATTCTTCATTGTCAAATCTTCTGGATGATATGCTTCAAAAACTTCATGTGGTCACATTCATAAAGGCAAAGGAAAAGCCTTGTTCACATGCCGTGGCCCAGACACTTTGTGAATACAGTGAATTTCAATCCTTAAGTTAACTTTTGATATCAATTTGAACTAATTTCCTGAAATTCCTTCCAGTCATCTGGGCCAATATCAACATGAACAAGGCTTAAGCCTGTTCCAAACAGTAAAATTTCTGACCAAATTTTCTGAAATTTTGTATAGAAATTTGCAAGCAAAGAGGGCCGGGGCCAATTTAGGGTCCAAGGCTTTCAAACAAGTATCTATCAGAAAATTTGATCAAATATTTGACCGTGTGGAATAGACTTTTAGCTACAGAGAACATAGAATTCGTAGGTTATTTGTAAAACAGGACCCTGTCAAATCATCGTTCGTAATTTGGACGATGCGACTGTCATCTGCTTCAAAGCACTTCTTACCAAAATAATCGTCCAGCCTATCCGTTACCTCCTTCTTTATCTTAGGTGTCTCTAGGGCGTTATTTACATGTATATCCTTAAGCGGGTCCATTTCTGTCTCATCTGTGGAAATTTGTGAGGGAATGGGGAACAAAAAATTAAGAATTTTGCAAAAAATGATTGAAACTGGCAAGCAAAGAGGGGCTAAAGCACCACAAGCTGCGAACGGACAAAACACATTTCAAAATTTAGCTGGAAGCCTTATAACATATCTAACTAATATAAGGAAACGAAAGAAACATCATCTACATATGGCTAAAACCTCTCGAGTTACTCATTTAGTTTTGGTAAGGCACATTGAACTACAGTTTATGTTTTCAGTCGACAGGACTTTTCATCGCTAACACAGTTGCAGGAGATTTCAGAAATTTCACTGACTGTTTTCAACTGTGAAGACCTGTCTCCCCAAGTTTGTTCTTTGGGATGCACAGAGAAGGCATCGCCAATCCCCAGGCATGATCAAAGGCAATAAATACAGTAGCTCAAACGTGAAATTTTCCAGTAAATCTTCACCAAATACAGGGAGATGAGGTCATTAGGCTCACTGCACATATTTACCCCACAAAACTTCACATTTCACTAAGACCACACAAACACGTCATAAATTCACCACCAGCCACCAAAGGCATTGCAAGCGCGGCCGCAGGAGTGGATGGGGAACCCACCTGACTAACAGATACTCACCGATCAAATCATCGAGTGCCTCCGATGGCTCCTCCTTCGACCACTGTGACAGGGATTTGGCTGGTTTTGTTTTGTGGTTATTCGACACCATACTCAGGTCATTATAGTTCACTGTATTTTCTAGCCCTGAAAAAAGCAACACAAGATCACTCACAAAGAATAGCAGATGTGAGACTGTTGAATCATGCTTGCTGAAAGCTCAATACAATCGATCCGATCTTCACACTCTGAATCTGCATATTCACAAGGATTTTGTTCGAACCAAGCCATCAGCTAAACCAAACACAAGACCATTTGCAAAACATTTCAGCCAGTTGGGAGCCAGGGTAACCAAAACTGCCAAACGATGCCGATGGATACTGCATGGGCAACTTCAGTATTTTTCTCGGCAACCCACCTTGTTTTGATGTACTGAGTACAGTATGTGCATGCAACAAGTCCAGACTGTCCAAGGCAAGTGCTTTCTTTTTCTTCCTTGAAGTCCTCTTCTTTGATGTAAAGTTCGATTTTCTCTTTGGGCGTGATTTGTTGACACGGCCATTTCGCACTGCCTTACTTTTCTTTGGTTTTTTACTTGATTCGGACCCATCAGAAGTCTGTGATGTGAAATGTGAGAATCATTGAATAAAATCATTGTGGAAGATGCCAGACAATAAAGTCACGAAAACATGAATTACATGTACTGCTTAAAATAACCAAGTATTCAACACAATTTTATACCCCGTCACACTTAGTTCGAATCAGCAGGAATCGAGCAGAACCAGCCGGAATGAGAAAGTTTGCAAAATTCGAGCCGGATTCGGGAGAGCTTTGAATGATACTTGGAATGCACCTCGATAATTTCGAACATGTCCAAGACAATCTGACAGACCACAGGAATGGGCCGGAACATTAGGAATGCAGTCAGAATCCAGTCAGAATTTTTAGAATGAACTTCGAATGTCCAGGAACGAACTACGAATTGTCATTCCAACGGCATTCCTACTCATTCTTCCTCTAGTGTGACGGGGGTATTACAAACGACTATTGTTTCCAATCCGAACATACCTCATCAAGATTTTCACTAAGGGGTTGTCCAATCTGTGACCACTGCTTTCTAGTGACGGGCCCAAAAAATGATCCATCATTACTTGAACTGTCAAATTCTAGGTTCTTGGCTGCCTGGTAAGAGTCCGAATTCAGACGTCGACTAGCACGCTGGTCGCGCTCGTATGTTGACTGTAAAATGGAGGGAAATTATATTGAAAACTGATGACAATGCAGCGGTTCTCCACCTGAAAATATGAGTAAATTACCGTAATCATCTGCCTCTAGAGTCCAGCAGATGGCATCTTCTGTGGAAGTTTTCCCACTTCCTATGGTACTGATGGAAAAATATCAGAAGGAAGTTTGTTCCTATCAACAATCACCTGAAGAATGCTTCTGCAAATTCTTTCCATTCTATTTCCAAGGCTTTTGGAATACTTCAACAAAGACTGATATAAAGTACCACAATGCACACTTTAACTTGACTACCACATATCCATAATAACGTCACACTCAAAAACTTGACTTACAAGTGACAAGTTACAACAGTAAACTCGTGAAACAGATGGGGCAGTGAAATTTGGGGTCGTTAAGGATCTACATGGAACTACTGGTGATATGTCATGAATGTTGAAAATAATTAGATAAGTGATGAAAGTTTGGGATTTTTTTAAAACACAACATTGAGTTGACTGGGGTTGACGGTTGTGTGAAGAGTGTGAGCATTTTTTGTGTTTTTAATACTATCGTGTAGAATACTCCCAATGTGAACATGGTTTGTGTTGCACCATTGTCTAGAACACTCTGGTGAGAGGAGGGATCATGTACCACCCTAGTGTGGAAAAATCTGCCAGCGAGTAGGACTCATGTTCCACCCTCGTGTAGAAAACTCTGCATGTGAATAGGACTCATGTTTCACCATTCTGCATGTGAATAGGACTCGTGTTTCTCCATTGTGTAGAACACTCTCAGAGTGAACTAGTGTGTAGATTAGTGTGAGCCTGGTTCACACTCTCCCTTTATGTAACACTATGAGCAGGGCTCAAGATTCAATGCATGGTAAACTACCTTGCCCCCATTAAGTTATAAGCTGTGCTACCACACTCAGTTAATACCCCTTAACTTAAGTTAAAAAGCATTGATGTGGTCAAAGAGAACAAATGATGTTATCTTCAAACGAACCCTGAGCCCTGATGTTTTACATGTATGATGCACAAACTCCAAAACCACAGTTAACAATACTACACTTTCCATTAGGCCTTACCGAATAGGCATCACGACCATTTCCATTCAACGGTCGGCCTCTACGATCTTTACGGATATTCTCTTCATCAGAATCCTATCGAACACAAAAGGAATCTGAGATCTTTGTTTTTCTTATTTTTTGTTGGTTGACGGGGCAGAGAGATTTGGTGGTTTAGTGGATAGGGCAGAGGTGATTGGCTGTTTTATAGATAGGGCAGAGATGATTGGCCATTTAGCAGACAGGCCATTGATGATTGGATGTTCAGTAGATAGGGCAGAGATGATTAGCTATTAAATTGTAACAGGAATACCGTTCTCTCTCTAAATGATGAACTAAACCCAAATATTAGAGTAGTATTTACACATAATAAAGAGTATTTTGTTACAAAATAAATTGGGCAGATATGAGGGGCATCACATATTAGCCCAGTTGTCCAATTAGGCAAGAATTATCGGTGCCAATTTTTTGTTCTGGCATACAAAATGGCCAGTAGCATCAGTGTTTCATCAGAACCCCCTTGTAACTCCCAATGTCACTCTTTGGTGGCTGAGATACCTCAATTTCTATCGTATAATGCTATGTCAACCTGTCATTTTTGTACCACGACGAATACTACTTGCAGCGTGACCTTAATATTTGAGCTCCACCACACTCTCAAAAGTGCATACTCCGTGACCTAGGCCCTCCTTTACAAACTTCTGCCAGAAACTTTTCGAATGAAATATACTCACCCTGAGTTTTGGATTTTTCATCCGTAAAAAGTATTTCTCCAACTGCAAAGAGAGAATAGTTCACATCAAATACCACAGTCGAAAACTTTGGAAGCTATCTTAAGTTTTTACACTTCTCTGGTCAAGGCTTTACCCACCAGCAACAGATTATTCATGATACTCAAATGGTAGACGTTTTGTTCAATTAGCTTGGTCCATGACTTGACACAAATTTTCATATTTTTCACATGAAAAGGACAGGTGTCCTGTTAACAAAACGAAAATTCAAGAATTGAAAATTAATTCAATAACGATAGTACATGTAATCCAAAACAATCATTAAGTGAGCTCACACGGGTTAACTTCAAACATGATTAGAAGGTGCTGCCACTCACACAGCATCAACGACTACCGAACAGGCAGGGGAGATGAATTTATCCCCTATGGCCAGAGCTTCAGAGATTTTGCAGAGGATTTTTTACAGGCTCAAAAAATTTCCCATGTGTTGATGGCGGCATTGAAAATTTACTGATTTAATAAACAGGGATCAGTCACTTACATGTACCATCTGGACAGGAAAATTTGCATTTATTGAAAGGAATAACGTGGGAACACAACTCATGCAAAGTGCGGTATGGATTAAAGTGATTTTTAACAACCATCCCTGGAGTTAATTTGATGATCATGTTCTGTACCAGCAGCACATTGTACAAACCATCAAAGTCTCAGCTTCAGATGATTGAACTTTTGGAGCCGTTGAGAGTTGGGCATGTATTAAGGAGCGTGTATGGTGCATTGGAGGAGCATGTAGTATTCAAGGAGCATGTACGGAGCATGAAAGGAGGAGAAGAGAGCTTAGTTGGACAGAGCAGGAGGAATGGTGTCTATACCAAAACATGATGACACATCGTGTCTGAATTCTTGGTGAAGCACAGACTCATGAAATTGAGTTTATTTNCTGACCTAGGGGTATATATGTACCAAGTTTCAGATCAATAGCTCCAGCGGTTACAAAACGTGCCCTGCTAACGGACAACGACGGACGACGACGACGACGGACGACGACGACGACGACGACGACGGACGACGACGGACGACGGACGCTGCACCATCGTAATAGCTCACTCCAGTGAGCTAAAAATGCCCCATGTGTTGATGGCGGCATTGAAAATTTACTGATTTAATAAACAGGGATCAGTCACTTACATGTACCATCTGGACAGGAAAATTCGCATTTATTGAAAGGAATAACGTGGGAACACAACTCATGCAAAGTGCGGTATGGATTAAAGTGATTATTAACAACCATCCCTGGAGTTAATTTGATGATCATGTTCTGTACCAGCAGCACATTTTACAAACCATCAAATTCTCAGCTTCAGATGATTGAACTTTTGGAGCCGTTGAGAGTTGGGCATGTGTTAAGGAGCGTGTATGGTGCATTGGAGGAGCATGTAGTATTCAAGGAGCATGTACGGAGCATGAAAGGAGGAGAAGACAGCTTAGTTGGACAGAGCAGGAGGAATGGTGTCTATACCAAAACATGATGACACATCGTGTCTGAATTCTTGGTGAAGCACAGACTCATGAAATTGAGTTTATTTTGAGTATATTTTAATGTGGATGTGATTAACCAGCACGGTGAATCAAAAGCAGGTTTAGTGAAGTGAATAAGGAATGAGAAGTAGTGTAGTGGGAGCTGGTCTTAGAGTGTAGAAGTCAAGAAATTAAGGGATTTTTTTAGAGGGCATCTCCTTAACATGACAATGGGGTCGTCCAAAAAAAGATTTTGCACTGAACAGCAAACATCATGCAAGAGGGCATTTTTTTCTAAATGGGCTTCAATCTGTCATACATAGTCATCATCCACCAGTCAAAAGACGGTGGCAAATGACTAATTCTTTATTGGTCTAGACATTTGACATACACTGCCCACCAACAATTACTAAGGCTATCATGGAGACAAACAAAATGACAAATACGACTATAATGAGTCACGATAAACTATAAATATTCTGTAACTTTTTTAGCACTTTCCACTGTAATATAGCCTCAAAGTGCTTCACTCAAGAAACATTTCTGGGGAACTCTAGAAGCAGCCCATTCAGCGCATTACTTGGCCCTTTCACACCAGTGGAGAGTACAAAGTGGCGACTTGACCGAGAATTGAACCTGTGGCATCTTGGTCATGAGTGCGATGCTCAACCACTGTGCCACCATGCTTCCCATAAGTTTTCATAGACTATTGTAAGCAAAATCGACGGCAGCTCCCTCCCCACCCAGTAATTTTGTATCGTCTTCCCCATGCATCACAACTTACCAATGTCCTATCTATAATATGTAGATAGTACGTAAATGGTTTTCCCGTCCAAGAGACAGCGCCACATAGAGGGGACAATTCCTTCACTTGCATGATCGACCCGATATCTGTAAATGGGGACAATGGGTTAACAGTGTGCTCCTGGCCAAGGACAATGAGATGCACCTAGGCCATGGATACTGAGGGCAGCAGAGCAGACGAACTACTGAATCTGTACAAAAGTGTTATTTTGGTAGCATTTTGCCTTCAAGAAAGTGAATGGAAACACTTGTAAATGCCTGATCAACATGAAACGCATCGCAGTTGGTCTGGTATGCCACCCTCTGTATGTTAAGGTGCAACAATTCAAAAGAACATAACAGAGAACAGAAGAGGTGCCCTGAGATGAAATGAAATCCCTGAGTCAAAGGCCCGTTCAGTGCAGATGACCATTTCATCTGCTGCGTCAAATTGAATGAAAATTCTGAAGAACACTTCAAGAAATATTCTTCAGAGAGGTAAAATGAGCATCACTGCTTCAAATTTCTGTTCAATTTTGGAGAAAAAATTTGAAATTTGGAGAAACATCTCACGAAAGATGTCACCTGCTCAAGTGTTGTATCGGTAATTTTCAAACTGAAGTCAGCAATTTCATTTCAGTCACTGCAGGGCATATCAAAGGAGGAGTCTTCTGCACAGGCAACTCCATTACTCACCAATGTTCGATCAATTTTGTGTAAGAAATACGTAACCGGTCTGCCAGTCCAAGAAACCGCTCCACGCAGCGGCGACAGCTCAGTTACATGCATTATGGTGCCAATATCTGAAACGCACGCAGCTTCCAACATTAACAACTGCATCAGGATGCAATTGGAAATGATCAATTTGCAATTGTCAATCCTAAACCTTGCTCAAAATAAACAAATTTTCTTCATTATTCATATGGTCTGGTCAAGCCAGATCCTGTGATATGAGTTTGAACCCATTCTTTTTACTCACCACTTAAGTTCCTGTCAGTTATCCTAAAATTTAATGGGCAGAATGCTTTAGATGACACGATTTTAGCACCTTCTTTCATATTGGCGAAGCGTAGTTTGAGCTGGTGGTCTACATTTGGTCCAAATGCAAAGTTGTTGACAAATATCACACTGAAACAAAGAGAATATACTTTAATATGTGAATTCCCACCTGAATGAGGTAGATTCGACATTAGACAATAATTGCCCCGTTTTGCAAAAGGAAAGAAATAGCACCAGTTTCTGATGTCCAGATCATTTTCATGTGTCACACATCCCTAAAATCACCACATGGTCAACTTTTTGCAGCCTTGATGATAATATTTAGCCAGGTCATAGGCTAGATATTTTACTTACGATGCACTGTTAATACGCTCTTTGACTTCTTCAGATAAAAAATCCCCCTTTTCTAACTGCAAAACAATGAGAACAGAAATTAATATTAACCAATTTTGAAACATTCCACAGCACCAAACAGCAGTATTTCTGTAGTTTTCATCCCACTGCACTGTGTGAGCTGGTCATTATTACAATTCACCATCATCTTTTCTCCGGCAGGTCCACGGGCTGATGACTTAATATTTTTAGGTATGCTTTGCGTATAGAAAATATTGGGCAATTTTAATGCAGGAGAAAACCGGATCCCTAACACACAAGGTCTTACTTCAAAATCACTGTAAGTTTTTCCATACCAGTCCATCCACTTCCTGAATTCTGAGATCATTGTCTGAAAAAGAAGACACAAGATATGGAAGGGAAACAACCTACAAACTCAAAAAGCTTAAAATGTGTAGAGCTATTGCTACGCCATCTTAGGACAATTGGCAAACTAACTGAAAGGAGAGGCCATTAGTGATGGGACTGCCTCAGTATTCGCACCAACTCATTATTGGGTATTTTGTGCCCTTTTCATCGATTTTTCCGACAAAAATCTTGAACGATTTGGACCCTAAGGGCTTATGCTCAGTGATGCATCAACCCTGAATCATTTCTTGACACTCACCTCAGCATAAGCTGCCGGCCACTCTGCTTTCTCGATGCCGTAGCAGAGTTTACAACTTGTTGACGCTGCCACTTGAAGCACAACCTGACCAACACCTGAAATTGACAAAGCCAAATGGACTGTCAGAGTGGTGCAGTGGAACATCGGTGTGTCACTTCTGATGTTCAGGGTTCGATCCCTGGTTGGGCCCACTATTCATGTGATAGAGGGCAACTCCTTGACAGCACAGGTTTTCTCTGGGCGAACCGGTTTCCTCCTGCTCAAGAGCGTAGGCTGGGGGGGTGCACAGGGTGCACGTGCACCCTCCCACAGCAGTGAGAGAGTTCCGCTCTGGCAAGCAGAAAAAAATCAACCCTGTTACATCGTGTAGATTTTGGCTAAGAATAGTGCTGAAATCACGTCTCAGAGCATCCAGATTCCAAAATTTTCTGGGGGAGGACCCTTAGACCCCCCTCCAGAACACACCTTTCTTTTCAGCATTACTGTGAAACTTCATGCCTACACCAGCTGCATGAGTTCCGCTTTTGCAAAAATGTGCACCTCCCCAGGCTCAGACCAGCCTACGCCCTTGCTGCTGGACATTAAATTCGCCCAATGCTGTAGAGTTAATAATCGCTGGGACATGTAGACGACACCGACTAAAATGACGTCTCATTCAAAACTTACCACTGCCTAAATCAATAAATATTTCTTCTTCTTTGAATTGAATGGACTGCGTCATCTGATGTACAAGTTCGAATGATGTCTCGCCATAAACCTGAAAAACAGCAAATGAAGATGCCTAACATTGCTCAACATCAGCGCAACATACCACAACATGTCAATCATTTCATTTTCCCACAGATATCGTGTTATACATCTGATCACCTGAGCTGGCTCAGGCCGTTCACTGCCAGTTGTAATTTCCTTCAAACTAACGAACTACCAAATCCTGAAATCTTACAGAAACCCTGTCACATGAGTATTCATTGGGAAGCGCTCACACAGATCTTTCCACCAAATACCAATGTGATGGTGCCTTTCACATTTTCAAGCATTTTACCATCTTTTCATTTTTTCACAACAACTGGCCTTGATAGTGAAAGGGTTAAGCAGTAACCACTGATTGGATATTGAAACCTTATAACTTCATTGATCAACATGAAGTATCAACATCAACGAACTTCACTTGTTGAATATCACATTTCTTGTAGACTCACATCCAGACTCAAATGGCCAAATATTATTTGTTGGCAGCTAAAGATGTGGAGACAAACTCAGGTGAAAGTGTTTGGTTCAGTTTCTCCAGATATCACTTACCGGTACTTCTCTTTTTATCTATTGAGTTGTACTAACTTATAGGCTATTACTGAAGGTCTGATGACCTAGTGACTTACCTCAGGTGAAAAGGGTTCATACTGGTTCAATTTCTCAGGATCTAAGACTGCTTTATTATAGCACTGTTGTAGTATGTGTTTTAATAGCCTAGGGGTGGCACGTTTTCCTATATGAGCTGGTGTTGGCATCCCTTTCCACTGAAAAACAGAAGATACATTCGATTAGAATGGTAAGGGAGTGAAATTATGGAGAAATGGGAATCGGCAAAGAATTTTAATGAGATTGTCTCAGAAAAGAGATTGTCTTAAAATAAAAAGCTGAAAAAGACAAAATTATTGTTTTTTTCATCGGGAGGGAGAGAGGGGCCGACACTCATTTTCCTGTCAACTCCATTTTACCTTCTTGCTCTCCGTCCAGTGAGAATGACTTGATCCAAATAACTTCGCCACCCCAAATCAACTGTGGTAAACATCAATAACCTGGTGCATTTCCATTTTGTTGATGCCAAGCAACAGCAAACCACGTTCCAGCCACTTCATAATGACTGCAGGAAGGTTCATGCCGACTGATTGATGGGGAAATAACCCCCCCCCCCCCCCAGTAATGCCGTAATCGATCAGGACATTAATCCATCTTGCAATTAGATTGTAAGAGAAGCATATGCATTGAATACGAAGACAATTTTGTAATTTCATAGAATATTCTGTCTTGAAGGATCAGATCGATTCACTAGGAATCTGAAAGCATCACTTCAGGAGTGAAGTGAGGGTGTTTTTGTTTCATAATTTTTTCTCCATTCTTTCATCACAGGTGAATACAGACACATCAGGAGCTTTACACCTGTGTTTAGCTCTTTACATTGAGTTATGTGTACAACACAACTGGGTTACCTACATTCACAACAATAGGTTCTGTAGGCCAATACCAAGTCAAGGGCTAAGCTGAAGCTGGCAACAATACCAAGATTAACAGTCCACGGAAGATGAATTTCAAGGAAGCCACGTTTTTTATTCTTTTCAGTTCAGTGCACAGCTTTGGTCATGTTGGTAGATGCCTGACATGCCAGAAGATGACAGGCAGTGTAGCAATTTTTAGAAAGTTAATAGTGCATTGTGTCGGCACAAGTAGGTAGGTGATCACAAATCTCCAACGTTCCTAAAATAATATCGCTAATGGAAGAAAAACTGAAACGGGAGGAATAAGATGCGAGGGCCTAATACTCGTGTCTTGGTAGGCCAAAAGTGTGTTACCGAGGCAAGCTTTACATGCGTTTCCAAGTAACTGCCAGGCCCACAACACCCAATCCCTGATCGGGGAAAAATCCCACGATGGACATCATTGTCCAAACGAAGTATTACATTACATCGTGCGGATTACCAGGCTATGATTTCAAAGGGTGACATTTCACGTTATAACTGTGGGTTAACAGGTGTAGGTGGTGATCGATGGAATTTACTTAGGGCATCATGATCATTCTATAGGGAGACACACCCCAGCAGAAACCTGATGAATAGCTTTCCAAGGAATGAAGGGGTGGTCTGAGTATATCATACAATCCAAGAATCCACAGATACTGTTGGGATTTGCTGTGTTGGGAATGGGAAGGGCCCATGGGAAGCTTGGTTTTCAATGTTGTTCCAAGTATATGTTTGGGAACATGACCATTCTTTCTTTTGCACCAAGCCCCTTTCCGTTTGATTTGTAGTTATGTGGACTGCACTGTTATTATGAAAACAGGACCTAAATCGCAACCACAACCAAGGTTCTGAGACCAAGATCGGGGTGGGGTGGGGTGGGGTGGGGGTGGGGGTGACAAGAAAACACATCACATTTAAATACATTTCAAAGTAGTACCACAAATAGAAACAATGTGAAACATTCAATTCATTATCAAATAATGTATAAATATGGGCCGACATATTACATATTACTAGTACAATCCACTACAATAAGCTTGTTACCATAAACATTCACATTGTACGCAATGAATAGTCCATTTGAATAGAGAAAATGATGTGTTTGCTTTGGTAAACATGTCTTGTGAGACCCACATGAGCACTCTTCACTTTCCTGATGAAAATAACAGATATTGAGTTGGTCCAGGTAATGGGTCAAGAGCTATGCTGAATTTTTACTTGTCATGCTCAGAGGCTATCGGCTGTCAGATCAGGGTGGTGCAATGGAGAAATCGGCACACCTTACATGTAACTCCGTGGTTCAGGGTAAGAACCCCGATGGAACCCATTCTCCATGTGTGGCAGACTTCCACATTTCTACGGGCACTCCAGTTTCCTCCTGCTATACATTTACCAATCCACTGCTGTCTATGAGAGCTGATAATGTTTTATTTTGCACTTGGCTCACGATTCAATGCTTTATTAAGTATGCACAGAAAGTCGAAGGCTGTGGGCCCTAATGCAGTAATGATGTTACTATGCATCGACATGATAAATTGACAGCCCACAGTACCAAAATAACACTCAGATAAATAGATAATTATCATGGCTAGCTCTTCTACATTCGTATGGCATTGTTCCATTTCTATTTTTCAACCAAATGTTGCATCTATCTTCACTATTGTTGCACTGCTGTGTGCAAGGCGACGGCCATTGTCCAGTGCATCCAGTCAAGCAATGCGGCACAACTGGCATATTGACCATTTTTACATTGTATAAAACAGGTGAACGTAAATAGCCACAGGATATTGCATTTTGCATTCTGCTGCACTCTACATGATACTGCATTCTGGTGCATGAACGATGAATGGATCGAACATGTCGCAATGAAAATGCATATTGGTGACGTGCAGTGCATGCAAAGACAAATGCATGTTTATAGAGTGGTTCAGCTGTCAGTATTGTGGCATTATCGAATATGTCACGCCGAGATCAGATGCAGAAACGCTTAGTCAATAATATTTGTTGGTTTTGTTGTGAAGTGAAGTGTGGGTTTTGCTTCCACTCTCCAGGAAACCTCGATGAATGGCTAGCATTGCAATTGATTTTCCCATTAAAACACACCTGTTACTTAGTTCCCAGGGAAATCTGATCCAAATGCCAGTTCACCCAAAAATTCTATCTTGCTGAAACCTGCACTTGCAGCCTGCAATGAGTTGAGTTGCATTGAGCGAACAGGTAGGCCTACAATTCATCAAGAGGAGGGGTCAAGACACTTTCCGCCGGATGTGCCAGTATTCCATGTACAAATGTATTCATTTGTCACGGAAATTTTGTTTCTGCAATATCCTGTAGGCCTATTTATGAATATGATCCACTGAGAATACCCATTTTCTCAGGAAGATGGTGCTTTCTTCATGTGATTTATGGCCAAACATCCGTTTCCAGACTGCAACCGTTTCCCACGCTATGTGCATGGTTATACAGGAATTGTCTTCCCTTTTGCAATAGCAAGTCATGGTCAAGAGCCGACACACTTTTGCAACGATGACAAAGGCTGCTTCACTTAGAAAACTGCACGGCAAAACGCTGTTGTGGCAATGAGCCTAAATATCACAAGTGCCCTTCCAGAAATGAACTCCAGCAGGGAGAACCCTGCTCTAACAAGGTTAGCCACACGACTACCTGAATGAAATCAATGCAGACTATGTAAACATTTGCCGAGGTAGTCCAGACACTGAGTCGATCAATACATCCCATATGTCAGGATCTTGCCATACAGATTACAGTACAGTACAGTACAGTACTTCTATACGTACACACAGTACAGTACATTATATACAGTCATCTATAGGGAGAGGTGCTGCTGTAAATCATCGGAATTCTATCAATTCTATCAATGTACGGACAGACCTGGGAATTGGTCCCCAATTCAGACTGGTAACTACGGTATTAGATATCCATGGAATAATATAGGTCAGGGTCAAATAATGTATGTCTGATAACATAATTCACAACCTATGTTTGTATTCGAACATACTTTTCCCTGTGTTACAATTAAAACTTGCATGAAAATCATATAAGCATTCACTTCATCATACTGGACTGAAACTGAATGTACCAGTACCAGGAAGGGGGCTAGACAATGGCTATAGGCCAACACAGTCTGTCTGTGTATAGTTCATGACAGACAGTGGGATTCAAGCCAAGTTTGGTGATATGGCTGTAAGTTCACAGCCGTATAGGGATCAGTTTGTGACCTCATTATCAAATAGGCCTACTCACCAAAGGCCAAAGTTCTAGATTAATCTCATTATTTCCTAATCCGCTACTGTACTGCAACTGTGCATATCCTTGGAAATGGATATGGGATAAACATGGAATTTGTAAAAGTAGGTCAGGAATGGAAAGGAAATTATCATGACAATAAATCTGGTTTAGACCTATTTATGAATATGATCCACTGAGAATACCCATTTTCTCAGGAAGATGGTGCTTTCTTCATGTGATTTACACGCTATGTGCATGGTTATACAGGAATTGTCTTCCCTTTTGCAATAGCAAGTCATGGTCAAGAGCCGACACACTTTTGCAACGATGACAAAGGCTGCTTCACTTAGAAAACTGCACAGCAAACCGCTGTTGTGGCAATGAGCCTAAATATCACAAGTGCCCTTCCAGAAATGAACTCCAGCAGGGAGAGCCCTGCTCTAACAAGGTTAGCCACACGACTACCTGAATGAAATCAATGCAGACTATGTAAACATTTGCCGAGGTAGTCCAGACACTGAGTCGATCAATACATCCCATATGTCAGGATCTTGCCATACAGATTACAGTACAGTACAGTACTTCTATACGTACACACAGTACAGTACATTATATACAGTCATCTATAGGGAGAGGTGCTGCTGTAAATCATCGGAATTCTATCAATTCTATCAGTGTACGGACAGACCTGGGAATTGGTCCCCAATTCAGACTGGTAACTACGGTATTAGATATCCATGGAATAATATAGGTCAGGGTCAAATAATGTATGTCTGATAACATAATTCACAACCAATGTTTGTATTCTAACATATTTTTCCACTGTGTTACAATTAAAACTTGCATGAAAATCATATAAGCACTCACTTCATACTGGACTGAAACTGAATGTACCAGTACCAGGAAGGGGCCTAGACAATGGCTGTAGGCCTACACAGTCTGTCTGTGTATAGTAAATGACAGACAGTGGGATTCAAGCCAAGTTTGGTGATATGGCTGTAAGTTCACAGCCGTATAGGGATCAATTTGTGACCTCATTATCTAATAGGCCAACTCACCATAAGGCCAAAGTTCTAGATTAATCTCATTATTTCCTAATCCGCTACTGTACTGCAACTGTGCATATCCTTGGAAATGGAATATGGGATAAACATGGAATTTGTAAAAGTAGGTCAGGAATGGAATCCTAAACAATGAATGATGACAGAGTTACCAAAGCTTCACGGAGTGTCATTTTTAATCCACGTGCCTACGTAGGTATTATTATGGTCTATCATTGACATTCCTAAACCATGAAGTTGTATTCGTTCAATCCACTAACTTGGATATTACAGGAAATACAGAGTACGATTTGGGAAGTCTGAATGTAGGTCAGTAATTCAACAGTTACTGTAAATCTCAATGACTGTAAATGGCATGACCATTGATGAACCTATGACTGGCTGGATGTTAACTATCACTGAAAATGTCATATGACATTCGTCCCTAATCCACAAACGCACTCAGTACCATCATACATGTCACACCATACCTCAACAACCATAAAACTCAGCGTCAAAACATGATACACACTGACATCATGCAGGTCATGAAAAAAAACATAAGTACTAAATACATTCATCATGTTTTATGATATGACACAGCAGCGTGCTCAGCTCTACTGTATTACACACCGTACATGTCATCAGTGTGAAAGCAGTGTACAGCCTATACTGCATAAGAAAATCCAATACAATAACACGAGAATAAGGAATATTGATCACATGACGTCAGTGAATGCTCCGGGCAGCGTACTTGCGCTATCACCGACGCACAATGAATGAACCCTCCTACTTATTATTGACGCAAACCTAGTCGATGTGCCCTAGTTTTCCAAGTTGTAGCAAACGTCATTCGTTTGTTGTTAGTGTTTTTAACCCATTGACACTCGGATGAACTGCTCATCTTCACTTTACAAATAGCAAAAGAACAAAACAGGATCAGGATGATTTTTCTTTACAGAACCAGAAGTTTTCAGTCAAATCCAGAGGAGTAATGTTGACAAATACCGGTACCAGAAAAAAAACTTCTGGGTTTTTACAATAAGCAACTTGGAAACACTTCTTTGCAGAGGGCATGGATGGTATTCTTTGCACATCATTCAATGCTACATGATGACGTGATGTTGTGCTTTTTGGTATAACGAATTCCAGTGCCCCAAGCCCCCATCGTGGATTATGACGTCAATTTGCACTCACATTCAAACATAGATAACCTGTATCTTCATCGCTCTAAGGAAACATCAACAGCCTGTTGTGCAGTCAGCAATGCCAATCATTACCAACAGAAGCTGGACATCGCCTGACCTTACAACTGCAATTTTGGTGTATTTCATTAATCCCATACAAATGGGGATCCTAGCTACAATAGAGGGCAGCACATCGAAACCATGTCTATACAATGGATGCCTTTTGTGTCGGAAATTGATCAGTACTGGGATGTCAGTTTCATTTCAATACTTTTTAAACCACTAGTGACACCTATTGAGGCAGTGGACTAGGGTACCATTGGTCTCACTGGTATACGGTAAAAAAGGTACAGGTAAAAAAGGTATAGGTATAGGTATAGGTTTTTTACCTAGTATCCTTTTTACCTGTACCTTTTTTACCTATTACCTTTACCTTTATTACCTAGTACCTTTTTTACCTAGTACCTTTATTACCTAGTACCTTTTTTACCGTACCTTTTTTACCTATACCTTTTTTACCTGTACCTTTTTTACCTACATTCTGTCTCACTCATTATGCCAATTGCCACCCATCACTCTGCAGGCCAGGCCCCGTATTCATAAAACTACCGTACTTAAGTCTAAGTATGACACTTATCCTTTGTTCAACACAAAAGACAGGTATCATACTTTGACTTAAGTACGTTTATGAATACGGGTCCAGATTCTTAAAGTTAGAGGGGGATGAGTTCATGGGGGGTGGATCAGTGAATGATCTCATATTACTCAGGTTCTGTATAGGGTGCACCTACCCATTGTTTTGTACAGCAGAATGGGAAAAGCTTCATGATATAGTTAGACTGCCATTACAATATCTGTCAAAGTTAATGGAAATTCAGTGACAGTAAACATGAAGCTGTTTAAAGAGGTGCACAACGGCTTAGAGCGTTCTGTTTCCACGAGAAACTGCATCATAGCTGCGTCATCAGATGATGATAATACACTAGAATGCTGATAGCACACCTCGAAAAGCCAGCTCATGATGTCACCAACGCAACCATCCCCAAAGAATAACACAGTTATTGAAATCCTAGAGCGTGAAAGAATCCAATGCTGACGTAACGCTGGATCATTTTCAAACATGTTATGATCTCATTCGATCATTGATTTCATTGCGTATACGTGGGATTTGTTATTGAACTTGATGTTCCATTTTGCCTTCACCTTCTTGCCTGCCACATGGCTGCGGGCGTAATCAATCGTTCACATGCACAGGTAGTACTGTACGCACGAATCAAAGCTATGCAAGAACAGCCTCGGGTTACAGCATTGAACACACCCGCCTATGTACAGTGGCAGCCTTTGATAGCATCAACTGAGATGACACTAAAGCAATATTGCAGTTGAAGTGGATGAGGAATAGTTGAGTAGTAAGCGTTGAAGCTAGTGATGAGTTTGTCTGGGAAGTGATTGCTATACTGGGCTACC
This sequence comes from Notospermus geniculatus, assembly GCA_002633025.1. Lineage (NCBI taxonomy): Eukaryota > Metazoa > Nemertea > Pilidiophora > Heteronemertea > Lineidae > Notospermus > Notospermus geniculatus. The sequence goes on along the minus strand of NMRB01000316.1, from coordinate 284,894 downwards.
AGTCCAACTCAAGTGTGAGTATCCAGGGGCCACTTTCAGGGTAGCCTTGGACTGGAACTGGGATTGCTGAGCTTATGCAATCAAGGTCAGTGGGAAGCGGGGAGGCCGAAGGCAAAATGCCCAAAAAGGAAGCAAAATACATACCCTGGGGAACACCACTGTCAGGACACCCATATATTATGGAACCAAACATCTCGTTGCTATTCATTTTGACCTGTGTAATCAGGACACCTCTCAATTGAGGACAACACTGATCAGCCCCGAAGGTGCCCTTAACAGAGAGGTCCCACTACACACTATAATCGAATCTGTCTTCTTAGAATCCATCCCTGATCTTTGCACATCCCTGCCAAGCCGTTGGTGGCAAGAGGAGTCACAATCTCTCAACCTACATGGTCTGGTGCTGGTACTGTTAGATGACAGCTGTACATGGCAAACGGGAATAGAGAGACTTACCAATTGCAGCAATCCATCTATAGCTCTGTTGTATTTATCACACAGACTTTTCATACTCTGATAACTGAAACCAACATGGAATCAGGAAATGAACAATAGCCCATACCAAATCTTCCCTGAATTTTTACAAAAAAATAAGTTGTTGATACCAAAAGGATCTGTAGTCCAGTAAATTTAAGCGAAAATTCGGCCGAACCGGGAACAAATTGCAACAGAAGGTTTTTTTGCTTTAAATGTTTTATTAGGTCACCTTGGACATCATATCCAAAATCCGCCAAAATCGGACGGCGGGAACCCACTTAATTTGCATATTCAATTTTGTGAACTGACTTCAACGTTGGACGCCGATGGACGCAACAGCTGAGCTTTGTACAGCTAACTTTGTAACGGTTGGATTTACACCCCATAAATGTATTACCAACAGATAGAAATATGGTGCCTCGGAACCAGACAAACACATTCTCAATTGTTTTTAGTCGTTATGTACTAAGAGATGATGCTTTTTATATAAATTAACACAAAAATGGGTCAAAATGCATAAAATGACAATTTCAATTAGGTAGCCGCTTAAAACGTCCAAAGAATAGGCTTACTTGATTCCGAGGTACCATGTTTCTATGTGTTGGTAATACATTAATGGGGTGTAAATCCAACCGTTACAAAGTTACATGTAGCTGTACATCGGGTCCCACTCTCCTGTACAAAGCTCAGTTGTTGCGTCCATCGGCGTCCAACGTTGAAGTCAGTTCACAAAATTGAATATGCAAATTAAGTGGGTTCCCGCCGTCCGATTTTGTCGGATTTTGGATATGATGTCCAAGGTGACCTAACACATTTAAAGCAAAAAAAACCTTCTGTTGCAATTTGTTCCCGGTTAATTCCTAGATTTACTGGACTACTGATATGAGGCAAGCTCTGGCAAGAAAGTTTATCTCAATGTCTTGAATTCTCAAAAGGTCAAATAAAATGCATTGTGAATTTTTAATACTGGTATGCATTACTGAGGTTTTCAGTCCTTACTACTCTAGTACACTGTGACAGTTGCATGCAGGAACTCACCTCTTTGTGTCATAATCAACAAGAACGTGGTTCTCCATGGCCAGTTTGAGTTCAGGGACATCCTCACACACATACCTGCAATTGGGAGAAAAGTTGGGACAATTACTACAAGTTGAAATATTGGCACCAGTTTGATTTTCATACATGTCATACTGAATGGCAACGCGAGACATCATTTGGATTTGGCATGTTTGGCCTATTTTGTGTATGGAATGACACCACTTTCAAATATTTCAAATCTGAGATGTAACAGGTTTGACATGGATGATTACCATCTTATAATTGGACAACACAATGATGTACTGCTATGCATACGTGAACTATGGCATGCTATTTCATGAAACATGAAATAAATAGCCTATTAAACTGTATGAATAATGAAAGTAGGCATGTGTGAGCCTACACGTATACAGTGCACCAGCTGCACAACAAAACAGGAACCCTCCGCATAGGCCTATTTTTAAGTACAGAGGAAATCACGTACATGTAGTAGGCCTACACTTTTTAAACTGCCTGAGCGCATTCACTGTCATTCTTCACTTCAGGGAGACCTGAAGATGTTTACACTGTGCCCTCTACCTGGAAAAATTCTGCTGCACATACTTCATTCTGGAAGAGGACTGTTGCCAACCCTACTGCAGGACAGGGACATAGAAGCCTCGAAAATGGCTATGCTCAGGCATTTTGTCAGCATTCTTGCAGTCTTTTTAAAATGCACTGCTTAGTAGTTCCACAGAACATCACTGCATAGCCCAGATCTGTCACTCAGTGTTTTGAAACAACCTGTTAAGTTAAATTGAAGATTATTTCTGACTGACCCAGAATATAAATAAGCTTTTGAAAAATGAGGCCACAAGGGCAGTTCACCAGACCTATCCAGTCACGAAATTATGAAGTTATTTTCTGAATGAATTGGTAAACTGTCCCCAAATGTGCATAAAGCCTAGTTTATACTTCGATGCACGACCATCGCTGGCGACCAACGCGCGATCTTTCGTTCGACGCCGAGCCCGTCGTGCGATTTGGTCGGCGTCCGATCGCGAAGCTGTAATTACATCAGTCATTTCATAACGGGTCGCCGTCGCTAAAGTACGTTGGACTGTGAATCAATTCCGCGAAGTCGGCGTCCAGATTTGATCGCGCATCGGACGCCGATGGTCTTGCGTTGAAGTATAAACTAGGCTTTAGGCTTCCTTTACATAGAAGTATATGGTATACGAAAACGCCGGTTAACAATGGCTTCACGGTCATGAATCCTCGGAATGTTTTTGTTAACCGCCGTTTTCGTATACCGTATACTTCTATGTAACGGAAGCCTTAGGCCGAGTATCCATAGACTGTTCCCTTGTGGCATTTCCCTTGTTCCGTGGACTTGAGGCGTTAGGACAATGAAACCTGGCCTTGTGCCCTATTTACGGGAACGGCCAGTGAGCAAATCAAATGTTCATTCTCTGTGTGATGTGTCACAAGGCCACAAGCGAATACGGAACAGGGAAAAAGTGCACGAGCGAACAGCCTATATGGATACGCAGCCTTCTTATGGAACTAAATGACATACGCAATTTCCTGTTGGAAGTGAGCCAGTACATGCATTACTCTCAATGTGTTTGGCTTTGGACAAATGTTGGAGTCTGTTTTTTTCAGGCATGACTTCTTGTCATGGTGCAGAAACAGACTACATGTACATGTATGCAGTTCTCCGAGATCGTGAATGTGAAGAACGTCACATGTGTCCTTATATCATTCAAGAATACAGGAAGCCACCCAAACATCACTTCATCATTGATTAGTAATCTAACTACACATCCTGGTTCAGCTCCCTGGCACAAACCCAAAGCGAGTGCACTACAATATGATCTCATAGAATTTCGCAGGCATTCTGTGGTTTTCCATAGTCGACATGACACTGACACAGAGGGAATGCAGCCTACTTACTGAGGCTGCGCGAGTGACGGAAATCAGGTCAAACCACGCAAGGTCATCAACTGATTGGCAAGACACCAAAGATCTCTTTGATTTCCTTTTGATTTACACACACAAAAGGCCTACATCATGTCATTTGAATGACGATTTCAAGGAGCCAACCATCCCACATGTCACGTTCACTTGTCAGCTGGTGCTTGAAATCATAAGCAAAGCACTCACTTCAAAGTGACTGAGTAGGCCCACTGCATACTTTGGCCATCCTGTGGTAAAATTGAACCTAGTGGGGGGGGGGGGAGAATGCCTCCTCCCTCCTCCCCTCCCCATTTTTGGAAAGTCCAATGTTTGATACCATCAATTGAATCTTATCTTCTGCTTCCAAGGATGGGCCTGTTACTTCGTCAATTTCCATCCCGCATAACATGCACACCCATGAACTTTCCTTCCATGCAAAAGAGAAAACCAAGGGAGCATTGTCCATGTAAGTCACTGCTGGGTCTTTGGCTTTGCACACCACACAATGAAGGCCCTCACAATCAAGCCTGCAGAACATGACCCACATCTAATTCATATTTAATTCTGGAGATTGACTTCTTGTTTATTATCATTTTGTGTGTCAATTTTGTGCCTTTTGTACCTTGAATGAAATAAATAAATGTTTTTGTTGAAAGCTGTTGACAATGATTTTTTTGACAGTTTCCTGGTATTCAGATAACCTGGTATGAAATTTTCTTATGCATGAAGTTAATCAATCGATCAATGACAAAAGGGAAGTGACATCCTTGCACCAGTTCCGAAGTGGTGAATAATCAGGACGTAACATAAACATGATCATGTCATCAATAAATTCTGGATAGGGTGGTTCATATTAATAGTCATGTCACTTTGTCAGTCAGCCCCGAGATTGTACATAATATCAAGGGCCTACTGGCTTATTGAAATTCCAGGGCTCATGATCATTTGAACAGAATTGACACAAGCCTCCCAATGGGCCCCAGCTGAGTTCTGATTGTGTCCTGTCCATGAACTTCAAGGGTAGAGAAGACAAAATCAATGACAAGATACATGTATGGTCCAAAATTAATCCATCCTCCTTTCATCCACATGGAACGACCCTGAAGCAGCTGCAGCATCATTACTCTGACAGATGTGTCACATACCAAGAGGAGGAAGGCCTAAGCATCCTGTGGAGGGTTTTCTGAAAACCTTCATGGTAGCACATAGGCCATAGTACGAGAAAGCTGGCATCCTTTGCCACTTCTCAGTGGTGTAAAATTCATCATCACTGATGACACTGAATGATTTTAACCCACCAGCCCTTTGCCAAGACAGAGTCTCAACTGGTTGACTAACTCGACACCCACTGACCTTATTGACAAACAGAATTTTCAGTGAGAGAGGAGTAGAGTTCATGGCCATGAATCAACACTGGCCCACACATACATTTACATTTTTCAGATTTTGCCCAAACAAAATCGTTGTTAGATTGGTAATTAATTTCAGCGCCATGGCATAACCTGATGACACGCTGTGTGACACACTACAAGTATGACAAGTCTTGACATAAGGGGAGAAAAAAAGAGACATGGTTATGAATGAAGGTACAACTGCAATCCAGGGTCCGGGGTCTGGCGGGGTTGAGGTCCAGCGCAGCAGGTCTTCGTTTTGATGATCCTTCAGTTCAGTCTTCTTCACAGCGACAAAGATTGACGATGAAGAGGGTCCACAACACTGACACGACACAACGGCTCATCAATGACACTTCACACAGTACAATGTCAATCATGACAATATTAATATACGGTAGCCTACAGTCGTCAATCAATGAGAATTACTTGCCGTATGGTTTCAATGACTTCATTCGCCCCATCTCGGCCATCCTGAAAGAGAAATCCAGAGATGGGAATCAGCATGGTCAGTCATGTCAGTACTGGTCAAATCCATGTCCATTTCAACTCAACAAAGCAGAATTTTGGCAGTGCATTCATGCACTGGGTGTGTACAGTACACATCACACAGGAATAGCACAGGGAATCCAAAGGAAATTCCACAAAATGGGAGACTCACCGTCGCTGGTAAAGGCCATGTATACACGACTGGTTCCGTTGAATGGATGTGGAAAGAGAAAGAACCATGATTCTGACAGTGATGGAGAGGATGACTGGTCCCCATCCAGGGTGAGTGCCTTGTAGTAGACAGCAGAATGACATTTAGCATGTAACACTATGATGGACAATCAGTTGCAGAGAACAGCAAATCAGTTTGTTCGCGGGTTGTCCACGGACAACCTGAATTCCAGAATTTGGTTGTCCGCATCAAACGTTGATTGCCCATAGGCCTAGATGTTAAGCATTTCATGATAAAGTTGCTCTCAGGGCAGTTGTCCACGGACAACTGATTGGAGGAAATGGCTTGTCCGTTTGGGAAAATCAGTTGTCCCGGGTGCCCGGACAACCAATTTGTCGTTCACTGAAGTTGTGCACCTTCTACATTGTAGTCTAAAAATTCAGCTCCTTTTACTGTAATTACAGTTTCAAAGTGCCTCACTTTACCCTGATCTCACCAGAGGTTTTGCAATGTGAACTCATCCAGATATGTAAGATACTTTACTTCTCTTTTCTTTCGTAAAAGGTGAAGAAGAGGACCAAAGCCATTTCTTCATTTCAAGGGACGGAGAATAATCCACACCAATTCATATCACCATATCGCCGTCCCTTTTACCCAATGTGGTCAATAAGATGCCATTGTTCCCAGATGCAAGTGGATCTGCACATGTAAGTATTTCTTGATTGAGTTTGGGTCGCATGTGTCGTGTCAGCTTCATTAATTTCTAGTGGCTAGGCCTAATTGTCTATGTCACTTTACTCTCAATTGGTGATCACAAGTCAGATGAAACAGAAACTGAAAATAGTTTGCTAATGTTTAACACGCGAACGCAATAAGCTAAGTCTCTGCATTGTAGTTAGTTCCTTAGTCATCCCTGATATGATCAGGAAACTGATGATCTCGTGAGTCAATACTGGCCAAGTTAAAGGTAAACAAAGTAATTTTTTGGAACATCCTGTGAAGATTTTTGATATGCCAAGTGAAATGCAACCACTTCAACTCTCTCTTGCTTTGTATTTTTTTAACTTAAAAGAAAAGGAATTGTTGCTATACAATTTTCTGGTGGTATAAAACCAGTGACCTTTATAATTTCAATCAGATCTGTGCAATACATTGCATGTTTGAATTGTTTTGTAGGAAAAACTCATCAAAAAGATCCTATCAAAGCCATTTAAGATTCCCATCCTCAACTATCAAGGTAGGTCTTTAAAGGTCAACTGTACTTTTCATTTACGTTGAGGGTTGACTGTAGTATAGATACAGCTTGAGGCGCTTTGTTATGGATGCATGAATGGGCGTGACCTTTGGTGGCATTTCTTCTGTTTGTAATTGATACCAGGAATGAGTAGGCATGTGTGGAGTTCATTGGAACATTTGTTGTGGAAACGAAGTATATCTTGTGGGGACTTATGGAAATGTAACACAAACATGGGGAGATGAACATCATCGAAATTTTGAATACCAATATATGCTTCCTTAAATATCCATAACATTTATGTGTAGTAGGCAAAATTCTATTGATATTTAGCTATTTTCAACATGTTTTGCTTCCATCTCTCCCTCTGGTCCCACATACTTTGGGAAAACTTGCTTCAAAAGCCAAGAAGAGCAGGTCTTTGCTTACAATGCAACTAAATACCAAATTATGCTTCCTTAAATATCCATAACATTTGTGTGTAGTAGGCAAAATTCTATTGATATTTTGCTGTTTTCAACATGTTTTGCTTCCAATCCTCCTCTGGTCCCACATACATGTAACTCAGGAAAAACATCCTTCAAAGCCAAGAGAGAGCTGGGAGCAAATTGCAGAACTGAAGTTTCAGAATCTCATGGCGACAACTGTCACATTTTAAGGGTTAAGAGTTACCCGGTACATGTACAATCATTCATGCAAGCTTTTCATTGAGAGGCAACGTTGTTCTGAAACCCCCACATTTCCCTACTATGCTGTCATTTCAGGTAATGCCCTTGGGAGTAAGGCACTTGGAGTTCGCAGACAAGGAGCGAGACAGCCCCTCCATGACCCTTTTGAAGAAGGGGCACTTGTACTGTACAGTCCACCGGAGCTCAGTGCACACGAACAGATGAAAGTTGACATGTAAGACTAAAGTCTGTAGATCGAGACTTAAAATTTCTTTCACACCTAATACAGTAAACCCTCGATATAACGTACACGTCGGGATCCACGCAAAATGTACGTTATAGCGAGGTGTACGTTATAGCGAGGAAGCCTTTTGGCGTGTCCAGTTTGAATGGCGAACGTGCACAGGGACCATGGTGCATGCATGCCGACCTTCGCATGCAGACTATTTGACGGCGGTACCAGTTTTCGCGGGTCTTACGGCGATCGTCGCGACTGCTTCACGAATATCACAAAAAAATGAAACAACTGGAACTATAATTCTATTTAGTTTGGATTTTCCCGCAATATTTACATTTGGCAGCATCCAAATTCTGCGCCGCAAACTGGGTCAGACGGCAAACTGAGTCAGAATCCAGGCATTTTTGGTATCTTTTCCGCAAATCCGGAATATGCATGCGTGCGGTGCCTGCTGGGAAGGAGCCCTGGCAGATCATGTATATTGTCCAAAAGTAGTAACTTGAGAGCGTGTCTGACGAACATTTAAATTCTTTTGATGATGAATTGTCATCATTAGGCCTACTTACAGTCATAACAACCAAACAAACTAAGCATGAAGACAACTCGTGTTAATTGACCCAAGCTCATTAGCGTTGTGTGACGGGGAGACATAGGGGGCCTACAGTTTACACTACATTTGTAGGCCTACAAGATACACGTCCGTATGATCGGCTGAGTCTGAGTGGGGGGATGTCAAGGAAATATAACATTTTCGATAAAAAATTGGGGTCCATGGAAAATGTACGTTATATCGGGGAGTACGTAATAACGAGGTACGTTATAGCGAGGGTTTACTGTACTACTTGACTTACTTGATGCTGCAAGGTTTTTGGGGAGTGCAAGTCCTTTCAAAATGGAAGTGCATGTCATGGACTAGAGGAATGATTGCATTTATTTCGAAATTTTGGTCATCACTTTATAGATGAATACATGTACGTGTACATGTAGATTGTGCTTGCACTTTATATTTTGGGCAGAACTTTCTTGCCAGCAGTAGCCAAAAGTTAACTTGTGTGCTTTTGATGTTTGCTGTAGATGCCAGATGGCAGAAGATTTTTGCAGAACATGAAGCTTTTTCTGTCATTGCCAGTTGCTGCAAAAAATACTTGCACAGTCTTTCACCCCAAAAATGCATAACAAATACTATTTGATATTTGAAACTTTCCACGCAGGGAGAAGCAACCCGTGCATGTTGTCGTTGACCCCATCTTATCCAGAGTGTTACGTCCTCATCAACGTGAGGTAGGTACTCAGTGGATCCTCATTTGACCTAGAATAAAATACTGTGGAACCTCCCTTTGTGGACACCTATCTACCGTATTTTTCGGACTATAAGGCTCGGCTTTTTTTCATGAAGAAGGGTCTAAAATTGGGGGTGCGCCTTATAGGGTGGTGCGCCTTATCTGCACATAGAGTCCGAAAATTTGATCAGAAGTGTCACAACAAGCTAATTAGCTTGTCACAACAAGCTAATTAATCATACAACCAGGTCAGTTTGATGCATAACATTGCTGTGGTTCACCTGATGACTGCGTCTTATAGGGCAGTGCGTCTTATGTATGGATTTCGTCAAGGGTTTAGGG
>NMRB01000316.1:258129-270702 GCA_002633025.1 Notospermus geniculatus | reverse complement strand
TACAACTCATGGTGGTTTGAGTTGCACAATACAGACTAGGTTGGTCCTCCATAAAATCATGTGTCTACGATTCATGTTGACTGCTTACAGGCTGGCACGTCGGGGATTAATGTTCCACGACAGCAGTGTACGCGTTGACACAGACTAAAAAAAACCAATACAGAGACCCTCGGATACGGAGATGGGCAATTTCGTAATTAGCTTAATGCCTAACGTCATCGTTTCATCTTATGACATAAACCTGCTGGGCAATGAGCTCGTTCACTTGGAGAAGAAACATACGCGGTTTGCCACGGTTTCTTTGACAACGATATTATTTTTCTTGAAATCAGATGACGCTCTTTGTTAACAAGTATCTGACGCAGAAAGTGTCTCCCCGGCCACACCAACAACAAAAGGAAGAAGCCCAATTGCGCATAAGTTATAGAAGCTGTTGTTTACTTTGTTTGATCCTGAACGTGTGTGACTTGTAAGTTTTGTATGGGCTGGGAAGGTACCTGGATATGCTGCCAAGGCAAGTTCTTCGGTTACCCTGTTCAGGGACATTTGTAGAGGACCTCTCTGTTGCGGACACCCTTGAGACTATACCTCTCTATTGCGGACACCCTTGAGATTGCGCCTGTCATTGTCAGAAAGGTGTCTTATTACACACGATAAATTTAATGACAGGGACTTATTTTTTATTAATGGCTTACTTATGTACTTGATGGGTGAATATTAGCAGTTCAATCGCGAAATCAAAATTTCGCCACGAATATTAATACACACATAAAAGTTTCCCCCAGCAATCCAGTTAGTTCCCTTCCCTGCCCTTAATGTGAACATTAATCCATGCGAAACAGAGAAAAAAATGTTCGATTCGTGAAATATTATCCCGTGAAAATATTTGCGTATACGGTACCCTTGTTTCTCCAGAAACATTTCTGGGGAACTCGAGGAGCAACCCATTCAGTGCTCACTTGATTCTTTCACAATACAACGTGCTGACTTGCCAGGATTTGAACCTGTGACCTGTGGGTCTCCAGTCCAACACAAAACTCAAACTACAGCACCTTGCTCTCAAAACTGACGTAACTGAATAAGAAGGTGATTGGTCGAAAATGTATCTGAAATAATCACAACAGAAAGGTTTCAAAACAATGACCTCAGGTCAGTCATGTTTTGAAGCCGTATCAAGTAATTGTCTAATCATCAATCACTTTCTTTTAAACACACGACGCAGTTTCCGCATTGGCCTTGATCTAATGAATGCGAGAAACCACTAAAAGTCCTTTGTTGTTTAGGACGAAGACAATTATCCTTATCTGATTTTATCTCTCTTCATTATTTCTTTGATTAATTTGATCATCGGAATAACAGAGAAATCTTTTGGGGTTTTGTTGATCTACAATTTGAAAGTGCGTCATTTAGATTCTCCCTCTCCTGAGAATGATAAACGCTGGTCTATTGTTGTGTTGTTGTTGATGACATTTTGAAAATGTGATGTTCATGGCTCTGTGTTGACACAGGGCTCATGTTTGTGTTTTGATCAGTGTAGTGTATGACAAAGTGTCCGACGAGAGATCATTTAGTGCATGTGTTAATATCGTACTAAAAACTTTGTTTTTGTGCAGCAAAATAACAGGTGCCGGCAGGTACATGTATGTGCCTGACAAATGGAGAAAATTTGGTGTCTGTCTTCATAAATCCCTTATCTTCTAAATGAGAGGATTTATTTTTAATGAAAACGATTGTCTTTGCAGTGGGTCTTGGTAAAACACTGCAGTGTATAACTCTCATGTGGACCCTCCTGGTAAGTTCAAATCATGGTGATAATCTCATACAGCTGGCTTTTCTATTCTCCATGACCAACATGAACTAGAAATGCTAGAACCCTACTTAAAAAAAACCTTGACACAATGTCATTGGACAAATATTTTTCAAAATTCTCATTGTAAACAATCAACTTACCTACACCCCTCACTTATCAGTCCATCATGTGCCGTCCTGGGGGGTAATGTAGACCTAATTGATGTAAAGTTGCCCACCACTTACATGAAAATTCAAAGTTGTTTTTACAATGTTGACGAAAGTTGTGTGGAGGTTGCTAACGATACGGTCTGTTCCTGTTGATATTTAGTCAGTCTGAGTCCTTGCTTGGTTGTTAATTAGCTGAACCCTTGGGGGGCTTATCTGCTACGTGCGTACATCCACGGCCTTCAATGTTTTGACAGTGTTCTATTGGCCATTAGACGGAGAATGTGAGACACCACAGGAAAACTTTTGACATGTTTTTCTGCAGGGAGTAAAATGGTTGAAGACTATTTATAATATTGTCTAAAAAAGCTGCACTTATGCATAGCTGACAAAATCTTTTTTGATGGTCTTTTTATAGGCAGACAATTCAGAGGTCAAGAAAAATAAAAGTGGACCCTAAAAATGTTTGGTGTTTTTTTCAGCGCCAGAGTCCTGATGCCAAGCCAATGATTGACAAAGCCATCGTAGTAGCTCCGAGCAGTTTGGTGAAGGTATGAATTTCAATTTTGTAAGGTGGAAGGTGGTTTGGCACTGAAGTGATTTGCCTAAAGTGTGGGCAATTTTGCAATCTGATGAAAAGGGCACAATTTCCATCAAGATTTTTGATGGGAAAGCGACCTTGAATCTGGGCACCTACATGTAGACTACTTGAGTGAGGTTAACAGCCAGTGGTCTTTATTTACTGAAAACATTTCTGTCCCGAGGAAACGTTGCACATTCTTTGCTCCAAAAGTTATGCATTCCAAGTTCGTCAGTTCAATTTTTTCCAGGACAATTCATACTTTGTCATATTCTGTCATTGTCTGTGATACATCAGGGCATTGCCTATGAATCAAAAGAAATCAATATAAAATACATGATATGCCCATCCCATCCGGTACAAAGCAATCAATCAAAATGCTGCTCAAGTCGGCTGGATTCTGAGCCCGGTAATGATCAGACGATGGGGTTTCTTGGAAATGGTTGTGTCACCAGGTGTAGTGGATCAATTTGTCATGTTTCGTTCTGACGACTTGTTTACAAGTTACATGACCTTTGAATCTCACTAGTTTTGGCTTGGTGCAGGGTCCAACTATCAATCGAGCTGCCGTCCAGGGTCTCAATCAGCAGGATGCAGATGGGAGCCCTGTCGTCTTTCTCTTGCAGGGCCAGCCTGTGATTTGGAAACTTTCTTTGGGAACTTTCTTCCTTGATCCTCCAGCCACTGATGATTCTTTATTCCTGTCATTCTGCACATTTCATATTCTTCCACATCCTCGCACCCAGGGTCTTCACAACCGGCCCCCCTTCTGAGGGAGGGTACGACCGTAAATGATCTGAGATTCTCAGGATGATTCTTCCATGGTCCCCTCCCTTATCTTAATCATCGTTTATGATCATCCGTGGCAGTCTGCAGGTGTTTCACTCCTGAGGACCTGGATATTTTACTCATAGACGTACGAATCAGCTTGATTCATGTTTGGATTGTCACTAGATGATACATCGTCTGAGAGTCATCAGTCTGAAAGTTTGCCAAATGTGATGGGGGCTTGGTCATGACTGCAGCCAGGGTGTCTAGGGTTGCGATGCAGGGGATTGAGCGCTGAGAACCCTTGATGACCTCAGGGTGCAGCCAGGGCAGCAATTGATAGATGGGCGGAGCCTGACAGTGGCAACCCCATGTTGGGGAGCACAGTGGTTGAGCATCGGACGTGAGACCAACAGGTCACTGGTTAGATCCCAGCTAAGTTGGCCTCAACTTATCTGAAAGGTTTGAGTGATGCACTGTATGAGCTGCTTCATGATTTCCCCAGGAAAGGTTCTAGAGAGACTGGGGTAATAATGTGAAGCAATTTGAGACAGTGGAAAGTGCTATGTCACAGCCTCACACCTGTCCCCTGTGACATAGTGCAGGAGAAAGTCTATCACTTACTTTAGGTTTCACCTACTGATAGTGACACCTGGTGCTAATCAATATGCCATACAAGAACTGATTGAATTTTCCGTTAGCTGCCCTCTTAAGCGTGATTCGTTGGCGCACGGATCCGGTCTGTTTGCCCCTAGTTTTCCAGATACAACAATGCAAAAGTCAATTTGATCTATTTTTTACGGGCCTGAATTGGACAAAATACGTGTGCCGATGATCGACGCTTTACAGAGTTGTGGCCCTCATTCTCAGCCAGACCCATTCCATAAGACAATTGTTGCAAATTATTCCAGATCGTTCCGAATTTGGAGGGTAGGGCCCCCTGTCCCTTTGAATAATCCATACTTGTTTGAAAAGGTTGTTGGCCTATGTTTGCAATTGGTTAAATAATACCGTAACTCATAGAAGTATACGGTATACGGACACACCGGTTAAACAATGGCTTCTTGGTTGCAAACCCTTTGTCAAGCCTTTGTCAACCGGCGTCAGTGTTTCTGCCAGGAATTTTTTTAAGGGGGGATAAAGAGAAAATTTGACAGATCTCTTGGTCAAAAATATGATAAAATACCGTATACTTCTGTGTACAAGAAGCCTAATGTAGTTTTTTCCACTGCCTTTTCAAACATGTCATTTGTCAAACAAGAATGGTGTTCCCCTGCACTTTTCTATTTCCTGAACTCATAATCCATGACCATGTGTTGAACATTCCTGCTCCTAAATTTGATGCACACGAACCCTTACTCAGACCCCACATGCCCTTTTAAGGCTTCATTTTGGGGTTATTCCTTGGGTAGCCCCCTTTGCATGACTCATCAACGCAGCATGCCCTGAAACATGTAGCAAAAATGGGAAATACCTAATTTCTGTGTTACCTAAACTGGAAACATTAAAAATGTTTCCATTTCTGGAATTGGTCTGGACCGTTGGACGCAACTGGACGCAATTGGTCGCAGTTGGACGCAAATTAGTGCGACCGACGCAGGACGACGACGGGTCCTAGCGTCAGCAACAAATTTTAGCGTCAGCAAGTTGGCGTCAGCAAGGTTTTATATGTTCAGGAAGGCTTTTTGGACACTGAAATAGGCCTAGACTAAAGTTTAAGCGGCTCAAGTATGGTATAGCGGGCCAAGTCGTGGGAAGTGCACTGAGCGTGTACATGTGTGTACACGGAATAAGCGGCAATGTATGGAGATGTGTCACTTCCCATGGCTTGGCCCGCTATACCATACTTGACCCGTTTAGGCGATCGTCCAGCAGTAAAATAATGATTTAGAAAAGAAATTTAAACCATTTCAGTTCTTCAAAATATTTCTGATAGTCCGAACACTGCCTCTGTTGCTTATTTGCAGAACTGACGGCCGCAACAAGAGTCAGATGAAGCCTATCGCGGGGGGTCTATTTTGATTGGTCCGTCCATCTGCAGGTCGTGTTTTGAATACATTTAGTGCACGGCAATCGTATCACTTGACAACGCTGCTCTCAGGCTATATTTGCTTACGTTTCAACCAGCTACACTCACAATCACGCTCTCTGTTCACTCTTAGCCAGACAAACATTAAGAAAACCGCAATTTGTTATCAATCAAAATCACGAAAAATATTCCTCTCGAAAAGCTGAATCGGCGAATGCACATCATCACCATCTTTACAGTTTGAGGTCACGTGATACGGAAATCGACCAATCCGTGATCTGATCATGCTGATGACGTAGAACCAAAATCTGGTTCTTCGGTTACTCATCATCTGACTCTGTATTGCGTCCAGCAGATTCTAAAAATAGCAAGATACGAGTCAGACGTTCGGACTATATTTCTGAGCGAAACAGTGGCGCCATTCGGGACTGCAGCGGCAACTGTTGGAACTAGAACTAGTCTGAAGTATTAAGGGATCATCTCAAAATTCATTGATGCCCCAAAAGACGAAAGTATTTCGTCTCTCTGTGGACCCCCTACCCCCTCCTAAAGACTAAAAGACGCAGATGTCTGGCATCAAAGTTTTATTCCTCAGAAAATGTGTTGTTTTTATAGAAATGCCATGATGATGATGTAAAAAACTTTGAAGTGACATGATTAAAATCTGTGTGAGTCATGAGTTATTCTTCACGCCTTTTTTGTGCAGAAAAACTCACATGAGGAGCCTTCGTGTCCGCAGAGAATACATGACTATACTATATAGGGCATGTAGGGGCCACACGTACGATGCATTGAGACGGGAGGGGCAAACTCCTCACAGCGCCACCTGTCTCCATTCTTCCGATATAGTTTTGACGACTGGAATAGTCAAGCTGGACATGCGCAGGAGGTTAGGGGAGGGGGCGTCAAAGGGGTTTCTATCGAGTGGGATTGGCTAGAGCAAACTACGGTCATGACGGTGGCTTGTGTATCCTTTTTAGCTCACCGTGGTGAGCTTATACAGTTGTGCGTCCGTCGTCCGGCGTCGTCCGTCGTTGTCCGTTAGCAGGGCACGTTTCGTAACCGCTGGAGCTATTTATCTGAAACTTGGTACATATATACCCCTAGGTCAGACGACCCACGACACCAAGTTTCGGTCCGATCCGATTCTCAGCTTGGCCACCAGGTGGCGGAAACCAAAAACACAAAAAGTGCAATAACTCCTGAACTAATGACTAGATCATCTCCAAATTTTTATCATAGGTGTAGCTACATGTAATAAGGATACATAACATATATAACGGGTTTTTGATTTGACCTACTTTTCAAGGTCACAGAGGTCAAAGTTCGACAAAAGTAACGAACCTGCCAAAGTTTGTCATTATTTCACCGAGCGACTTCATATCTTGCATAAACATGCATTGGAGGGGTACCTTATAAAATACCAAGTTTCGGCCCGATTGGATATCCAATATGGCCGCCAGGTGGCGTAACCTGAAAATCAAGTAAGTGCTATTACTCGGGAACGGCTTGACGCAGAGTGCTCAAATTTGATATTTACCTTCCTCTAGATGACCTTTACATGTACGTCAAATTTCGGCCAGATTTGACTTCAAACGTGGCCACCAGGTGGCGTAACCCAAAAATCATCAAAGTGCTGTAAATCAGGAACGCCTTAACCCAAAGCGCTCCAATGTGCTATGTGGCCCCGTGCAGATGACCTTTATGTGCATGTGAAGTTTCGGCATGATCGGACATCCAATATGGCCGCCAGGTGGCGTAACCTGAAAATCATCAAAGTGCTGTAACTCAGGAACGACTTGGACCCAAAGCATTCCAATGTGCTATGTGGCCCCTGCAGATGACCTTCATGTGCATGTAAAGTTCCGGCCCAATCGGACATGGCCGCCAGGTGGCATAAACCCAAAACTCAAAGTCCTACTTCATGTACTTGGGAATGACTTGACTCAGATTGCTCATATTACTGATATGTACCTCCCTCTGTCATTAGACTATTATGTCCAACCCGGTGAGCACATGGTCCATGGACCATTTCATATAGTTTGAAAGAAGTTACAGTGCAAGTCCTTTTGGGTACATTGCTAAAAACCTTTTTTTTTTTGTAGGCCTAGGTCGTACTGCTGGCGTCGTATTTTGTCTAGAAAATATCCGATACTGGCAAATTTGCTCATAATTTGTTTGAGATTCAAACTTCATGTCGGGGTACCTGAAGACAGTGTCGTGTGACCTCACATGAATTTGATTGTTACCATGTGACCTAATTTCTTGCCAGTTCTCCCTACATGTATGATTTTACAGTAATTTCATCTGTAAAATCAAACATTTTCACTCTATCCAGTGGTTTGTACTCTGTAGCCAATAAACACATAGGCATTGTTCTTCAGAACAGACTATAAAGCTACTGTCATGTTGAGGTATATATCTCCTCAAAAGTTGGGGTATTCTCATGAACCTGTAATCATTTTGATAGGATGAACACGCATGGAGTGGTCTCCCCTTCTTAGTGGCTTTTCGTGGGTGTGTATGACGTCAGTTTCGATTAATTCTCTGGTATCAATAGAAAATTTCCTGGCAGTGGGTAAGCCCATGTCACATGGTCCAATTTCTGATCAAAAGTTCTGAATATGCCAGACCAGGGCCCACGTCTTTCAAACATTCATCTACTTGTAGTCCTAAGCCCGTATTCAGTAAATTTGATCCTGTGAAAAGGGAGCAGGCACAAATTTCCTGACATTGGAATGTTGGAGGATGTTCCCAAATTGTCCTCTTTTGCTTGTGTAATTTTGACATGTTTTCTTTATTGTTTCAGAACTGGTACAACGAAATTCTCAAATGGCTTGGAAATATTAGGATCTCACCATTGGCAATAGATTCAGGATAGCCTACACGTATACAGTGCACCAGCTGCACAACAAAACAGGAACCCTCCGCATAGGCCTATTTTTAAGTACAGAGGAAATCACGTACATGTTGTAGGCCTACACTTTTTAAACTGCCTGAGCGCATTCACTGTCATTCTTCACTTCAGGGAGACCTGAAGATGTTTACGCTGTGCCCTCTACCTGGAAAAATTCTGCTGCACATACTTCATTCTGGAAGAGGACTGTTGCCAACCCTACTGCAGGACAGGGACATATGGAAGCCTCGAAAATGGCTATGCTCAGGCATTTTGTCAGCATTCTTGCAGTCTTTTTAAAATGCACTGCTTAGTAGTTCCACAGAACAGCACTGCATTGGACATGCCCAGTTAAATACATGTATGTAGCCCAGATCTGTCACTCAGTGTTTTGAAACAACCTGTTAAGTTAAATTGAAGATTATTTCTGACTGACCCAGAACATAAATAAGCTTTTGAAAAATGAGGCCACAAGGGCAGTTCACCAGACCTATCCAGTCACGAAATTATGAAGTTATTTTCTGAATGAATTGGTAAACTGTCCCCAAATGTGCATTAGGCTTCCTTTACATAGAAGTATACGGTACACGGAAATGCCGGTTAGCAATGGCTTCACGGTCATGAATCCTCGGAATGTTTTTGTTAACCCAACGGTGCCGAAGGCCAATTTACCTTTAAAGGCAGAACGTGCCGAAGGTTTTTTTGGCCAAAAATTAGTTTTTGGGCAAGTAAAATGCCCTATTGCAGCTGTACAGACCTTTGATACCCGCAGAATGTATCGTCACTGGCATTCAAGTCCATCGAATCTATCTAAAAAAGCCGAAATAATCACTAAAATATCGATACAAAGTCCACAGAAGTACTTTATTTACACATATAATCCGCTGATTGGTTTGTTTACATTCAATTTGTGAGATTTCTGGCTGAAATTAGCGAAAAAACCACTCCAAAACCTTCGAAATCCATAAATTGCGAATTGTACAATCTTCGATTTAGCTTGCCTACTCTGTGACGTCATTTTCCCCCGACAGGCACTCGGAAATACTCGGCCAGACTCGGCTACGGAGTTCGCCGTTGTTCGGCGCTTTCAGCCTTCAAGTAGCCGACGGAGTTGGCCGTAGGTCGGCACCGTTGGGTTAACCGGCGTTTTCATATACCGTATACTTCTATGTAACGGAAGCCTTAGGCCGAGTATCCATAGACTGTTCCCTTGTGGCATTTCCCTTGTTCCGTGGACTTGAGGCGTTAGGACAATGAAACCTGGCCTTGTGCCCTATTTATGGGAACGGCCAGTGAGCAAATCAAATGTTCATTCTCTGTGTGATGTGTCACAAGGCCACAAGCGAATACGGAACAGGGAAAAAGTGCACGAGCGAACAGCCTATGGATACGCAGCCTTATGGAACTAAATGACATATGCAATTTCCTGTTGGAAGTGAGCCAGTACATGCATTACTCTCAATGTGTTTGGCTTTGGACTAATGCTGGAGTCTGTTTTTTTCAGGCATGACTTCTTGTCATGGTGCAGAAACAGACTATGCATGCTCTCCAAGATTGTGAATGTGAAGAACGTCACATGTGTCCTTATATCAGTCAAGAATACAGGAAGTCACCCAAACATCACTTCATCATTGATTAGTAATCTAACTACACATCCTGGTTCAGCTCCCTGGCACAAACCCAAAGCGAGTGCACTACAATATGATCTCATAGAATTTCGCAGGCATTCTGTGGTTTTCCGTAGACATGACACTGACACAGAGGGAATGCAGCCTACTTACTGAGGCTGCGCGAGTGACGGAAATCAGGTCAAACCACGGAAGGTCATCAACTCATTGGCAAGACACCAAAGATCTCTTTGATTTCCTTTTGATTTACACACACAAAAGGCCTACATCATGTCATTTGAATGACGATTTCAAGGAGCCAACCATCCCACACGTCACGTTCACTTGTCAGCTGGTGCTTGAAATCATAAGCAAAGCACTCACTTCAAAGTGACTGAGTAGGCCCACTGCATACTTTGGCCATCCTGTGGTAAAATTGAACCTAGTGGGGGGGGGGGGGGGAGAAAGAATGCCTCCTCCCTCCTCCCCTCCCCATTTTTGGAAAGTCCAATGTTTGATACCATCAATTGAATCTTATCTTCTGCTTCCAAGGATGGACCTGTTACTTCGTCAATTTCCATCCCGCATAACATGCACCCCCATGAACTTTCCTTCCATGCAAAAGAGAAAACCAAGGGAGCATTGTCCATGTAAGGCACTGCTGGGTCTTTGGCTTTGCACACACCACACAATGAAGGCCCTCACAAATCAAGCCTGCAGAACATGACCCACATCTAATTCATATTGAATGAAATAAATAAATGTTTTTGTTGAAAGCTGTTGACAAATGATTTTTTGACAGTTTCCTGGTATTCAGATAACCTGGTATGAAATTTTCTTATGCATGAAGTTAATCAATCGATCAATGACAAAGGGGAAGTGACACCCTTGCACCAGTTCCCAAGTGGTGAATAATCAGGACGTAACATAAACATGATCATCATGTCATCAATGAATTCTGGATAGGGTGGTTCATATTAATGTCACTTTGTCAGTCAGCCCCAAGATTGTACATGTCATAATATCAAGGGCCTACTGGCTTATTGAAATTCCAGGGCTCATGATCATTTGAACAGAATTGACACAAGCCTCCCAATGGGCCCCAGCTGAGTTCTGACTGTGTCCTGTCCATGAACTTCAAGGGTAGAGAAGACAAAATCAAAGACAAGATACATGTATGGTCCAAAATTAATCCATCCTCCTCTCATCCACATGGAACGACCCTGAAGCAGCTGCAGCATCACTACCCTGACAGATGTGTCACATACCAAGAGGAGGAAGGCCTAAGCATCCTGTGGAGGGTTTTCTGAAAATCTTCATGGTAGCGCATAGGCGACTGTACGAGAAAGCTGGCATCCTTCATGTCCTTTGCCACTTCTCAGTGGTGTAAAATTCATCATCACTGATGACACTGAATGATTTTAACCCACCAGCCCTTTGCCAAGACAGAGTCTCAACTGGTTGACTAACGCGACACCCACTGACCTTATTGACAAACAGAATTTTCAGTGAGAGAGGAGTAGAGTTCATGGCCATGAATCAACACTGGCCCACACATAGTACATACATTTACATTTTTCAGATTTTGCCCAAACAAAATCGTTGTTAGACCTTGGTAATTAATTTCAGTGCCATGGCATGACATGATGACAGGTCTAGTCCTGTGATTTAAGTCAACAGTGACACACTACAAGTACGACAAGTCTTGACATAAGGGGCGACAAGTCTTGACATAAGGGGAGAAAAAAACGAGACACATGAACGATAATGAATGAAGGTACAACTGCAATCCAGGGTCCGGGGTCTGGCGGGGTTGAGGTCCAGCGCAGCGGGTCTTCGTTTTGATGATCCTTCAGTTCAGTCTTCTTCACAGCGACGAAGATTGAAGATGAAGAGGGTCCACAACACTGACACGACACAACGCCAACGGCTCGTCAATGACACTTCACACAGTACAATCATGACAATATACGGTAGGCTACAGTCAATGAGAATTACTTGCCGTATGGTTTCAATGACTTCATTCGCCCCATCTCGGCCATCCTGAAAGAGAAATCCAGAGATCATGAGATGGGAATCAGCATGGTCAGTACTGGTCAAATCCATGTCCATTTCAACTCAACAAAGCAGAATTTTGGCATTGCATTCATGCACTGGGTGTGTACAGTACACATCAATACACAGGAATAGCACAGGGAATCCAAAGGAAATTCCACAAAATGGGAGACTCACCGTCGCTGGTAAAGGCCATGTATACACGACTGGTTCCGAACCAGCCGGACTATGAAGACATAATTCCTCTTCCATGTTTACTCCAGTACGTGCACACGCTTGGAAAATTATGAAATTGTGAGGTTATGAGTCAAAATTCGACCATTTTTAAGCAGGTCACATCCCACACAATCATTTTATAGACAATCCATGTGAGGAAGCCAATGATCACGTGACTGCACTCAATGTTTTGATTGGATCGCCTCGGTTCAGAATTAGGTCAAATGTTAAGAACATGGCGGCTATTTTGAAGCGATATTGACATGACTGTTGTCAATTTCATGCAAAATAGCAGCTGTAACGAGTGTTCTAGTCCGATTTAACCCCTTTCAAATTAGAAAACCTGTATATGTTGATGTGAAAATGTGTACTGAAAGCTGATAAAACAAAGGAATGGTGAGGAAAATGGGTGATTCTGCAGCAGCCACACACACACTCACGACACAGTCACAGCAGCCTGCATGCT
>NMRB01000316.1:214648-247628 GCA_002633025.1 Notospermus geniculatus | reverse complement strand
GATCACCTCCTGAATGGACGGTTGCATATTCACATCATTCACTCTTTGCTTTTAAGGGGTTAATTCAGTTCAGGCAGAGTATTGAACTTGGTTTGTGTGTGACACTACTGATCATTGGTTACACATTGAACTGCCTGGATATTATTCTGATTGTGGCAATTCAGCCAACCATGTGGTCATGTTGGTTTTCCTTTTTCCCCCTCTATGAGGTCCTCACAAACACAACTGTAGAATCAGGCAAATTGCTGACTTATTTTAGATTTAAATGCAAATATCTCTTAAAGTGATGTTTGAAAATGGTGTTTTCAGCAACAAAAGACAAATACACACTGAGCTAACATATGTACCAGATTCATTAATCAGTATTTTGAGTGTTTCTGCTTCATTTCAGACATTTTGCAAATGTCCTTTGTTTTACCATTCAGTTATGTAATGGTCACATTTTTCCGCTTTCACAATTTAGAGTGATGTATAAACTACATATTCCATCCATTTTTAATACAACTGCCCAACAATTAATACCTAAAAAATGACTTGGTACAATCGTTCCTTAATGAAACAGCTCCTTTCCTGACATTGGAATGTTGGAGGATGTTCCCAAATTGTCCTCTTTTGCTTGTGTAATTTTTACATGTTTTCTTTATTGTTTCAGAACTGGTACAACGAAATTCTCAAATGGCTTGGAAATATTAGGATCTCACCATTGGCAATAGATTCAGGATCGAAATCTGATATTGATAGAAATATTGGCAAGTATTACTGATTTGGTTATACCGGTAATACCTGTAAAATCTATTGAATCAAGAGCCAAGTGCCAAATATGGCATTATTGGCTCAAAACCCAATATTAGCTATATTAACAGTTAATAACTGATATATTGTGGTACCGTTACAATTATTGGCTGTATCTTCAACCCTAACACCAAAACAAATCCGAACCGATCTTTTTTCGCAGAGGCATAAAAAAATTAATGAGCTATATAAAGGTTACTTCAGTTAAGAAGTCAGCAACTCTGCTTTCTTGCTTGAGATAATGTTCTCTTCACTCACCAGATGTCACCACCAGTGTACCACTCTTGATTCTCAATGAGTTAACTTCGTTCCCAAGTGCTTAATTCTTGTTATTTGTTATCTCGCATGTCACGGTGATTATGTGGCCTTTATATGGTGCTTTTTACTGCAACACAGTAAGTAGAGAGCTAATAATGCCATAATCACTGAGCTCTTGATTCATTGTTCTTATGAGGGCCTGACTTGTCATGCCTCTTTGGATAATTAGGGTATTTTTTCTGAAATAAAAAAAGGGTTCCGTATCATTTATATTTTTCTTCCTTTCCACTTCCAGAGCGTTTTATGAATCAACAAGGGCGACGAGTGGTTAATCCCATCTTAATAATCTCGTACGAGACTTTTCGACTCCACGCCACAGCCCTCCACAAGGGGAAGGTTGGCCTAGTGCTCTGTGACGAGGTAAGACCGCTGCCTGAATGGGATATTCCAGTTCGGCCTTCATTTACATTCAAAACTCGTGGCCAAACAGGAGTATCATGATTCAGTTACAATTTTTGTCTTTCCACCCTAACTCAGGCCGAGTTGGTCAATAATTGATATCTACTGTACGATGGTAAAAATCTGTTGAAATCTGCTTAGAATTTCATTCCTCCATTTTTTGGTCCAGAATGAACTTCTAGACAAATTATTGCCAGCCAAACCAAGGTTTGCATGGTCTCTTTGTTGTTTTTTTTTCAATAGAAAATAAACTGTTTCACTGCCAGGGCCAATTTCTTGCGAAAACAAAAATATGTAAAAAGCTTCATAGCCACCCTAACCCTGTCACATAGGTATTCATTGAAAAGCTCTGAGTGAGTACTTTCCAAGGAATACCTATGTCGTATGTGACAGGGTTATTGGTAGGATTGAAGTATTTATGAGGTGAAGTAAGTACTTTTAACTAAATTGATACTGGCAATGAAAGGGTGCAGCTACTTCCACAGCCTTGAAACCTAAAATTACTTTGCATCCATTTCTCTTTCTGATTCTTTGAACATCCTTTACCTACCTACGTAAAAAGGAAAATGTTGTTCTCTTTTACTGTAACTTGCCTAGTTTCCAAGAATTCACCTGAGATTTTGTTTTGACTTGTTTCCAAGAAAGTCATCTGTGATGTACCGGTACTTCAGGCTTATCAAATGTATGTGTCCTTTGGAATCAGTAGGTGTTATGCCTGATTCATCTTTAAAAATGTTGTTTTGAGTTCTAACCATTGTCAGTTGTCATTGCTCTTGGTCATATCCGCCCGTAGATGTACTTTTGGGCCTTGGCAGTGGTCGGCTTGTTGCCGCCCGCGGATCACTGACACTGGCGAGAATTTTGCCGCCATTGGATAAAACCTACAGTCATGACAGTACTCTGTTGCACGTATAGGAATACACATACGTCACCATTTTCTTGAAAAAATTTCTAGAAATGTGAAAATTCTGACAACTTCATTGTCATACCTGATCAAAGCCTTAAGAAAATCTACCCAAAAGATGCTAGGACCGTAGAATGACACTACCTGTATTTGATGTCATGGCGAGGTTTTTGTACCCTTTCTCCTCGGTGGCCATAATCCAATATCTCCATGATGGTGTATATTCCTGTGCTTTTACTACTACGTATTGGGAAAATGTCAACAAGTCGTGAGTTCCATCTGGTGTTGTGTCGATGTACTGAAACATACAATCTTGACTTCTTTTCTCATTTTCCATTGACTTTCTGGTTTCGGACTCAAAAAAATCAATATTCATGCATAAAAAATTATCGGGGAATCTTTGCTGAGCCCTTCGGGGTCGAACAGTTGTGGATTTCTTCTGATGTTGTTTTGATGAACTGAATTGTACAGCCCTGGATTCTTTCTCATTTTACATAGACTTGGTTGTTTTGCATCTCAAATCAATACTTGTGCATAAAAAACTATCGTGAATTTTGTTTGTTGGGGCCTCAGGTTGTGTTAATTCCTTTGAAAAAAGATCCCACGCTTGTAAATATACTCGCTGCTTTGATTTTTCCGTTGAATTTCTGGGAAAAAATGATAAGCTTTCATGTGAGGAATTATCCCAGGCTTTCATGGAAATGGTAGAGATGTGGGTGAAATACATGTAAAAGCCCCCAATATCATCCAGGCAACAATGCAGGCATATCGTGGCCTGATTCCTGTTCAGTTGCAGATATTACAGCTTCAACACTAAGATATCTGAAGAAATTAGAGCAGTACCCATTTCAGTGGCAGCCATTTTGTGCCAGACCAAATTTTGCTATTATTTTGTAAGCTTTGCCGCGAAACTGCCATTGACACCTAATGTTTGAAAATAGAACTGAAATCATGGTCAGAAAAAGATTTTTACCCTGACTCCTAGGGGTTGGGGCTGAAGTGTTATTTGGCCTTAATCGCCAGAAAAAGTACCGGGTAATCAGGGCCTGAGTTAATTTTTTTCTTTATTTTTGATAGGGGCACCGTCTGAAGAATTCCGAGAATCAAACATATCAAGCATTATCTGCCCTGAATGCTGACAAGCGGGTCCTATTGTCGGGCACACCCATTCAGAATGATCTTCTCGAGTATTTCAGCCTTCTCCACTTTGTCAACAGAGGGATCTTGGGTAAGTAAAATTTGAGAGCTGAGTGATGCAATCTTGTACAGAAACCAGGCGATTTGATGGTAGATTGACCAAAACCTGGGGTGTCAGGGAGAGTCCACTTCTCTGTCATACATGTAATAGCAAGGTTTAGCACCTTTCCGACTTAGGCTTCAACTACCAGAATGAATTGCAGTCCGCTGTAGATATTCTTGATAAAAACGATTTGATAGACGTTTGCAAATCGTAAAATACCATAACTTTGTGGCAGAATAATTTTGACTCGTAATCGGAAGTGCAGTAAATCGCAAAGGCTAGGATTACGACTTCAATATTCATTACCGGTATTTATCCGTACTTCCGATTTATAAGGCCAAATTTTTCTGCCTTCAATTTATGGTGTTTGACGGATTGATGTATCAAATCGTTTTATCAAGGATGTCCATAGCGGACTGCAATTCATTCTCGTAGTTGAAGTCGGAGTCGGAAAGGTGCTAAACCTCACTAATCATATGGAACATGGACTTGACCACAGACATGATCTGGTCAGGTGGGCCAGAATGTGATCAGATGTTGCGTCAAATACTTTGTTGACCTCAGTCTGTTGAGCAGCAAGACTTCTTGGCATATTCCCTTCAATCTGCTTAGAGACGTTACCCTTCAAGTAATTTTCCTCCTTCAGGAACAGCACAGGAATTTAAACGAAAGTTCGAGACACCCATCCTCCGTGGACGCGATGCTGATGCAACTGATGATGAACACAAGAAAGGATCTGAGAGACTGTCTGAGGTAGAGTACATGGCTTTGGTGATAGGTTCTTTATGTGGCTTGCTGCTGAAGCATCTTGCGCTGACAAGCGTTCCAATCACTCCTACCCTCGTCACTCCAAGGAAAGAAGTCGGAGGGCAAGGAGTGAAGTCGGAGGGCAAGGAGTGAAGTCGGAGGGCAAGGAGTGAAGTCGGAGGGCAAAGTGACTGTAGGCCTTGATTTGTCAAGATGTGCTGAAGGAACTGCCGTAACCCTTGGCCTGGTGAGCCTCTGATAATGTTGCAGGCATCATTGCTGTATGGAGTTCGCCTGCATTTTATGTTTTCTTTTTGTTTTCTAGTTGCTGGCCATTGTCAACAAATGCATCATAAGAAGAACACAGGCTCTGTTGACAAAATATCTGCCTGTCAAAAGTAAGTATTGACGAGTTGTTTCATATGTGACCCGTTCGGATAGAATCAGGCATATATCGCTCAGAAGGTGAGCCTCAACGAACTACATGTAAGATTACACCAGGAGAGAATGGTGGAAGAAATAGATTGTTTCAGATTTCACAGTAGAGAGACAGTATTGAAACTGACAAACGTTTGGTCTCAACCTGTCAAGCTAAGAGCGACATATGCCTGGTTTTGCCAGAGCAGGTCACATATGTGTTCTTTAATAATTTCAGTGTCTGTGACTTCCATTGTGAGAAGTAAAACTTACTTTAGCATTTCTGATTCTTTCATAAAACTTTCACCTTCTCCAGTTGAACAAGTTGTGTCTTGCCGCTTGACACCGCTACAACGTGAGCTGTATCAGAGGTTCGTCGACTCGAAGGAGTGTCAGCTGACATCACACGACAAGGTGTCTCTGTCATCGTTGTCATCCATTACACAACTCAAGAAGCTCTGTAACCGTGAGTAGCACCTTTAGATCTCTTACAAACATATCAACAGCTTCTGAGGCAGTTTCAGGAGTTCTGCAGGTGGCAGTGGTGGTGGGTTGTGGATGATGGCCAGAGTCAGGCAGAGTTGGCCCTTGGGCCATGGGGGTTTGGAGTTTCTACCCTGAAAATTTTGATGTCTAAATGCTCTGAAATGTGATTTCTATCCAATCGTTAAGAGAAACTATTGGTTACACTGAGAACAGGGGGTTCTGGCTGCCTTGACACTCCACTTGCCTCACACTTTTCTTTTTTCTTTCCTCTCGTCAAGACCCTGACCTCATATACGACAAGTGCAAAGAACGTGCCGAAGGCTTCGAAGACGCATTGGAAATCTTCCCAGCTGGTTATGACAAAAAGATGAACACAATTCAGTGCGACCTCTCCGGGAAGTTTCAAGTGTTGGATTTCATCTTGGCCATGGTCAAAGCGACTACGAACGATAGAGTGGTGCTGGTGTCAAACTATACACAGACGTTGGATCTCTTTGAAAAGCTTGCCAGATTGAGAGGGTAGGTACTGGGTTATAGAAATCAGTGTTGTCTTCGATTTGCATATCTGGCATCAGTCAGGTAGGCATGGCAAAATAAACTAAGTGACTGTTGCCAACTTTTCAGGAAAGATAAAAATTAGAACTGTTTTTGATAGTATTAACATTTAAAGTACATGTACACTGTATATGGTACAGATTTCTGGTTTGTCATGTTTGTGTTACTACATCTTACTGGGAACCATATCCAACACTGTCTATATCATGCTTTACCTCCTCATCTAATTCTATCCATAATATTGTGTCTTGCATCTTCAGGTATAATTTTGTCCGTCTTGATGGTACCATGACTATCAAGAAGAGAGCCAAAATTGTGGACAGGTTCAACGATCCGACGGTAAGCACTACTACACATGGCATGCTGCAAAACACAGGCCATTTACGGTTGTCCACCACTCGCTCCAATGCCCTGCGAAAACCGGTCATCTACTGCTGGGTGAGGTGGATGTGATCGGTTCCATTCGTGCCTACGATAGTGTGATATTGTATGTTAGATATCCTGTGCTAGCCTAACACAGAACGGTTCGAATAAGATGCTTAGGTACTTGGAACTGGGATGTTGAAAAATGACGACCTCCCTTTGTGTCTGTTCATTCTGGAATTCTCAAGAAGTCTTCTCAGTTGGTTGTGGGAGTTTAGATCTTTGAGAAAATGAGCTCACAGAATTTGCCCCACCCTTTTCGGCATTTCCATGATCGATTTTGCTCTCTCTGTTTTCAGAGTTCCGATTTCCTGTTCATGCTGAGCAGTAAGGCTGGCGGATGTGGTCTAAATCTGATTGGTGCTAATAGACTTGTGATGTTTGATCCCGACTGGAACCCAGCGAATGACGAACAGGCCATGGCACGAGTCTGGCGTGACGGACAAAAGAAACAATGCTACATTTACAGGCTCATCGCAGTCAGTATTCATGTGGTATTACCCATATTGATAAAAAACATTCAGATAAAATGCTTTAAGAATGAACCATTTGCAGTACGGTTAATACAAGATATAGCATTATTGGCCCTATCAGCAGCACTGGGCAAATTAATGTACAGAAAATCGGAGATCATCGGTCTTTGTATTTGTATTTGATTTTCCGTCAGGGCCGAAACCATAGCATTATTGGCCCTGGTAAGTTCGGAAGAGGCCATCACAAGCTACTCATGTTCCTCACTTGGCTGTGGTCTTTTATTTGCCGTTGCCAAGGCACAAAGTACAAGGCACCACACCTTGGACTCCCATGCGACAGACGTGAAGAGCCAGGGATGATTTATCCCATATGGCCCGGGCTAGATTGGAACTCGGGACCTGCCACTTGCTAAGCAGACATGATAACCACTAGGCTATCAATAGGGAGGTTGAGATCAGCGACTTGTCATGGATCCTTAGGTATACGGATAGAATTCTGTACAACGAGGACAAATTCTGTGTACATTTCGATCTGTATACATATAAGGATCCGTGATAAGTCGCTGATCTCAACCTCCCTATTGTTCCCCACCAGTACTCTCAAAGAGATTTGCCCTCTCCCATCCTCCCACTGCAGGGCTTTGGTCTTGCTCCTCTTCATATGCTGCTACTTCATGTGGTAATGCATGAAGAGGAGTGAGACCAAAACCCTGCATTTGGAGAATGCTCTCTCAACCACATGAAGACTGGATGCAACCAGGGATGGAACCCAAAACTTCAATGGTGACAGGTGCCGAGTTTCCTCTGCACTACTCTGACATCCTAGTTTATCTCACAGCTTAAAGCCCCACTGTATTGAATGTGAAAAACGCAAATCATCACCGCGATTCTCGCACGACGTCAGCGTAGTGTAAAATGTACTACGCTCTGTCAGAATACATTAGAGCTCTCCCTGCAGTTTTTTCCAATGCGTGCTGAAAACTAGGCCTTGATTCTGTGAAGTACGTATCAGGCAAGCATTTTGGGGACCTTCACGAGGCTATGGGACCTCTATGTGCACTCTCCTAACTTTTTGAAAATATCGTAAAATTCAATACTGTGGGGATTTAAGATTTATCAACAATCCTGTTTATTTTCAGACTGGTACAATTGAAGAGAAGATCTTCCAACGCCAGGCGCACAAGAAGGCATTGAGCAGTTGTGTGGTGGATATGGAAGAGGACGTTGAACGGCATTTCAGTCTCGAAGATCTCAGGGAACTCTTCACGCTCAACACTAATACACTCAGTGACACACATGACAAGTAAGTTGTTAGGCCAGTGTAGCTAAATAAAAGGAGAATGCTGTTGGCCATGTCTGTGATCTGAGCCTTTGTGCTGCAAGCAACCCTATAACATTCTTAAGCAGTGAATCCACTGTTGCGATTTTGACTTGAGATGGGGTTGCGATCACCTTACCGGTATATGGCAATCGGAAGTCCTTATAAGGTGATAGCAAGGGATCGCAACCCCATCTCAAGCCAAAATCGTGACAGTGGATTCGCCGCTTTAACGCTATGCAACAGGGCAAAACGGGGCCTAATGTTTGCTGCGCCGCCATGCACAGTAGATTTGTCGGTTCCACTTTTGACTTGTCTGTAGCATAGCAGACATCCGATGCAAGAAATCTTCATTGGGATTGGTTTAAATCTCCCCATCTGATCTGTTCCTCTACCTGTACCCGCCTCTGCGTCAGAATCTCATCTCTGAATTCTCCATTTTCAGGTTCAAGTGTCGACGCTGCGTGAACAATATTCAGGTGAAGCCACCGTTACCAGATAGTGACTGTAACAGTGATCTCTCACAATGGAATCATTGTGCCGATAAGAAGGGTGTTGTGGATATTATTCTGAAGGGGGCGTGGGAGTCGGCTGTGACGTTTGTGTTCCACCATAAATCCCACGAGGAGCAGCGAAAGACTGCATAGACGTCTGCACGTGGTGATGACAGAGACAGCAGATGTATGGCATCATGTGCATGTATATAGGAATGAGATGTTTATGACGTCTTTAAAGATAATGTATCACGGATATTTTTGGGGGCCATGAAAATCATTGTTTATTTACATTTTGTTTGTTTATGTCCAGTCTTTCTTTGTCTTATGAGTAATTTGTTGGTGGCATGCTCCTCTAGAAATTCTTTTGATACTGAAAGTACTCAATTTGATGGGTTGGCATGTCCCAAAAGTCAAAAATAACATAATGTAAACATACATGTTTACAAACATTAAATGTAAACAATGAAGTCATGATACATTATCTTTAATTGGAATCATCTGTACATTTATGGAAATATTGGGTGCAAATGTGACCCGTCACTGCAAAACCAGTACTAAGTCGCTCTGAAGTTGGCAGGTTGAGACAAACATTTTGTCAATTTCAGTAGGCCTGGGCTTTGTCTGCCTTTTGTAAAATCTAAGTGATTACATTTCTTCCTCTTTTTCCTGGAGTTATTTTGATTCATCCTGGTTCATATCTTGTGCGACTTAGACGGGTTTTGTTGTAACAGGTCACTAATTTCCCGAGGAGTTGTCCAAAATCTTGCAGCAAGCAGCTGGCTTTAAAAACGTTCAGGGATGTACATGTGTCATCTCCTCTGCATGCCTGCTTGGCATAGATTTGAGATTTGGTTATTTTAATCCGATGCGGTACTTTATTTTGCAGGCCTTCTGTTTTGAGGCGAGCAAAAAAGTGCATGCGCCTCGCAAACAATAGAATTTCTATTGTTTGCGAGGCGCATGCACTTTTCCACTCGTCTTAAAACAGAAGGTCTGATTTTGGTCAACTAGGGTTACTGGGACTCTTCAGTTCCCTGCAACTTTTCTTTTGATAGTTTTGGTGTCCGTAAGGGTGCCACTCCATGTGAGAGTTTCCTCACTCAAGTTGGCTCTGTATGGGTAGTTGAGCCATAGAAAACTATGGGCAGTTTGTCTTTTTTAAACGTATATTGGATAGTTCCCCCAATACCGCTCAGAGTGTATGAAATCGCCATGAATGGGAGCGGATATCAGGGGGCGGATTCCTGGCGAAGTTCACGCGGGTACAACTGATATTCACGAAGGAAGAGCATATCCAGCTCGACCACTTTGCCCTTCCTCTGATCACAGAAGACAGTCTCTTCCCCGCCCAGCTCCCTTCCCAGCCTGGCCCCTTCCCTGCCTCACCCCCGCCCTCCCCGCCCCTGCCCCTCATTTGTCTGCCCTTCCTCTCTATCTGCCTACCCTGCATGTGTCCTTCACCAGGAAGACATTCCAGGAGAGGAACCCCAAGAACCTGACTGCTGTGCCACAGAGTCACACCCCTCCTTGCCTTTCTTTCAATTTCCATTTTCTGATGTAGGGACCATCAAATTTGCTGTCAAGCAAATTTCACAGTTCTAGTATTTCAGATGTGTTTTGTATCAAAATGTGATTGAAAAAAAAGAGAATCTCTGATCTGACAGGACAGTCCTCGTTCTTCTGACATGTCTGATGTGCAGCTTTGATAGTAGGCCTGTATTGTATATCGTTTGCTAGGCCTAGGCCTAGGCCTAGTAATAGTATTTCCTTCTCGGTGATTGAAAATACGATGCATGTTTCATTTGTGGAAACAAGGTTCCAATTGACGTGATCCAAAGGCCTTCATCATGGACATGCAGGCCACTCATGCACATGTACAGTAGGCCTACACGCCAGTGTCTCTGTCTGAGTGTCAGTGTGACAATAAACTTCATTTCATCATGTTCATGACTTCTTTGATGTTGACGTGAATAAATATCCTGCTAAAGATTGTTTCGTTCTCTTCAGTCCTTTATTTCTTTGCCCACTTCTCTGCTGAGAGATCAAGGACTTCTTAGCAGGCCCGAGGCCTAGGCTACATCAGTCTCAGGAAAATAAATTTATCCTAGCCGACTTAGAGGACATCTTAAAGATATTTCTACCATCATGACCATGTCTCCGTACTAGCCCTAGCTAGATTGAAAAGGAGAAATGGAAAGAAAAAGGAAGGTTTTATCAGAAACATGTTATTTATTATATTCTTTGCTTATCAGCCTTAATGATGAGTCTTATTTCTTCGGCTGTATCTACATTCAGGTCAACCTAAATTGATAAAAATCTCCAGTGCATCGGATATGGCATATAATACATTATATCTTACCATTTTAGGGTGAACTGCACCTATACAACTTTACATAAACAATAATTTACATATCTGTAATGTACATGACATTGCACGCAAAGATTTGCCTGAGTTACCTGTGTGATTGAATACCCTAATTGAAATTGACAGGTAATCCAGGCAAAATGATATAAAATTAACAAAGCAGCTATGAATCTCATCTAAAACTGACATTTTCTTGTTCAGAAACAATGGGCTGGTCATATCTGCCCTCGAATGGTGTAAAGCACTTCCAGTTGTGATAAGTGGGAGGACAATCAATTCAAGGAACAGCTCTATATGTGTATTACCAAGTACACTA
Source organism: Notospermus geniculatus (assembly GCA_002633025.1). Lineage (NCBI taxonomy): Eukaryota > Metazoa > Nemertea > Pilidiophora > Heteronemertea > Lineidae > Notospermus > Notospermus geniculatus. The sequence goes on along the minus strand of NMRB01000316.1, from coordinate 236,378 downwards.
GTGTAGAGTACGGCTATTACTTTAATCAACCATGCTCCCACTGATTTTTTGCAAAGATTCTGCCTTTTACCATTTGAGTGTAGAAACGAGAGAGTAACTTGTACGAAATACTGAAAGAGAACATAGAGGACGCTCCCTTAGTAGTACATTTTGTTTTGCAGCCATCTACAGGATGGTGATTATGAAATCCATCCACGCCTGGACAAAGTGGGAACAAAGTTGGTACCAGAAGATGACATTTTGGCTTTTGACTGGTTGCCATCTCTGCCAACTACACAAGTAGCAGAGACTGAAACCAGTTGAATTTTGAGCATCCATGGGTGGATTGGAAAAACTAGCTTACTTCAGAAGGACAACCAGACACAGTTCATTGCCATAAATGACACATCCATTTCAATAATCACACTCCAATGAAACACATAATACTATGGAAATTACAGTGAATATGAAGAGAAACAAAGCCCTTGCCTTCTGAACAAGTCGCTACAATATTTTGGTAAAAAATTTAATATTCAACCACTGTTGTTTGACAGTTGACCTTGACTTTGAAGGGAAAACATGACATATTTACTTGTGGTAGATGAATTTACAAGTGTTGTACCTTACAATTACACAGAGATCATTTAGGTTGAGACCGAATGTTCCGTTTTAGCTTCCGAATGTTCCGTTTAAGCTTCTTGAACCATCAAGAGTGCACGCATCTTGTCCAAACAAGGCCACCGACTGCATCTTTAGCCCTGGTCCCAATCATGTCATCTTTTGCGTTAACTCATAAATTATAAATTAACCTGACCCCGCCTCCAAGCCAATCCAAACTCGTGAAACAAATCGCCGTTCGGCTCTTTCTCCTCTCTTCCCGCAGACATTCGTAACACGGATTTTGATTGGCACGTCGATTAGCCTTTGCACACCAATGATTGGCTGAGGCGCTGGGGTCCTCAGAAGCGGGAAATGTGATGATGGATTCAACAAACCAGGCTAAATGGGCGTCAGGCCAGATAGACTGGTGAGAATCAGATGGGGTTCATGTTGCTACACCTTCACAGTGGAGTGTAATCTAAAGATGAAGTGACTGCTGGCCTCGACATTTCAAGATGAGTTTCAGCGACTTTGTCACTGTCTTTTGCTTGTGCTTGTGCACAGTAGATATCAGATGATTTCATGTGTGCAGGCCCCAACTCAGGCATTGTAGCAACTCTGTAACAATACTGGGTGATATTGACTTTTTGGGGTGGTGCCAGTTGTGCCTGTGGTTCTGGTCAACATATTAGGTTAGGAGCACAGATTGCCTGAATGATTTAGAAAATACTTTATAGTACATCTCTGAAGGCTGGCAGTGAATAAATACAAGTAATACCAATTACAAGTCCGATTATTTTTACATGACTGTCATTCACTCTCAAAACTATTACCTGCATCGACTACATATGGATGAGCAGGTTGTGTCAGCCACAGGATAACAAAATAATGACAAGAATCGTAAGGCCTTCATCCTGCATGACAAAATCAGCCACTACATTACATCCAAAAGTAGTGCAGCAGCTCCACAAAAGTTCCAAAGTTCTGACATTAATGAGGTCTGCAATGGCCGATGAGTCCTCTCAGACATTTTGCGTGGGTTCTTCCATTTTTAAGGCCTATTCATACAATAGGCCTAACCGTGCCATTGCAGAAACTCACTCCTTTTACTTGAGGAACAGGACAACTGTAGTGACTGGAGTTTTGTCATTCAGTGTACGCAGGGCTTTAGGTTACTATGGAGACACAACATTCCCATCCTGAAGAAATCAGGGCCCAGTTTCACAAAGAAACTTAAGTCTAAAATTTGACTTTATAAGTCATCATGTGACCAGGGTTTCAGCAAATCAGATGACTTCATTTCAGACTTAAGTTTTTTCTTAAGATTCTTTGTGAAACTGGGCCCAGGTCCTCATCGTTCCCCAGCTCACACACAAGTACGTATGAGTTGGGGAACGATGCTAAGCGGACCTCATTTTGTCAGGATTCAGCATTCCACACAGAGCTGGTGAACAGCAAAAGCAACCATTCCAGTACCTACATCAGATCAGGTTCAAGGTTGCCATCTTGGGAATGATACCCAGTATTGTTCCAGGACACTTGAAGTTGCCCATGCACATTTGCAAAATCCGGTTGGAAAACGACTGCATTTTCATTGTACCAGTAATCTTCTGTCCAGCTTCCAGGCCGCCAGACTCTGTTATTAGCACTGGCATGCACTCCAGGAGTCCTAGGCAATGAACGGCGATGGCTGCTAGCAAGACTGATCTGTAGAACCTGTATGGACTATGTTTCAATTCTATTCCGTTTTCGGTAGAAAACTTGCAAAATTTCGGTCATTTTTTTAGATTAAAAATTAATTGAATTTATAGCAAAACTCCTTCACTTGCAATAACAATAAGCCCGTTTTTACATTCACAAAATTCTGTTATTTGGATGAGAAAATTGTGCTCCTCAAATAACTTACTTTTTACAATAACAATAAATAAGAGTAATATGTATGTATATGTTTTTCTACACTATAAAGACAAACAAAAAACTTCTAAAATCTGTAAGTCTCAGTCAGGCCTAACAATCGGTACAGAGTTTGAGTAGACTTCATGGTATGTTCATGCAGGATTCTTTCTATGAATTTATATACCGGTAAATCTCCTCACTTTTCTGAGCATAAACATTTTACAATTGTACAAAATCGGTTGAACAACATACACTAAAGTTGCAAAAGGAATCCTTGATAAAATTTTACAGCTAATGAAGGCCAATTCTTTCGACACAGGCCACTATAACAGGAATCAAACTGTTATAGGTCACAGGGCCCAGTTATAACTATCCCAAATTGGGCGAAAGCTGTACTGGAACTGCACCACAGATCCTTGAATATGGGGTTTACAGCAATACAAATCCTCAGAGTTGAACTCTGAAGGCCACAAAAACACAGGAATGTGTACACACAACAGCTCACTCAAATGCAAGAATCAACTGGCTAGTTTATACAGAGCATGGCCACAACACCCCAAATGTTTATAAACCGGACTTCGTCGGAATTTCAACACTGCATAAGCTTTTCTTCTGAAACAACCTCTGCTGAGCAACAATCAAGTTACCGGTACCGGTACAAAAAACATAAAGTTCAACATGACTAAAGTTGGTTCTGTGGACTCCTCCAACATGAAAGGGCCTCAACAAGTAGAATCTCAGTGAGTACTTCACATGGAGGATTATTTAGGCGAGGCATCCTTTTTATACCACTTTGTAAAACCAATGCCTTTGGATCATGCATGCTTGTAGTTTCATGAGAAATCAAGCATTGTAAATTTGACAGAAATGTGATAACAAATGTGCAAACCATGCTATGTTAGACCACATGAACAAGTTCCTAACAAAAGATTGACAAATATTACAGCTTACAATGATTTGGACACCCCTGTCCTCCAATGGTACGAAGAAGTATCCCCACTCAAGATCACAGGGAGTAGAACCAATTGCTAGAACAGCTTTGCAATGCACTACCAAGTACAGAGTAGTGTAGAGAGAAGCCGATATTCCAGTTGATCATCCCCCAAACTTCCTTCTACATGTACCATCGGGGAAAACATTTGTAGGGCGGGTAGTTTTGAGAGGAAGCCTCTGTATATGACCATAACGGATCTAAATTGACAGGTGCTGTCCTTTAATTGAAAGGTGTCCTGATTACGGATGTCAAAATAAATAGACATGACAAATTCGAATTAGAGAAATATGGGAATTCCCAAGAATCATTCACTGTTTACAACTATGGGGAAAAATATTTTTTAAAAGCCATCATAAACTACAACACATAACTGAACAATTATTAATACTTGTCATTTTTCTACCAACTTTGAGATTTCAGAGCTGATATTGAGAAATCAATTGTGGCTTGCCTCAGTACCGGTACATTACATCACTCACAAAAGACAATAATTCTCCGTGTATAAAACCAATTTATTGTAAATGCTGGTGATTTTTGGCTAGAAAAGAGTTCGGCCCTGAAGGAAAGTTGGCATTTTATTCGGCAGACTGAGAGAGGCATCTCGCTACAGATATGGGAAGGATATACAGATAGGGCTATTAATGCTGTATTTGGCGCTCTGAGCCCTCAATTCAACATTTCAAAATAAATATGTGACCACACGGTCTTGTATTTCAAAACCGATGAGCTCACAGCAACAGGAAAAGATTGGGTTCAAGTCCCGGGGTAGACGTGGCGGTGTTTAAAATGCTGCCAGATTTTGTGGAGTGCTACTGTTGTGTCAGTTGGTATTTTCTGCATCACTACAGAAAATTTGATTTGTTGAACAAATTTGCCTGGCAGATATCTTATCATTTGGACTTTTCATGACTGGTACCCAGCATGTGGCTGAAAGTTGAAATCCACAGCCAGAGTAGTCACTTGTAAGCCCAACTGGCCTGTTTGGGTGATGATCGGCTGATCAAAAATCCTTGCCCAAAAGGAGAGACCTAACTTTAAGGTCAGACTGTGTTGAAAAAAATCTCTCAGCCCAAAAATCTCTGCAAAAAAGGAACATAAAAATGTATGCAGGTAATGTACCCAAGGTACCAGTAACGTTTTCAAAACAACCACCAATGCTTCAAGCTTGGAGCAAATTCAGCAGCTTTTAAAACATTTATGTGATTAGCACTAAAATTTGTAAAGTCAGTTCTACTTTGTTGAGCCATTATTCACTAAATTCGGGAATTCTTGCCTGGTACATGTACTTCGGTTCAGGTGGCGTGACAGGTTCAAGATATTTTCATTCCCGCATTGTTATAAATCAGAATCTCAGGAGTTGCCACAGAGCATTAGATTTGTAGATTCAGGTTCTCGCACATACAGGTTTTGCGGCACCACTTGCTACAGCTTTATATGTATGTGACCATTAAAAAGAGTGCCATTCAGCATGGGATGATGGGCCTGAGCTGGCCACAAAGCATTTAGATTTGTAAAGTCAGGTTCTAATAGGCCTACATCCTGACTGGTGCCACTACTTAAATCACAAGTGACCATTAAAAAGAAGAGCTAACGTTCGACCACCAGAAGGCATCGGTGCTGTAGTAATTTATTGAAAAACATTAGGCCTAGTAACATATCCAACGTGATGTGACGTCATGTGCACGTGATCACGCTGTCCCCTTTCTTTTCATCAGTTGGTTTTGGAACCTTGACATGTGCGGACGCTATATGGATGAGCAGGTTGTGTCAGCCACAGGATAACAAAATAATGACAAGAATCGTAAGGCCTTCATCCTGCATGACAAAATCAGCCACTACCCGGTACATTACCTACATCCAAAAGTAGTGCAGCAGCTCCACAAAAGTTCAAAAGTTCTGACATTATTGAGGTCTGCAATGGCCGATGAGTCCTCTCTGACATTTTGCGAGGGTTCTTCCATTTTTAAGGCCTAACCGTGCCATTGCAGAAACTCACTCCTTTTACTTGAGGAACAGGACAACTGTAGTGACTTGAGTTTTGTCAATCAGTAAGCAGAGGGCTTTAGGTTGCAATGGAGACACAAAATTCCCATCCTGAAGAAATCAGGTCCTCTTAGCATCAGTCCCCAGCTCGCACACAAGTACGTGTGAGTTGGGGAACGATGCTAAGAGGACCTAATTTCTTCAGGATTCAGCATTCCCACAGAGCTGGTGAACAGCAAAAGCAACCATTCCAGTATCTACATCATAGGCAGATCAGGTTCAAGGTTGCCATCTTGGGAATGATACCCAATATTGTTCCACGAAACAAAGTTGCCCATGCACATTTACAAAATCCGGTTTGAAAAGATTGCATTTTCATTGTAGGCCCTAATCTTCTGTCCATCTTCCAGGCCACCAGACTGTGTTAATAGCACTGGCATGCATTCCTGGAGTCCTAGGCAATGAACGAAGATGGCTGCTAGCGAGACTGATCTGTAGGACCTGCATGGACCACGTTTCAATTCTATTCCGTTTTCGGTAGAAAACTTGCAAAATTTCGGTCAATTTTTTTAGATTAAAAATTAATTGAATTTATAGCAAAACTCCTTCACTTGCAATAACAATAAGCCCGTTTTTACATTCACAAAATTCTGTTATTTGGATGAGAAAACTGTGCTCCTCAAATAACTTACTTTTTACAATAACAATAAATAAGAGTAATATGTATATGTATATGTTTTTCTACACTATAAAGACAAACAAAAAACTTCTAAAATCTGTAAGTCTCAGTCAGGCCTAACAAACGATACAGAGTTCGAGTAGACTACATGGTATGTTCATGCAGGATTCTTTCTATGAATTTATATAAATCTCCTCTCTTTTCTGAGCATAAACAGTTTACAATTGTACAAAATGGGTCAAACAACATACACTAAAGTTGCAAAAGGAATCCTTGATAAAATTTTACAGCTAATGAAGGCCAATTCTTTCGACACAGGCCACTATAACAGGAATCAAACTGTTATAGGTCACAGGGCCCAGTTATAACGATCCCAAATTGGGCGAAAGCTGTACTGGAACTGCACCACAGATCCTTGAATATGGGGTTTACAGCAATACAAATCCTCAGAGTTGAACTCTGAAGGCCACAAAAACACAGGAATGTGTACACACAACAGCTCACTCAAATGCAAGAATCAACTGGCTAGTTTATACAGAGCATGGCCACAACACCCCAAATGTTTATAAACCGGACTTCGTCGGAATTTCAACACTGCATAAGCTTTTCTTCTGAAACAACCTCTGCTGAGCAACAATCAAGTTACCGGTACCGGTACAAAAAACATAAAGTTCAACATGACTAAAGATGGTTCCATGGACTCCTCCAACATGAAAGGGCCTCAACAAGTAGAATCTCAGTGAGTACTTCACATGGAGGATTATTTAGGCGAGACATCCTTTTTATACCCGCAACTTTGTAAAACCAATGCCTTTGGATCATGCATGCTTGTAGTTTCATGAGAAATCAAGCATTGTAAATTTGACAGAAATGTGATAACAAATGTGCAAACCATGCTATGTTAGACCACATGAACAAGTTCCTAACAAAAGATTGACAAATATTACAGCTTACAATGATTTGGACACCCCTGTCCTCCAATGGTACGAAGAAGTATCCCCACTCAAGATCACAGGGAGTAGAACCAATTGCTAGAACAGCTTTGCAATGCACTACCAAGTACAGAGTAGTGTGGAGAGAAGCCGATATTCCAGTTGATCATCCCCCAAACTTCCTTCTACGATGTACCATTGGGGAATAGATTTGTAGGGGTAGTTTTGACAGGAAGCCTCTGTAAATGACCAATGGATCTAAATTGACAGTGCTGTCCTTTAATTCAAAGGTGTCCTGATTACGGAGGTCAAAATAAATAGACATGACAAATTCGAATTAGAGAAATATGGGAATTCCCAAGAATCATTCACTGTGTACAACTATGGGGAAAAATATTTTTAAAAAGCCATCATAAACTACAACACATAACTGAACAATTATTAATACTTGTCATTTTTCTACCAACTTTGAGATTTCAGAGCTGATATTGAGAAATCATTGTGGCTTGCCTCAGTACCGGTACATTACATCACTCACAAAAGACAATAATTCTCTGTGTATAAAACCAATTTATTGTAAATGCTGGTGATTTTTGGCTAGAAAAGAGTTCGGCCCTGAAGGAAAGTTGGCATTTTATTCGGCAGACTGAGAGAGGCATCTCACTAGAGATATGGGAAGGATATACAGATAGGGCTATTAATGCTGTATTTGGTGCTCTGAGCCCTCAATTCAACATTTCAAAATAAATATGTGACCACACGGTCTCGTATTTCAAAACCGATGAGCTCACAGCAACAGGAAAAGATTGGGTTCAAGTCCCGGGGTAGACGTGGCGGTGTTTAAAATGCTGCCAGATTTTGTGGAGTGCTTCTGTTGCGTCAGTTGGTACTTTCTGCGTCACTGCAGAAATTTTCAGTTGTTGAACAAATTTGCCTGGCGGATATCTTATCATTTGGACTCCTTTTTTCATGAGTTTTACCCAGCATGGGGCTGAAAGTTAACCAGAGTAGTCACTTGGGCAAGGTTTCTTGATCAGCTGATCACCACCCAAATGGACCAAAACTGGGCTTACAAAAAAACAGCAAAAGGAGATACCTAACTTTAAGGTCAGACTGTGTTGAAAAAATATCTCAGCCGAAAAATCTCTGCGAAAAAGGAACATAAAAATGTATGCAGGTGATGTACCCAAGGTACCAGTAACGTTTTCAAAACAACCACCAATGCTTCAAGCTTGGAGCAAATTCAGCAGCTTTTAAAACATTTACGCGATTAGCACTAAAATTTGTAAAGTCAGGTTCTACTTTGTTGAGCCATTATTCACCAAATTCTAGAATTCTCGCCTGGTACTTCGGTTCAGGTGGGGTGACAGGTTCAAGATGTTCAGTCCCGCCCTGTTATAAATCAGAATCTCAGGAGCTGCCACGATTCAGGTTCTCGCACATCCAGGTTTTGCAGCACTACTTGATACAGCTTTATATGTATGTGACCATTAAAAAGAGTGCCATTCAGCATGGGATGGTGGGCCTGAGCTGGCCACGGTCCCTGTTGCACCACAAACTCGGAGGAGTTGCCACAAAGCATTTAGATTTAGTCAGGTTCTAATAGGCCTACATCCTGACTGGTGCCACTACCCGTAAAGTGGGGTTACTTGGGACACATGGGTAACATGGGACAAAAATACATGACCGCTTTAAATCACAAGTGACCATTAAAAAGAAGAGAACGTTCGACCGCCAGAAGGCATCGGTGCTGTAGTAATTTATTGAAAAACATTAGGCCTAGTAACAGTCCCATGTCAACTTATTATCAGGAATACTCAAGACCGCTAGTGTCGTGCTGCCATCTATTGACTAAAATCTCCCCATTTCCACCATGAAATGAACTTTCTGTACAAGGTTCATCCCAAAGTCAATGTCGTCAAAGCGTTGCGCGCCAAGAACCACAATTAAGCAGACAATAATGACACATTGAAAATCCCTCAACATTTTGGGGTTTGAAGAAAATTTTTTCAAATGTTGTTCATTTCAGCGATGCAAATCATGATATTCATTCATTCACCTGTCTCTCAACATTTTTAGCTGACTTCGCACTTCCAAAACAAAATGTGGTAATGGCAACGGATCAAGCCACTGCAGCACAAAAGCATCGACAATCAGCAGTGTTATATTGACCGCTGTGCAGAATTTACACATGATTCTGATAGGCCTAAATACTTCGACGGAAACTCTTTGGCTACAAAAATGTGTCTGACCAATAATTTTGCACAAGTTAATTCAATTCGCAGAAAAATTTACTTCTGAAAAATATCTTGTGGAGGAAGACTGCCCCTCAAACGTGGTTACTGGAAGTATCAGTGAATTGGCCATTCTTGTAGTTTTACACAAGATTCAAAAGATTATTTCATGCAATCCCACCGAGACCCATTCTCGTTGCTTGTAACCTCATCTGCCCCAGGAGTCCAGCAGACTGCATCTTCTGACAAAGTTTCCTCACATCCTGTTGTACTGATTGAAAATTATTTGAAGAAAGGTTGTTCCTGTCGTCCATCCGAGGAATGTTTCTTCAAATATTTTCCACATCATTTCCATGGCTTTTAGAAAACATCAGCAGAAGATATTGTCTGCTCAAACCTGGGGGCAGACGAGTCAAGCACACATGCAGAAATCTCAATGACATGAGTGAGATCATCTCTGCCAGCCATGTCTGTGACTCTATGGCCCGTATTTTAAAGCCCCACAGTATTGAATTTTACGGTATTTTCAAAATGTTAGGAGAGTGGAGGTTGAGGTCTCAGGGCCTCGTGAAGGTCTCCAAAATGCTTGCCTGATACTTACTTTTAATAACCAAGGCCTAGTTTTCAACAGAGAGTGAAAAAACTGCGTAGGGGAGCTCTAATGCATTGAGATAGAGCGCAGTACATTTTTACACTACGCTGACGCCGTAACGTCATCAAGAATCGCGGCGACGATTTGCGTTTTTCAGATTCAATACAGCGGGGCTTTAAAATGCTCCTCAACGAAAAGGAGTTCCTCAAGGCTGTGACTGGTGATCACTTGTGACTGAAAAGTCACATGTGACTTTGACTGAACATCGCACGAAAAGGAGGGTTGTTGTGCCAGGAGAGGAAAAAGTGAATATTTTTCAGTGACATTCACCTCAGGATTAGAGAGGATGTGCAACTTTCCGACTCCGACTTCAACTACGAGAATGAATTGCAGTCCGCTATGGACATCCTTGATTAAAACGATGTGGAAGAAGTTTTCAATTCGTCAAACACCATAAATTGAAGACAGAAAAAACTGGCCTAACAAATCGGAAGTGCGGATAAATAATGAATATTGAAGTCGTAATCCTAGTCGTTACGACTTTGAGACACGACTATGACAATACGATATTTGCGATTTATGCACACTTCCGATTACGAGTCAAAATTATTCTGCCACAAAGTTATGGCATTTTACGATTTGCAAACGTCTATCAAATCGTTTTTATCAAGGATGTCCATAGCGGACTGCAATTCATTCTCGTAGTTGAAGTCGGAAAGCTGCGCGTCCTCTCTATTGATTAGTTCAGTGACTAGAAGAAGGAAGAAGCGATAGAATCTCTCAAATTATACACAGGTTGGACTCAAATGAAGATGACACGGCATTGCCTGAGAATACACCAATTCGGATCAGAGGTTCTTTCAAGGATAATAAGAATATATTTTGCTCGCAAAATGGCTAAAAAGCAACTTGATACTTCGTCACCTTGGTCGTAGGCCTATATGATACATACCTGTACTCTAAACCTTTTAGTCACTTCTGTGCCGAATAATGATAAAGTGAGACAACATACAGTGACACTATAAATGTTGTGGTTTGTCATCAGAAGGCATCATGATGCTATTTTCAAACGTATGCAACAACATGGTCGTGGTGAAAGTCTTTGTGGCGGACATTGTTGACCGGACTTGGAATTCAAACAAACCATTCAAAAAGCTCTGGTACAAATATGGTGAAAGGTGACAGTATGGCTCTACAGGGTGTCCCAGAAAGACAGACTGGACAAGATGAAAGGCTGAATGAAAGAGCCGCCTATAGCTCCTTAATTTGTCATGCATATGCAAAATTACCGGTAAAGTGGTTCCAGAGAAGATGGAAGCTTGAACTCTTAATATTTATCAATTTTCAGCAGATTTAGCAAATTTGACAGACAACTAGTCACAGCCGCGATCATCATGACACAGTGCATAAATTTTCTGGAACACCCTGAATATCCGAACAATATGTAAGTCTATGTGTGGCCATTAGATATCCTCACAGATGCAAAATTAGGAAGAGGCTTATTCAAAGGAGGTATTGATAGAAAAGGCTATTCGTCCTGCTGGCGATTTGTGAGCCGCTCCAGCAAAAGTAGGCACTTGTCGCAACCGAGGAAAGGGTTAACGGCATTGCAACACAAATAGCTGAAATGTACATGTATGTCTGCAGGTTCAAAACAGTAGTGGACAGCAGTGATAAATTGACTACTGGTAAACTGATGCCCAATGATGATCACTTGCTACAAGTGCCTACTTTTGCTAGAGTACGGGTCACATTTAAAGCCACACTGTATTTAATTCAGAAAGTGCTTTCGCCAACGTTATTGTAGTGTAAAATGGATGGGGTTTTTTGAATACATTAGAGCTGCCTGCAGTTTTTTCAATGTGTGCTGAACGGTCGTGCTAATTACCGTCCACCACCGTCTACCACCGTCCTCCACCGTCCACCACCCTTTTTGTACTGTTATTGTACAGTTTTCCACCTCAATATTTATTTAAAACATCTCTTCTTTATCTCTCTCTCAAACAATAATGTAAACCGCATCAAAATCGCTGACATATCACAGAACTTTCTGTTTCTTTTTCATCAGTGTTCATCGTCCACCACCACGATTCGTCAGTCAGCGCCACCGTCGGGTGGTGAGTTCAAGAACTACATTGCCCCAATCAAACCTGGTTCCATTGGCGTCCGAGGGTGGCGCTGATTGAAGAACCGTGGTGGTCATGGTGGTGGACGATGACAAAAAACTGAATATTCTCAGCGATTCTGATGCGGTTTACATTATTTTTTGAGAGAAAGATAAAGAAAAGATGTTTTAAATAAATATTGAGGTGGAAGACTGTACAATAACAGTACAAAAAGGGTGGTGGACGGTGGAGGACGGTGGTAGACGGTGGTGGACGGTAATTAGCATGACCCGTGCTGAAAACTATGTCCTGATTCTTTGAAGTACGTGTCAGGCAAGCATTTTGGGGACCTTCACAAGGCTATGAGACATCTACCTGCATTCTCCTAACACTTTGAAAATACCGTAAAATTCAATACAGAGTGGCTTATCTGGAAGAGTCAATACATGTTTGCACCAAGCTCATGCAGGATGAACATTTCACAGAAGGACCACACAATGGACACCCCGAAATCATCCATTTGTTCAGACTCTGAGATTTTTAAAATTCACCAACAAAAATCTTTCACCATTTTCAATTTAAGGATGAGGCAAATTACCAGACAAATCTGTCACATTCTAAGACGCTGAAATGAATACATGGGGACACCTCTTATTCACGGCTCCTAATACACAACTAAGATAGCTGCTACTACCTGGGTACAGCAACATTCGAAGACCAACGTATACATGTACACTGTGTATTCGCTGTACTTGGATTGTTTAATGTTGGCGCCACCTATTTTGTGGTTTAAACACCAGCTCATGCTCATGGCATGGACCAGCAGATGGCCCCTTTCAGACAGGTTTCCATCAGCCATAATTTTTCACTTACTGGTACAACATATTTTTCTCATGCATTGTGGCCTCCGTCAAATACAATTTTCTGCAACTATTAACAAACAGTGGACTAAATTTACAAATTGTTTTAACCTTTCCACTGCCAGTGGAAGCGTTTCATTTCATTTCAACCAAAAAACCAAAAACAAATCTTGACACTTCACAGAAAACCTGTTAAATAGGTATCCATTGGAAAGTGCTCACTGAGAGCTTTCCAATGACTACCTATGTGATGGGTTTAAAGTGCCTTTTAGGCCCGTATTACATAAAAGTACATGTATACGGTATATGAAAACACCGGTTAACAATGTCTTCACGGTCGTGAATCCATTTGAAGCCTTTGTTAACCGGCGTTTTCGTATACCGTATACTTCTATGTAATAGGGGCCTTAGGTATGTCGTTCACTTTCAACGATGGGAACCTTGGCAATAAAAGGGTTTTCACAGCAACATGTGTGACTGCTGAATAGACTGCTGAATAAACAGAGTCCAGGCATGTAGCAGTTCTTCACTGTAAACAAGGTTCGAGCCTTGAACCTGAATATTCAAAAGTTAGCCCTTTTCCTTTGCAAACCATACAGTCGATTTGATTAAAACACTGAGATCTCTACAGAGATCAAAGTTTTAATACATCATATAAAGAAACATACCTTGTATTTGAGATGTCGGCTGTCAATCACCAAATACTTTAGATTTTACACAATAAAGAACAGGCGTGTAACAATTCTTGTGGAGCCTGTTTTGATCACATAATGCTTAGGTGACATAATTTATATCAAAGCTTGATTTATTATGAATATTGACTAACAGCACCTTAATTTCAAGATGTTGGCTTTGAATGTTCACTAGGTTTTCGATGACCAGATGAACTATGAGGTCGTGGTGGCTGAGATGAACTTCGGTGATATGGCGGGCGAGGGTGGTCGTGAACGTTGCGGTAGTCACGCGGACTACGCGAATCTCCGGGCGACCGGCTTTCTCGTTCACTATAGTAATGTTCGCGATCAGCATAATGCGGTTCATGGCGTCGCCAGTCGTCACTATGTCGGCCATCGACTTGGCGTCGCATCTGCGTTTCCCTATCGCTGAGGTGTCCATCAGGATCTGGTCGTGTTCTGGATTCGCGGTCGCTATACTGCCCCTCCGGTTCATGCCGCATGCGCGATTCGCGCTCACTCAAATGACGATCTAATTCCGCTTTTAAACGAACCTGCTGCTCGCTCAGCTCTCGCTGGAGTTCCGACTGGCGCATGTAATGTCCTTCCTGACGAGCCTGATGCTGCTGCCTTGCACGTTCACGCTCCATTTCCCGTTCCCGCCGCGGTCGGACCTCGGCGTATAACGGTTCCGAATGCTGCCGCACATGATGCCGTTCAGCGTATATCACTTCTTGTTTTGAGGCATAAATTGCATGTGGATCTGGAAGCCTTTGGGAATGTTTTGGACTTGAGTGATGCTTGGGTGAACCTCCCCTTTCACGTTCTCCGGCACGATCGACTGATTGACTCCTTTCGTATGGACGATGACCCTCTGGAAAAGGTAGAAAGATCATGAACACAAACTCACTACGATTTTCTAACCTTATCCCAACCCCACAAACTTCATTGAAAATCCAAATCTTGTTTTAGGTAGGTTCAATGTACATCATTAACCCTTTCACTGCCCTAGGTGATGATTGTCGCCCCCTCTGGCGACTGCCGTATGCGACCATCATCGCCCTATGCAGAAGGTATGTTCAGTTATTTTGGCTATTCACCGACGGCACCCCAATGGAAATTAGAGGAATTCCCCCGAGACTGCCGTAGGTGATCGACGCCCTGTGCAGAAGGTTATGTTTAGTTAGTATGGCTATTCACAGATGGCGTCCCAAACGAAATTAGGGGTTTTCCTGAGAACGGGGAACCGGAACTCAGCAGTGAAGTGTACAACGATCTGGGAAACTCGGCAGGGAAAGCGTTAATATACAGGCATTTAGGTGACGACATAGCCAAGAGTTGACACTGTGTTGCAAAGTTTCACTGTGCCCAAACATTCCTCTTTGAAGCAAAGTAGGACTTCTCGTCCAGACATACATCAGACTAGACAAATATCCCTGATCCTACAATTGGCTTATGCATATTAATGTATAAATAGATAAATCCTGACTTTCTCAAACAATTCGAAAGCGAGCCACTTCTGCACTTTGGGCCCCAAATCTTTTCTGCCTCTTCACACTCTTTAGATTTCCCCATGGACTCGATAAACTTTCCCCATCAGAACTGTTCATAGACGACATGGAAATATATATGGTGGTCTTTATCTATGGTCTTTATATCTATATGAAATATGGTCTTCATCTATTTTGGTGTCGTGTAATGATTGGCCATTAGTAAATGAAAGTTTGTCACCAAACGAGACTAACAAGCAAAGGCATTCTTCAAGGCAAATTTATCTTTTGCGTNACCCCAAAGAAGAGAGGTTCCACTGCACTTAAAGGCACTGCTCTACTTGAGAGTTTTCTTGTGCAAGAGTTGACTCTCAATGGGCAATTCACCGTTGTTTGTTTCCATATACTGAGACCAATATGGCACAAACAACTACTCATCATTGAGTTACCCATAGAGAGCTACTCATGCCAGGCTGTGACCCGCCCCTTCCAGTCACATGACCTACTAGGCAGTTCCGTCTGTAATGCGAGCGTGTACAAGTCTGGTTGTGCGAGACTACTCATGCAAGTGGAGCAGCACCTTTAGTCCATAAATACCACCAGAGATAGCTGCTATGGGTAATTGGTGTGGCACATTTTTAATGAGGTAATTATCGATAGTATCCTGTCACTGGATGCCTAGTGCAATAATCCCAACCATCCTGCCATACAGCCTATTGAATGTGTCCCCACTTAGACCAGTCAACCATCCACGGGTTGATGGGATATTAAGGCCCTTGGGGAAGTCTGCTGCTGATATTGGTACTGTCGGCGGTTTATATTGTTATAACATTAGCCGCAAACGGTCGTCTCATGCAGGCAGGAATTAAGAAATTGTGGAGAATGGTTTTAAGCCGGGTGTACATCACACTTGTGACTGGAGACTAGTCGCCAATGAGCTACCTGGCGACTGGGAGGATCTAGCTGGAACTGGAGGCAACTGATCAGTTGCCAGAAACGGTCGATGTACGCACCCTTGCGACTCACTGGAACTGAGATTTTGCCAGTCGCCGCGAGTTGCACATGTTCAACTTTCTAGCGACCAGTTGTACCCAGTATCGTTCAGTCGCAAGTGCGATGTACGTGGGCAGGACATGACGACTGATTGGATCCTCCTAGTTTTACTGAGTTGCTTAGTTTGCAATGTGCACGCAGCGTGTACATCACCAGCGACTGCTCAGATCAGTTGCTTATGTAAGTGCGATGTACGCCCGGCTTCAGACATTGCACTGCAGGGAGACCAAGAACATTCATTCATTAAAGGAACTTAACCCCTTCACTAACTGTAGTCTATGCTCTCTACCAAACTGACAGACAAGAGAATTACCCTAGCACTGCAGTGCCATCTATGCCTAGAGAATGAAACTAAATCAAGCAGACGGGTGGGCGATTCCAAAGTCGGTGTTTACACCGATGTTTACCATACATTAAGCCATTACAAACCCGGTGCTGACACCAGCTTTTAAAATCACCCACTGGGCAATAATCATCGTGATGTAAATGTAGGCCTACATGGCTCAGTGTGAGTGGTTTTGGGTGACCGAAATTAACCATGCCTCTAAAAATGCTGCTCCACTTGAAATTTCCCATGGAAGTTGGCTCTCAATGGGCAATTTACCATTGTTTCCTTACGGTTTACGCTGAGACCAATGAAACAAACAATTGCTCATAGTTGAGCAACCCATAGAGAGCCAACTCACTCTATAGTCATCTGGAGCTCGATGGGCGTATGTCAATCAAACCCTTAGTAACCGGACAACAATGGACTTAGGGTTTACTCTAAACGGTCCAACACACATTGTTTTCTAACCAGCTGAACCTTGGTTCGAAATAGAAGGTGCAACCAGGCCTTCATTCGAAATTGAACACAGGCATAGGCATGGGATTGGCTGAAAGCGTCACGTCAATAAAACGCATTTCAATTAAGCCAAACTTCACTAACAATACCAAGGTCTGCCTGACAACCGAAGGTCCGCCCATCGAGCTCCAGATGACTTAAACGTACTATAGATTCTCAAGTGGAGCAGCATCTTAAAATATATGAAGAAAACAGCAGCACTTTTAGACAGATGGGAACTCTCTTCAGAGTAAAAGAACCATTCTTAGTGCAACTAGCACTTTCAATTTCAACAGATTTACTTCCACATGCTACACGGAGAGCTATACGCCTGAACTACACTCAGCATTCAAATCTACCCTGAAGCAAGGAAGCAAGCCAAGAGCCCGAACTAAAACACCATCAGGAAGAGATAAGCAAGGAAAACCCTAAGGATGGATCAAGCAACACCAAGCATGCCACGATAGAAAGGAGTCTGATTTTCACGCCTTGAGGAGTTTTCTGCCCATCTTATCAACAATTTCTTATCATTCACCCTCTCTATCACATGAAGAATAGACAGACTAGGACTTGGATATTTCCTTTCTTCAACAATGACACAAGAATATTAGAATATAGACACAACCATTCCAGGAGAAAAGGTCTACCACAGGCAACATGATTTGGCAAGATAGAAGGATCAATTGGTGATGGGCAAAGGTGCTCCACCGGTGTCTTCCCATTTCGCCCTTTCCCAATTCGCCCCCTAATGGTTATTGGTTAGGGTTAGCTACCAGTATTTAATGGATTTACCGTTAGGGGCCAAATGGGAAGGGGCGAAGTGGGAATAAACCGCTCCACCACATATGAGTGTTTCCCACATGAAAGTATGGCTCTCAATGGCAATTCAACCTTGCTGGTTTCTGCACTGAGACCAAGACACTAAGCTGCCCATAGTTTTCTGTGGCTGAGTTCCCATAGAGAGCCAAAAATCTTGCGAGAAAACTCTCACGTGGAGTAGCATCTAGTAAATGCTTTTGCTAGTAAATGCTTTTGCTTCAGTTTTGGACAGTATACCAACGCATAGATTTGTACAGAAGTTCACTGAGGTAAAAGAATTTACTAGTTACTGCCCACTTCATCCAATCGGATACAAGGCGGCATGGAAGTTGAAGCAAACCTTTCAAAAGAGAGACGAACAAAGGGTAGAACTCTCTTCAGCTTTCCGACAAAAGGGGGACTGTAGCCGAGGGTCAAGCACAGCGAAAGAGAGAATTGATGCGAGTTGCAGAGAGATAGATTTGCATAATCTAATTAATATTCATGATGCATCACATCCACTGTCTAAACAGAAATCAACAAATGTTTCACTGCGACAGATTCTGGTGAATATGCTAAAACAAGCAAGCCTAACTAGCGTCAAAGATGAGTTGCACGCAGTAAAAGAATTCAGTGTTCTTGTGTGGTTCCAAGCCCATGCTATCCATGGCAACAGCCTATAGAGCGTGTGCAGATGACGTCATCGCAAAAAATCCGCCATCTTGATGGTCAAATTGACGTCAAATTATGACACTGACTCATGTGACGCATTTTGTCGTCGGCACAAGTGGAGTGTGTGACTTCAACCACGATGTGATTTTATATGGTGTAATTTTTCGTTGACATCAGTATGGTGGATTGCCAATCAAAAGTGACGTCACAATAAGCCACTGCACGTCCTCTATAGACAGGCAAAAAACACGGCAGGCTAAAAATAACAGCAACAAGATCAAGTTACCATAGTAACCAGAGAAAATTCTCCATGGAAACAATTACCCATAGCAACCGGATCATGTTACCATAGCAACCATATAACATTCTCATAGCAACCAGATCAGCCCCTAGTAGCAAATTTGTGACAGAACTTACCTCGCGAAAAGGTTTTGTTTTTTTATTTGGGGGCCTACATATTTGGGGAAATGCCACCTAAAAGGAACAAGGCAAAACACTGGTTTTGTAGCCAATCAAATTGCATGGTGTGGATGACAGTGGTAGTTTGCAAATAATTATGGTTTTAAGCTGATGTTCGAACTGTGCAGGAAATTTGATGGGTATTCATCAGGTTGGGTAGGTTTCGTAGATTTCTTACACCAATCAGCCCATGCAACGAAAAAATAGGCAACCAGAAAACAAATCAAAAGGTTATGAAAGTTTTTGCTCAAAAACTCATGAACTTTATGATGTGTTTCAAATTCAGTAGGAGGGCTCATTTACAGGCAGAAAGGAAAGCAATAAAAATATATTTTTTAATTGGCCTAAATTTCTGTGTACCGGTAGATATTTTAATGGACATACAATATAGAGGCTATGCACGTGACGTCATCAGCGAGGTGACGCCATGTTGGATGGAACGTTGTGACATGCTGACGCAGTGCATCTGACCACGTGCTCCGTCCATTTTCCATCCAACATGTGGTGTCGTACCCATTGATGACGTCATTTGATGACGTCAGTGCATAGCCTCTATATAAACTGATTTTTTGTAAATTTTTAGAAATGCAAATTTTTGAGAATAAAACACGGGAGGGGTGCAAATAAAGAAGAGGATTACTGTAAAAATCTGCACCAAATCAAAGTGTGAGCGACTCTGATGAAATGGGAGGTTTACATGATTATTCTCTGACAAAGTCTACAGAATTATGGTGGAAAATGATGTGTTTACTGGTAACATTTAGAATTTAAGGCAGGTGTCTTTCAAGCCCCAATTTCAAGTTTTTCTTTGAAATCGTCTGTTTCAAGTCGTAATCACAAGTTTCTTTGAAATGGTCTGTTTCAAGTCATCATCACATGGCTTTTCTTTGAAACAGTCAGTTTCAAGTCCCAATCACAAGTTCTTCTTTGAAATGCTCTGTTTCAAGTCCTAATTTAAGGCTTTTCTTCAGGAACATGTCTATTTCAAGTCACAGTCACAAGATTTTTGTTTGAAAAGTCTGTTACAAGTCACAACCACAGTGCCTTAGCACCTGTTTCAAGTCTAACCACAAGTTTTATCATATAGTGTTGATATTTTGCCCTGTAAATACCCTAGTCTCATCCCCCTCTCATAAAGAGGTGCCCACAAGGAGAAACTAAAGAGGGGAAGGAGGCACACTCAGATTTTTCTCTAAAAATCTTCATTTCTTACTTGTGTGCATCTTACCTCTGCTCTCGGGCCAGATGTCGAGCAGATACTTCAGAACTTCGATATGTTTCTTGAAATCCATGGCAGCTTCGACATCGGTGATGCTTGACGGCGCTGGACACAGAAGAACGGGTCCGAAGCAGACGGCAACGTTTTGTGACGTCATCTTGTTGATTTCAGCTTTGAGGACGACACGTTTCAGATGATTCATTAGCATAATCATGGTATCCTGAAAGAAGAACAAATCTCATATCAACCCTTTAATTACTGGGAGAATATAACCAAATACATTAGGCCAGAATTTAGAAGGTTTAAAGCTGCACTGTATTGAATTCACAAAGTCCTGACATCCTGCAGTTTTTTAATGTGTGCTGAAAACTAGGCCTTGATTCCTTGAAGTACTATCAGGCAAGCATTTTGGGGACCACGACCTTCATGATGACGCTATCATGACATCGACCTTCACTCTCCTAACACTCTGAAAATACCGTAAAATTCAATAAGGGGGGTAGGGGCTTTGCCATTTGGCAGTGAAAGGGTCAACAGATCTTTTGAAGTAACCATCAAATTGGTAGAGCCGTATCCATGTGATGCATAAAGCGAGATATTCAGGTATCCGCAAAAATGTCAGAACCAGCCAATCCCCTACTCTTCTCTGATGACTTGGATAGCCTTTGTAATTCTGCATAGTAATCGCGCCGAGCCAGTCAATGCGATTTCATATGCCAATCAGGTCTCTGAGAAAATCGCCGAGTTGAACAGTTCGTCACATGTACGCTAATTAGATTCCTCGGATAGTCTCCGTGGAAGATAGGCATTCAAATCAGTGATCGTCTTGTTACTAGTGTTCTAGCTGGCCTTGGAGACAAGTTATTCAAGAAACAAAAGTGTGACAGACAAAATCTCAACCTTTGATATATCAATTTACCATGAACCAGGTATCGGAGACCTGAAATTTTCATTCCATCTTGTAGCTCAGGTCATGAAACCTGGGGGTAGGTCACATTTCCAGGTCTGTAGCTCTTACAGGAACAGAGTTACAGGTGTGACAGACTGAACAGACAGATACACACACAGACACACACACAGACAGACAGACACCATGACCAAACACAATATGGTTTCCGATCTTGAGATCGGAAACCATAATTACTGGGAGAATATCGCCAAACACATTAGGCCAGAATTTAGAAGATTTAAAGCTGCACTGTATTGAATTCAGAAGGTTCATACATCCTCCAATGTTAGTATAGTGTAAAATGCACTCTGAACACAATAGATCACTATGCCTGCAGTTTTTCAATGTGTGCTGAAAACTAGGCCTTGATTCTTTGAAGTACTATCAGGCAAGCATTTTGGGGACCTTCACGAGGCTATCATGAGACATGGACCTGCACTCTCCTAACACTCTGAAAATACCGTAAACTTCAATATGGGGGGGGGGGGGAGGGGCTTTAATGAAATTGCCATTGGCAGTGATACGATAGAATTAGAAAAGTATCTCTTACACTACCCACACACGAGATTAAACCAGAGGTCACTCTACTGATGTCAAAGTCTTGCCTCTAGCAGAGTATTGTGATCCCACTGTCATGGGCCGATTCAATCAATATCATTGGGTTTTCTTCTATCCTTTCTGCATCTTCTCTCTCCCAGGACGTCTTTTTCGTGTTTTCGACGATATCCCCCAATCCCGT
>NMRB01000316.1:173002-214494 GCA_002633025.1 Notospermus geniculatus | reverse complement strand
GGCGAATGTTAGCACCTCAAAGTGCTTCACATTCAGTCTCACTAGAAACCATTCCGGTGAATTCAAGGAGCATCAGGTCATTTATAGTCGTACCCTTCTTTAATGAAATAAGTGCGAGGCAGGGGCAGATCCATGATGTTGCAAAAGAGGGGGCGCACTGTGCTGGAAACATTGAAATCTGCGGTGAATTTCAATCTGCGGTGAATTTCAATGATTTGCTCCAAATTTCGGAATTTCACGGTCAATTTTACAGATCTGTTGGCCAAAAGGGGGTGCACGCCGGGTGCGCCCCCTGGCAGGGTTCCTGCAGCCTGTGGAGCACCAAATTTAAGACTTTTTAAGACCAAGTATCGGCAAAATTTAAGACCTATTTTCTTCTAAATGAAGCCCCCGAACATCCCTGGAAGGGTTTCCGCAAGGGAAGAATGACAGGGATCGACACGGCCAAGAAAGTGGGTCTGGGCGGGGGGTCTGGGGGCCCTCCCCCAGAAAAATTTTGATTTTAAAAAGCCCGGAGATGTTCAAACAGGGTGGGAGTGAAATTCAAACAGGGTGGTGTAATAGAAAATGCGTTGCAATTTACATTTTTAAACAGGGTGGTAAAAATTTGAACAGGGTGGTAAAATGACCACTGAATTTTGAACAGGGTGGTACCGCCCTGTGAAACTGGCCTGGCTAAAACACTGCAAGCATTGTTTCAATGCCTGCAGAATCCTTGGTAGTGAGTTATCAGCACCACTTCAGCAACAGAACATAAATTTTGAGATTCGGAGGTTTTTAACTTGATTTTTATGATGATTGATGCTTGACATGCACAATTTTGAGACAATTCTAGATATCCCAGACGGAGATCCATTTTGAATGATTAAGTATCGTAGAAAAGAGACAAATGAGGCTCGTTGGAATAAATGAATTAATGTGAACATGACACACACAGAACACTGAACAATCACCATGTCCAACTGTAAAAGGCTTCGGTTTCCTGGTTGAGCCTTGCTCAGCTTTTGGATTCTCCTTGTGGAATGTGCCCTTTACCACTAATTGCACCTCCTTGTTCCGCACATCGTATAATTTCTATGTAGGGCAGCGTGCTGATGAAGCCTGAGCAATCAAAAGCAACTATTGACGGTCGAGCTGCCGCCACTGTAAGACATGTGTTGATTGGCTGAAACACCTTGAGCTTGAGGCACAGATCGCGAAGATTATCCTCCGTTATATGGCCCCAAAGTCATCCTGAAAGCGGATCACTGATGGCTAGCTACCAGTAGTTTGGCACCAATTCTAACACGCACTAGTGACACCTATTGGTCCATCGCCTGAGAATTGCATGAACCGATGCAGCTTCGGAGTGCAGGTATACAGGGAGTGGTTCAAATGGACACTGGGACTTGATCGATCATCCATATTCTGTATCAGTATTCATTTGGATCCCTTTTCTGTGTGCCTTCAAATCTGTATTCCTTATTCATTTGGATCCCCATACCAGCAGGGTGTTTTCGTAATGGCAAATTTGTACTTATTCAAATACACCAAGGACTACATTCAAATGATGCGGATGACTTCATCAAACTATCTTCTATATTATTTCCTCATATGCCAAATTAGGTCGGTCGACATGAAGATATTAGTAATAAAACATGCAATTCATTCACGGCTTGTTTGCCTGGGGTCCTTTACCAAGGAGAGTTGGAGGTCAACATTGCTGTTGACTTGCAAAGATTGAATGTTATCAATATTGCTAATTAACCCATCGGGTGGGGGGGGGGGAGTGATGGAGCATGGACTCATGTTGGGTAGCGTGGTGTAGTGGTAACTACTCAAATTGGNGGGGGGGGGGGGGGGGGGGAGTGACGGAGTATGGACTCCATGTTAGGTAGCGTGGTGTAGTGGTAACTACTCAAATTGGTCATTGAGAGGTCACAGGTTCAATTCTCAGTCAGCTAGTGATATCATTGTCGTTTTAGGGACTAGTAGGACTGTGTGTTGTCAGCAGGCTCTACGTTTGACCAACAAGGCTCCGACTCTGTTGCCAATGGGGAACTTTACTGCCGTTAGAGGCCACCACCAGTTAATGGTCCTAGAACGTCACAAAATTTGTTGTCAGAGAAGAAGTGCATGCCACGACGTCATCCGTTATGACGTGAAGGCCATGGCTTACGTCTGTGACGTCAAATTTTGTGACGTTCTAGGACCGCTAACAGGCGGCCTGTGACGGCAGTAAAGTCTCCCATTCTGAGAGAAACCATAGAAACACCATCCTAGAATTCATGATTAATTTGAGAAAATATGTGACGTGGAGATGGCATCTGCTTGGGACGTTTTTAGATTCACTTCATTTTCTGCCATGAGGTAGCGCTCAAAATGGCGGCACGTTGTTACAACCGGTATTAATTTTTCAACATTTGGTTGATGTGCTAATGGCCATAACAAAATGACATAACCATAAACTCCACCTATCAGACGTTTTATCATCCGTAATGAGAACATAAATCTCAATTTCCAAAAATATACCATGAGGCCGACCACGCAACTGACAAGTTTTCCAGATATGAAGGCAACCGCATTACATTACCATGGAAACAAATGAAAGTCATGTTTCAGATAATACAAATCGAACATACAAGTTGAAATGAGGCGTGAGTGATGGATATCAATGGCTAGATTGGATTTCACCTCACAGCATGAAAACTTACCATAGATCAAGTTGATACATATAAGTGATTGCTGTACCTTTCTGATACAATGCAGCGTTTTGTAAGGGGAGAACACACGGAAATGTTTTTGTCTGAACACATGGAAATATTTTTGTCTGAACACATGGAAATGTTTTTGTCTGAACACACGGAAATGTTTTTGTCTGAACACACAGAAATGTTTTGCCTGAACACACAGAAATGTTTTCGTCTGAACACATGGAAATGGTTTTGTTTGAACACATGGAAATGTTTTGCCTGAACACATGGAAATGGTTTTTGTCTGAACACACGGAAATGGTTTCGTCTGAGCACACAGAAATGGTTTCATCTGAACACATGGAAATGTTTTGTCTGAACACACGGAAATGCTTTCATCTGAACACACAGAAATGTTTTCGTCTGAACACATGGAAATGTTTTCGTCTGAACACACGGAAATGTTCTTCTGAAATACTGAATCAAGAGCGGGGTGCCAAACATGACATTTTTTATAACTCTCTTGACAGCATTAGGGAAGTTGAATGGACAGCAGGAGGAAACCGGAGTGCCCGAAAAAACCTGTGACGTCAAAGAGAGTCATCCTCTCTATCACCAATCTCGTTCCCATTGTCATCCGCTCAATTCCGCATTTTATGATGGCTCCACTACTATAGACAATTCTCAAATTGACGTAAACGAGAAAGATCTGCACACTTCTGCCGAAATCACAACCACAACCTCCGTCTGAAACTGAATGACGTGATGCAGAGAACCCCACGACAATGACTTCGACAATGTTGGGACAGAGCTGGCATCATGGATTGCGTCATGTCAGCTGGTTTCAGATCGAGGTTGTGGTTTTGTGAAATCTGGGCTGAAGTATGCACATCTGCGAATTTGCGAATCATCTATAGGTCGGAAGAATGGAGACTAGGTGGCTCTGCGAGGAGTCTGCTCTATCATATCGAACCCGCCACCTCAGATTTCATAGACACTGCTTTTCCTATCATTAATTCCTATTATTGGTATTGGTACCGGATACAAAAAATAGCGCTGTAGGCCTACTTTTACATTACCCTCCCACTGAGGCAAAAGTTATCTCTCACTACATTTCTGTAGGCCTTAGAAATGTCTCACCTGATTGACTTTGGGAAGACAGTCCAACAGACTCATCATGAGTTTATTACTGCTAGGATCGCCTGGCAGACGGACATTAAGTGAATCCAATAACATCTGGTAGAGGGCGTTAGTAAACAAAGGTTCTGGAAGCTCTCTCAGGAAGTCTTTGAGCAGGCCTGAAACGATAAAAGTGTAAATTTATCATTTTTTGATGAGTTTACTTTTGGAAGAAAGTTGGTTAGTTTCAGAAGCATCTGGTAGAGGGCAGCAGTGGCACTCAACACCCAGAATCCAAGAGAACCACTCATACCCAATCACCCATTGGTTGGTTACACCTGGAAGAAACATGGCAAAGTTAATTAAACCTCCCACTGTAGACACCTCTGCCATAAGGACACCTCTTTATATAGGACGTTGTCAATTCAGGACACCTCTCAGTTAGGACAAAATCTTCAGGTTGAGCATTTCACACGCCATTCGACAATAAATCCTTTGATATTTTCCACCATGATGTTGCCTCCATATAATTGTGCATCAGAAAATTGCAGCGTGATCCAGAAAAGTGTGAGAAGTCCTAATAGAGAGTTGAGAGGAGCATCTCTGTCATTTATAAATGTCATTACTGCCCCCCCCCCACTCTAGCTCACTAAATTAGGTACAAGATATTCATGTCAAATGCCTGGCAACTTCTGAATAGATCCCTGCTCAGTGTCAAAACGGATACTAAAGAATCTGACGTGAAAAATGCCCAAAATTGACTTCATTAAATGACTTACAGCATATTGAACCAGATCATTACCCCCCCCCCCCATGCTTGTATAGAACGAATTGAAAACTCTGTATGATAAACGACAAAAATATCATGGATACTTGTGGCGGAGTTGTCATAATCTTTTCTGGTTCATCAGCCCGGTACTGATACGACAGCTGCCGATTTATTGCCCGGCATTCCACGGCCGTGAATGATGGATTATCGTCCGTAATGATTGGATCATAGATTTTTTCCCTGTAGCGATCAGTATGTGTTTTTAGGGAGTGAGTTCTTGTGGCATTTCTATTAGGGAAAAAACCTGCTTGACAAAAATCAGCAAAAAACTTGCCCTGATCTGCAGAGGGAGGTTTTAATGGGGGTATGAGCGGCAAGTCACTCCCTTTTATTCCTCTGATTGAAAAATGGGTTTCTTGATATTGGTCCTGTATACCTTTGTGCACCTATCTGATAAAAGGCAGGAAGGTGGTTGACTGATCAACGTAAAAGCTCAATGCTGCACTACAAAATACTAAAATGTAGTTATTACGGCGCACGGCGTCCGCAGACATCCACGTACGAGGATGGTACACGCATGACGCTGCATGTGGTACCCGGTTGGTGCGCGGCGTGGAAGGGGGGTCAATTGTGCAACGCACTGTACTCTGCCAGTACATCCACTGGTGGTGCATCAAAATATTTCCAACCTCTGCTTCCCTACAGTTCAAGGGAACCACCCAGTACAGATGATTATTTGTCTAATTCATCACTTAAAGTGGTGAAATGCAGCATTTCAGCTTCAAAGAACAAGAATTTTTCTTTCTTGCAGTCTGAATTAAAATTTTTCTGCACAGTTTTCAAAGAAGATCCTCCTACACAGCCAGCTTTGAGATTAGATGCTCACACCATCCCTTACAAAGCTCCTCATTCCTCCAACATCACGCATAGCAAGATACGATTAATTAGTGAGCAACAATCAGAAACCTAATCAGCTAAAAACTGATTAGCTAGGATAATTAATTGTCCGCTTTGTGAGCATAGGAATGTACTGGTGGATAATCTTCTCAAAGATTTTCTGCAGAAGATATATTTCAAACTCACAAGATGATTTCCACAAAAGTGTGCCAATGAGAACTTTTCTAACAAAGGTAGTCCAAAATAGAATGTTGTCGCTGATAGGTTCCCATGCTTTACCCTCAAAACCAGCCAATGAAAACCTTTGTTTTTTAAACTGTTTCAAAATGAAATGCTATCTCTGATTGGTTCCCATGTTTTGGTGTCAAAGCCACCAATGAAAACCTTTGCTTTTTAGTGTTTCAAAACAAAACTGTTCCTGATTGGTTCCAAACCCTTTGCCCTTAAAGCTTTTATGCCCTTGAACCTGATATCAGCCGAGTTGATGATCGGTTTTCTCTGGACCATCCATCCCTCGTGTGATTTCACAGATATAAAAGAGAAATGCTCAAATTACTATCGACTATTTCTTTCTACTGCGAATGTCAGAAGGACTAAAACCAATACTAGGCCTTAGGCGGAGTAGCCCATCTCTATGTAGACATCACAAAGATACTGTAGCTACATAAATGTCAAGGAGACTGGAACATTCAGGCCTAAGCTTGCTGTAGATGCTGTGTGGGCAGGTGTTTACAAAGACAATAGGTACCAATGTTGGTGACATTGATGTGAAAGAGATAGAATCTTCAGGGAGATCCAGTATGCTCTCAGAACAATCGAACAATTGTTGTGTTGTTTGTCTCTTGTACGAAAGCATAACTTTTCAAGTCGCATGGCTATGTCAGGTCGACCTTGCGATGGCATAGAACAGGTGCAGACTGACTTTTCTGGATCACTTTGCGTCTGAGGCACGACCGCGTGGAACAAATCAGTCGCCGATATGGTGTGACACGACTGCAGTTGCGTCTCAGTTACGACAATCGGGATCAGTCGCCGATCAAAAAGATCACGAATCGCAAGAGTTGAACCTATTCAACTTCTGTGTCATCCCGACGGGCGTAAT
The DNA here is from genome assembly GCA_002633025.1 of Notospermus geniculatus. Lineage (NCBI taxonomy): Eukaryota > Metazoa > Nemertea > Pilidiophora > Heteronemertea > Lineidae > Notospermus > Notospermus geniculatus. The sequence continues at coordinate 207,935 of NMRB01000316.1, read as the reverse complement.
CCATTCGCAGTCGACCTGCTCAAGTTACGATTCCCTACGCGCTGATGCTGCTTGTTCCACGATGATCGTACACATTTTCGTTTTTGTGACCTGACCATGATTGCGACGCCTGGTGCCGACTATTCCGTCGTAGCGCAGGCAATCGCAGTGTGACCTGACATCAGCAACATATGAAAGGGTTAAAATGTCACATCTGATCATAGAAAGACTATCTTCACATGATGCAAGAGTATTAGGAGAGAAAGAAACCTATTATACTAATGGATATAATGAGCAGGGAGTCATTAACTTGTAATCCAGGACAACTCCATTCCACCCAAATTTGGCCCAAGAAAGCTGTGCATTTGAACAAATCAGTGTATCCTTCTTGATGTCCAACTGGCATGAAACAATGGGAAAGCCATGACAGCTTCAGGACACCACTCACCAATTCCACTTCTCTGGGAAAAAATGCCCGAACTCGGATATCATCTCGTCGCGATTCTTGTATCTCGGCCTGCAAGAATACTCTCGAATGGATTCTTATCAGAACTTTGAATAGTAACGACGGCTAATCTTTCACCGAGTCAGAAAGACGGAAGTCTAAATGGCGTTGGAGTGCGGCGCGCATCTATTTCTGCACTTAAGGGATGATTTTGTGACACAGCCTGGCGACGATAAAAAACGAAGAGTGTTGGAGGCAGGAAGAACCGCATCCAATCGTGATTCAGAGTAATTATTTTTTGCAGGGACGATAAAACGAGAAACAGGAGAACACAAAGAATGAAACTGAACTTTTGGTCATGATGGATTAGGTGTCCCTGCCGTAGAAACCTATTCAGCAGTCCCATGTCTACTTCTCATTGAAAGAAATAATAATTGTTCAGGACAGCTTCTGCAGTGCTGCCAACTACTGAACTGAGTGTGGACTGAAATTTCTACATGAAGGCTCGTTCACACCAAAATGTGATTCCGGTGCCGATCTCGCAAGCCATGGGTTCAATGCTATTTCAATGAAGCATCCACACAGAAATCATGCAGGAGAACCTGCAATTTTTTGTATTCGTATTTGATTTTCCGTCAGGGCCGAAGCCATAGCATTTAATTGGCCCTAGTAAGTATGGAAGAGGCCATCTCAAGCTACTCATGTTCCTCACTTGGATGGGGTCTTTTACTTGCCCGTGCAAAGAAACAAGGTACAAGGCACCATGGCTTACTGTCCCATCATGCGACAGACGTGAAGAGCCGGGAATGAAATCCCATATGGCCCGGGCTGGATTCGAACCCGGGACCTGCTGCTTCCTGAGCAGACGTGATAACCACTCCGCTATCAGGGCTCCTCAACCTGCAATTTCTGACACTTCATTGAAATAGCATTGAATCCACTGGTTTGCAGGAACCACACTGCACGGTGTAATCCGGTTTTGGTGTGAACCCGTCTTCAGAGTGAAAATGTGCCTCGTTATCGCTTCTGTTCGCCCAGTATTACCCCCTCCACCATTCCTTCCTCAGAGAGGGATGGCGTACATTCTAGACAAATGCAACATCCTAACAGCTGCATACAATAACTTGTGAAAATCCTATCACTAGCACAGAACGTATAATGGGCTGGCAGATGGACAACCATCTGGCAAAGTGACCATTACTTCCCATATCTGACAAGCTACAAATGTAGCCATTATCATGTACCAAGTCACTTTCACAAATCATAGTCTACCAATACAATCATTTAGCACCTGACGCTGAGCAGATGCGGGAACATATAGCTATCAGGAATTCCATTAACTGTAGGTCCGCGTCCTTTGGATTGTTTCCTTCGAATTTATGATTCACACTCCGCCACTTTACAGCCTAATTTTCATTCAGCACCGTCTCTGGCATATTGACCCAAGGACGGCCGTCGTCTCCTCGGAGATATCAACGAGAATGAGCTCCGGGTATCATGAAATCCGACCGCTGCCTTCGTACACGTTTTACGATAATAGTATGTCCCACACCGTGACGGCGGCCAATATCACGATTTAACCCTATTTTGCTGTTCATATGTAGTGAAGTATTTGTCCATGAGAGCTTTCGTGATGTAAAACCCTATTCTTTTTAGTTTTGATTTCCTCCTAAGAGCATACGTACAGATTATATTTTATGTAACATCAAAGTTTTTTTTTACATAGCAATTTCCACTATGTTATTGGGTCATATGAATAAACACTAGCAAATGCTTTTACTTCAGATTTGTACAGCACTGCACAGTGCATGTCTATTGCAAAATTCAAGTAAAAGCATTTACTAGTCTTTATTCATATGACCCATTGTCTCAAAGTGCTTTACAGTTTCACACTACACTCTTACCCCAGTCTCTCTAGAAACCCTTCTATTCTGGAGAATTCAAGGAGTGGCTCATTCAGCACACATCACTTGATCTTTCAGTTGAGAATACAAAGTGGCAACTCAATTGGGACTCTCCATCTTGTGTCTAACGCTCAACCACTCCGCCACCGTGCTCCCCAAGGAAATCAATGCAATTAGGACCAAGCTATCTCAAAACCGCCACACCCAGGGAACGACCCAGCCTCACCTGTGCTGTGACATCAACCCTAATGGGTACTTTCCTTTCAACCAGCCCCCAAATCTTCAAACTACCGCATCCAGTGAATGGAATAGCTAACCTTTGTTGACGGACAACTTTTTTCCGAAATCCCGCAGAAACCAACCAGAAAATCTCACAACAATGCCACTCCTAGCTACATGTATGCCCTAGCTGAACCCTGCTGTGACAGCAATATTGTGGGTAGGCCCTCCTTCTGACCAACCCCCAAATCTCTTGCCTTTTGCCTCCAGTGAATTGGTGATGGATAACTCAGGATAAATCTTGTGGAAACCAACCAGAAAATCTCTAACTGTCACTCCAAGGGAATGCCCTCACTGACCTCCGCTATGACAGCAACTCTGTCGGGTACCTTCCTCACAACCAGCCCCTAAATATCTCAACTGCCATATCAAGAGGACGGACTAGCTAACCTCAGTTCAGCAGATAACTTAGGGATTATTTCCTTGAAGTCGATCACCGATCACTTCCAGAGAACAGACCAGCTAACCTCTGCTACGACAGGTACCACTTTCCTGGCAATCAACATCAAACCATCACCCATTTCTTGTAAGTTGCATGTCAACCGTCACTCACCAAAGAAAACCTTGCACCACTTTCTCAGAGCTAGGGTCATCAAACTCTCATTAAATGTACACATACACTAGCAGTTGTTAGTTTATGACCAATTTGCAAGGGACGGCTACCCAAGCTCGAGTCAATAACAAATAGTATTTGCTGCACCCATAAGGAAAGTAAGCAGATAGTTTATTTGTTATCGTGGTCATCTAAGTGGTGGCTTTACACTTGCTGACTACTGCTAGAACGACTGTCATTTGTCTTTCTTATAAGTTTGTAGCATTCATGTCATTGCGTCCAGCATCTCTACTTCGCTATTACTCCAATCGTTCAGTCCCCACTGAACCCACGTATAGATACTGCCTTTTACCTGCACAGGGCTGACCACCACACCCAACTGGGGCATGTCGATTCGTCTCTTACTTAATCCCAAATAGCACAGCTGAAAATTACTGGCAAATATTCCATAGTGATTTTCCGTCAACTAGAGTAAGATTAAATGGAGATGCATCACATCACCACCAAATGATACAGTTGTCTGCAGTCCCAGCAGCTTCGATCGTATTAGACCTGTCACTATTGAATTGTAGCAGTTGGCTGGAAATGGTTTGATAAGATTCATAAGATGAATGTGTGTCATTCGACAGAGGAGTCCTGCCACTGAATTATCATTTTTCTTGCTTTCTTGGATAATATACATTTTCGATTTTTCCCATACGAGGGCGAATCCTACCAAAAGATGTCAGGTACTCCATATAAGTCATATCATGGTCATATGAAAAAGGTAAAAGCTACAGTAGGTGAATGTTTAGGTTTGTAGTCTGAGAGCCGCTATCCACCCTGACTTCATAATATTTGCCCCACACAGTCTCTCCAGGTCAAGTCCTCACTTTGTATACTCTCAGTCCATGGCCCGTATTCTAGAAGCCTCCTTAACTCTAAGGTCCACTTTAATCTTTTGTATTCTGCCCTGCAAACAATAGCTAAAGGTAAACCTTAGACTTAAGGAAGCTTCTAGAATACGGCCCCATGTCCTCACTTTGTACTCTCAGGCCATGTCCCCACTTTGTGTACTTTCAGCTGTGTCCTCACTTTGTACTCCAGGCCATGTCCTCACTTTGTATTCCCAGGCCATGTCCTCACTTTGTATTCACAGACAATGTCCTCACTTTGTATTCCCAGGCCGTATCCTCACTTTGTACTCCCAGGCAATGTCCTCATTGTACTCCAAGACTGTGTCCTCACTTTGTAGTCTCAGGTCGTGTGCGAAAAATTGACTGCTTCTTGGGTTCCCCAGAAAGGCATCTAGTTCAGACTGGAGTAACAATGTGAAACACTTTATCAGAGTGCAGAGGAAAGCCTTACAAAAAAGGCTCATTTTTCGGAATTGCGACATCTTACGTATACAATGTGTCGGAGCAGACAGCGGGACAAAAGCCTCCAGCCAGCTTTGTTCACTCCCACACCCTGGATTCTAGAGATACTAATAATCTTGGAACCATTCATTCAAAACATTGGCCTACAGCAATTTCAGTGGAAACTACCATAGTCAGTCATAAACAACTTGAGACTCTGAAGTTACTTCGACCTAAAAATGGATTCTTGCACAACAGTTTACAAATTCTTGAATGTCAGTCTGCAGACATTGGTTTCCAATTTGCCACAATCCCTGGAGCAGACAGAAGCATTACTCTCAGTGCCAAATGTAAACAAAATAATGAAATTGCCACAGCCGACCGACATTTCTCAGCCTCGACAACCCATCACATCACCGAGTTTGTTCCGTCTCAGTAAATCTCAGAGATTACTCAAAGCCAACACAAGCTTATTGTCGTAATTGAAGCTTTTTCCACCCGTCATATTTAATCTCCTTCTCAATCCTTTTGCATACATAAGGCCATTATGTTATTAGAAAGATGCAGATTTGTATGTTTAGATAAGTGTTTTTATGAACTTGTGTCATTTGAATCAATTCTGTGTTGTGACCCAAGCAGACAACATCTCCTCAGAATTTCATAATATCAAAACAGATAAAAATAAAAAATATATTATTTTTGATTACCGTATATTATATTATGTCTTGTGACAATTAAATTACAAATTGAATGAAAGTTCTTCAAGTTTATGAAACGTACAATTCTTGTTGCAAAAATATGAAAATAAAGGGTCCTGATATCCTCATGATTCTAAAAATTGTAAGGTGCTGCCACCCTGCAATAGATGTGGCAGCTAAGCCTTATGGACATACTGTACTCGCGCCCCAATACCGTCCTGGGCGGGAAATCAGAGTAGGCGGCCGATTGTCATGTGGGCCGAGCTTAGTACGGCCGGTATTGTATAGAAATTGCCGTCAAGCAAATAGGCCCTATTGGTATGCAACAGGCCAGGTATCTTACAGGCCTTGTAAGATGATCAGACCATGACTTGATGTAGTCCGTGAATCACCAGAGCGCCGCGAAGTTTTGACATGCTAAAATTGCTGTTGCATACCAATAGGGCCTATTCGCTTGACGGCAATTTCTATACAATACCGACCGTACAAAGCTCAGCCCACATGACAATCGGCCGCCTACTCTGATTTCCAGCCCAGGACGGTATTGGGGCGCGGGTACAGTATCTTCCCATGTGACCATACAGACTATGGTAGGGACATTCTGAAGTAGCATGAAAGTCCTCAAGGAAAGAGATGGTAAATCCATCTCTGATCCTCTGGGATTAAAATTTCTTGATATCATCATTGGAAACAGAATCGCCATGAACATGTAGGAGAGAACGTCTTGAATTTCAACACAGGTTGCTCAGAGCCAGCTTGGAACCATGATGCTCACGCCCTTGACCTTAGATGATCAGGCATCTTAAATTCTACAATACTCGAGGGTTTTGAAATTGCTTTGTACTGTTTTTTGTATAATTGTTCCTTTGGGGAAAAAAATTGGGCTTGTTCAAGTAGGCATTTGAGATGAATAGTGGTGCGGTGGAAACCTCAGAGCCTGCCACCTCCAGGGTTTCCGCCAGGATTTTTTTCCACGACCTGGGGGGGGGGGAATTCAAAAAAAAAATTTTTTCTGTTAATAATGGCCTCCAGAGTCATTTTTTACACTCCAAAATGCAAAATTAGTCTTCCTTCTGCATGAAAGTTGCATTTGAAATGTAACAAATTTAAGAAAAACATTACTGAAGTGATTTTTTCAGGGTACTATATCGTACCCTCAAATTTCTTTAGGGTACTATATTTGTACCCAAAGTACCCTCTGGCGGGGACCCTGCTCTCTGAGAATCCACGGAAAGGAAAGGATGCCACTCTTTGCAGCACAGAATTTGTCCGGACACTCAGCTCCAGTCGTTTGCCTACTTTGTCTCTACAGAGTTTAGCGCTATATTGGTGTTTGAAATTATATATCTTTTATCGTTATAGGTAAGAGTGTATTTGCCTACTTGGACACTTGGACTTTCTGGACCTGTGCTTGACTTAATATGGTTTGACTTACCCATTTTGGAAACTTCTGTCCTGATACCGATGTGATTCTGAATGCCATGTTCAGTCTACATCAGCCTTAATTCTTACCAACTGAACCAAAGAACACAACAAGACAGAATCGCACAGAAGAAGCCAGCTGGTAGGTCTGTCACGTTAGCATCTATGAAAGAACCAGCCAATTACAGCCCAGAAGGCTCTTGTACAACCATTCCAGCATTTCATGACGCAATGCAAAAGACATCTCTTCTTACTTTACCTTTTGGTAATGTTTTCACGAGGAAAGGATCTGGCAAAAAGAAGTAGATGTAGCTAATAAAAGCGGTAAGCTTTGTGAAGGAAGGCTGTCTGAAGAAGAAAGGGTCTTTGAGATCGTGGGTGCCGACGACGTGGGTGTGCAGCGAATAGGAAATGAGATGTGGACGTATCTCCTCCTGGTCTAGCTGAAGTAACGAGTACCGGGCAATGTCAAGGTCGCACGAGAGAAGCACGCTAGGCCAGCCACGTCAACATCCAGAAAGAAACTAACAGTCAATTACAGCACATAAGGTTCTTTCAAAGTCGTCACAGCATTTCCTGACACAATCCGAAAGACGTGTCTTCCCATTCCTCGCCAGTCTTGTCTTTGGCGTTGGTGTCATTAGCCAGAGAACAGGATATGGCTAAAATAAGCTGATCTGGCTAATATAAGCAGTGGGTGCAACAGAGTGGGAGCTGAGGAACGTGGGAGTGGATCGTTTTCAAAATGAGATGGACGTGCGTTTTCAAGCCTTGTATCAGATGGTCACACATTGCGTATGAAACAACCTGTGTTGCACAACAAGGAACTGAATCACAGCCGGAAGGTATATAGGAATTGATGATGTTGGCAAGACTTTGGACAAGACAAGCTAGAGCTGACAACTGTGAAATTATATTGAAGTGAAATTTGAAGAGAAAGTTGGCCTCCCTAAAATGTCAAAGAAAAATTTGAAGAGCGAACACGAGGTAGCAGATAATCTTCACAAAATGGGTTGTTTAGAACATGGTCTGATTGGAAGGTTAGTTGGGAATGCAGTAGGACATGTCCCCGTGGATTCGGCAGCCTGGTACATGTCCCACGTATTGAAAGGTTTGCTGTGAACGCAGCCCAATACACGTCCCCATGGGTTCGAAATGCCACCTGGTATATGTCCCACGGATTGAAAGGTTTGCTGTGAACGCAGCCCAGTACACGTCCCCATGGGTTCGGAATGCAGCGAGGTACATGTCCCATGGATTGAAAGGTTTGTTGGGAAATCACCCAGTACACGTCCCCATGGGTTCGAAACGCCGCCTGGTACATGTCCCATGGATTGAAAGGTTTGTTTCGAACACAGCCCACCAGTACATGTCCCCATAGGTTGAGAATGCAGCCAGGTACATGTCCCACACATTGAAGGGTTAGTTCATCAGCCGCACAATCAAGGCAATCTCAACAGTCGCTTAAAAACTAGCTAATGGCCAGAGAACAACCCCATTACCATTAGAGCTAGTAATAAGACACTGGCTAATGGGGAGTCGAGACCTAATGAGGAGAGAAAAGGGTTCCATTGGTATGTTCATTTGGAGGGTGTACTTTTGTGAGGTGAGTCTCCCCGTGGGATTAGGGCAAATTGGAGATGGAATTTGGATCGCTGAATGAGTGGCGGGATACGGGCTGTAATTGTCTAGGACATTCTGGAAAGACGACACTGAAGACCCACAAGTCTGCGGACAACATAGACGTGCTGTTGGTTCTTATCTTAGCTTGTCAAACTGTGAGCAACGATGAGGGTCAGTGTCTATTCTGCCACCTCTTCAGACTTTCCATTTTACAACAACAGGCTGATATCAGTCACTGGGGATGAGAAAGAATCGCCATCAGGACCCAGGTGTTCAAAGACCACTTCGAAGATACTGCGTAAAAGGATGGTTGCCCCTTGCTGGTGAGGGCACAGCTGACCAATTTCCTGCAGATATTGAGGTTATGACATCAGAGTTACATTGTAGAGAAGAATGGCCATTCTGAAGACTTCCTTCCTATTTCACTTTGGTGTGGTTCTTTGGTGACAGAAATCATCTAAAGGTGAACGAAACAGGCAAAGTAGGCCGGTAATGCAAATGAAAAGGTGTTGATTTTGAAGAAATGAGATCCACCATTACAATTTTGTTGCAATTGCTTGTAGCAATGAGCAAAACTCTGTGAGAAGTATTAAGCGAAACAGGGAACTACTTTAAAGAGCTGCGATATTGCCACTTTTTTGTGGCGGTGATGCATCATTCTCCAATACCAATACCGGTAGTTCTGATTTCGCCCCAGTGTTGGAAAATGTATGATTACAATACAATGCATATGTGGATACCCTAGGAACGAGAGTGACTCTACAAGGGGCGAGGTTGATAAGCAGTAGTTCAACAACATTGTCAATAGAGGTCTCCCTTAATGCGGATATGTTTAGCGCAGGATTGGGAAGGAATACGGGGCCTCTTTAAGCAACTGAATTTGACCATGACTTACGGTAATATTAAGTGTGATGTCAAAGTATTCACCTTTCTAGAAATCTTTCACATATACGGCCACAAACTCATCACAAACTTTATATGTGCAAAAGTTACAATAGCGGATCGTTGACTTTAGCGAAAGAAAACGTGTAAATCAGAAACGTATCAACAACACCTGTTAAACAGGAATGTTGAAAGAATCCAGGAAATGATGCCCTGTGGCAAAATATACATTAGTTGAAACAGAACAACGTGTTAAGTATCAATCTTTACATTGAAAGAAAGCAAAGCAGAATAGAACTTGATAATGCTAACTTAGCAATGTGCGGAACATTAGAAGGAGAGCCTGGGGGCCTCAGAGCCACTGTTACATGGGTGAAGAAGTACACAGGGTTGGATTAAGAGGCTCTATGAATGCGGAGGTGACGACAACCTGCTTGACATTTTGCAAAATCTTGGTACATTAGGAATGTTTTAAGCATGATGATCAGAGAATGTAGGCCTACACTAGTTTCGGTGTAATGGAAATTCTGGGTAGATCTGTCATCCAGTATTTATGCTTTCTTCCCTGTGAAGAACAAGGTGAATGATGAGAACAATTCTGCATCATTTAGCTTTGAGAGAATTATAACCCACGCACCAGATGACGTCGGTACAGTAGGCCCTACATCATTTTTTGTCTCCGAAAAGGTTACATCTGGCACCATGCAGACAATCAAAAGCATTAAAGCCCAACCGTATGCGTATCTCGTGACGGCTGACGTAACCTTTGACCTTTAGGCAACGTCGTATATGCATGCTCGATAAAACTGGTCAAATCTATCTACTTGAATGATCTAAGTTACCAATTAGGTATTGGGAGTGTTGCTACACATAAAAGAATGAGTTGAAGCATGTTACCTTACCTGATGAAGGGTTTATAGTCACGCTATAACAGCTCGTTGAAGTTCCCAAGTGATGAAGGTATGGCGGCCATTTTTGTTTCGACATAGTATCAGTCCAGCCTCACTGTTACCACTGGCCATGTATAGGTTGGACAGGAGACCAGTCTTATCAAGGTGGGAAGGGAGAAGGAGTCACCTAATGCATACTGTTGGGCTTTAAAAGGAACAAAGACATGAGGAACTTACCGGTGACTACATTGATATCCGACACATTTTCTGGCGTTAGATCAGCATTTCGTGGATTTTTCTCAAATTCGTCTTTAATCTGGGTCTTTCGTTTGGCAGACCCGCACAACCGATATATCCCGACCGTTTCCAAACCACGCCTATCCACCTCATCGATACATTTTTTCACAAGAATTGGTACACGTAGTCCGGACTTCTCGCGCCGTATAATCGTCTCCAAATCGACACCAAAGAGGGCGGTCTTATGAACAGATGGGGTACGTTTCAACGTCACAGAGGGTTCTTTGTAGGTTAAATCTATGTATAATATTCCCTTGGGTTCTAGACGTAATCCTACTTTGTGGGCTTTGCCACATTGAAATAAAAATTGCAAATTAATCACTCCGTAGAAGCATAGCTTGTGTCTTGCATTGGGATCCCAGTTATAGATGAGGAACGTGAGTTCTTTCGCGTTTTCCAACTCGATATCAAACGGTTCATCCCAGTCGAAGTTTATAGCACCGGTACGAATCATAGTCCTAGCTTTATTTAAGTTATCAACTTCTACTATACAGTACAGGTCTCGAAGCATTGTACTGGAGGACTTTAAACCATGTCCAGAGAGTATATGGCACTGTAAGAGACCGTCGTAACCTTTGACCTTTTCGTCAAGTTGGCGCCGGCTGCGCCGCTCTGTCCGATAGGTCTCGAAATCGTCAATGCGTATCTGGACCGGTTTACGAGTCAGTTGTAAATCTCGTATTCTTGAAATGTAATGAGGTATATTTTTGAGATCGCTAGTCTGATCCGACGGACCAGGTTTTACCTTACTAGTCGTTGTGCTATATGACCTACTTATGTGACGCGGTTTGCTCGGGATAGGTGGCGGCATCGCAGCATAGTGGTGTTGTTGTTCCTGAGAAAAATCAGAGTGGTCGAGTGATTCGGACCTCTGGAGTGTCGGCGCATCGGCGCTCCACTGACGTGTTACTCTGGGGTGAGGTTTGCCGATCTCGGCGGCAGCAGCAGCTTTTCGTTGGAGGGAAGGTGATTTAGTGTGGACCCACGAAGAATATTCTTCTGCTGTATACGACTCTTTCTCATCTTGTGCAATTGACAGGTGACCCAGGTCATTGAGTATATCTGAAATGACAAGAAATGGGCAAAAACATGAGTCTAGCTGACCAACTTGTATCGTGTCAGAGAGAAGGTCACTAAGTTTGACGGTGTGTTATTTTTCTGCTGTAGCCCGTGTTGTCTCCAGTTCATCAAACAGGCAGTTTGGATGGTAAGGGCGTGCTAACCACACTGCCATAAAGGAAATCTTGATGGTCAGTAGTGGGTTACGCTGTGCAGTATAAAGCCTAGTTCATACTCCGCCGCACGTCCATCGTCGGCGACCGATCGCGCAATCTCATGCGATTTGGTCGGCGTCTGATCGTGAGACTGTAATAACTTGAGGCATTTCATATTGCGTCGCTGTTGCTGAAGTACGAATCAACTCTGCGAAGTCGGTGTCCAGATTTTGATTGTGCGGCGAACGCCGATGGTTGTGCATCGAAGTATGAACTAGGCTCAACAATGACTTGTGCTCTAGTCACTTACTCTTCAAGAGACAGAGAGGGCCTAAAAAATACCAACAATCAAGAGCTGAGTGCCAAACACCAGTTAGTTTTTGCCACCGCTCGGTTAGGCCAACATCTACGCCTATCTATTTTTCAGGTATGCTCAGACAATAGAAAACTATAACCTATGAAATTGTAGTCATGTCCAGCCGATTGCAAGAACTCTATTATCAGATCTCGAGATAATATTGGCAGAATAATGTACCGCAGGAGGAAACCAGAGCATTCGGAGAGAGTTCTGGTTCATCCTGTTGCTATTGGAGGAGATGGATGGATGGATGTCCCATAAGACCCGTTAGCTCAACTTAATTACAAAGACTATCAATATTCATGATGTACAGCATGCAGTCTTCCACCCTGTCATATGCTCATTTCTCTCCAATTAAAAGCTATTGATTAATTTTTGTCGTACACGCGTGGGTTATAACGGAATGTAGGAAGTGAGACAGAGGCTTCTACTTTTCCAAATATAGGCGAAGCTTCGTTGGCGATCAATTAATGATCAATTAGCGTCAACGAGAGTAGTGTTATCCATATTGTTTAGATCAGAAGGACGGGTGTACTATTCTTGGCACCTTAGGCTTCCTAAAACCAGGCGCGATCAAAGGGGGAGCACGCACCCCCTTTTGGCCAACAAATCTGTAAAATTGACCATGAAATTCTGGAATTTGGATCAAATCTTTGAAATTCACTGCAGATTTCAATGTTTAGTAGCACAAGGCGCGCCCTCTTTTCCCGAATCCTGGATCCACCCCTGAAAACCCTGTCAGAGTGGTGCAACGGAAACATCAGCGCCTGTCACTACTGAGGTTCCGGGTTGGATTCCCATCGTCCACCTCTTCAAGTGATAGATGGTAAACATAAAATTGTCTCCAGATCTTGCAAATTTGCAAGATCTGGAGACGACTTTATGTTTACCATAACATAATGGGCCGTATGCACCAAACGAAGATTATCTTGAACTCAGGTTGAGCCACTACTTTTCCATTGTCACATCATGCCCTGGCAAATCTGAACAACTGAAAAGTTGTGGCTCAACCTGAGTTCAAGATAATCTTCGTTTGGTGTATACGGCCCATTAAGAACACCTCTCAATTGAGGACATCATTTGTCAGTCCCAGGTTATGTGTCCTTAATAGAGAGGTACCACTGTAATGCAGGAGAAAACCAGAGCCGCAGGAGAAACCGGCCCTGTCCAATACACATGGATTGGCCTAATTGGGAGCTGCACCTACAGTGTCATAGGTGACAGTTGCTGATGTCTGCACTACACCACTTTGACGACCTTGAGACAGTTGCAGTTTCCTTGCCAAACAAACCCCGGCTCATATCGGAGACCTTCCTTTTAACTTTCAAGTCTCGTCTGTGCAATAAAATCTATTGATTTCAAGGCGTGATATTTCCTATTTATAGAACTCAAATGCCATTATTCAGTTTTTCTTTCTAGTTCGGGATACATCACACGACGTCGTTATGCCGTTGAATTCTGGGATAGAAATTGATGGATTGCTTTTCTTTTAAAACTTTAAAATCCAATTTTTGCCTTTTGTCAGAAGTTTTAAATCAAACACAAGATGAAATAGAAAATCTCTGGTTTATTCTCTGAAAATAGTAGGAGGGATTTCGGATTGGAAAAATATGGAGCAAAGAAAATATTAAATTTTATTGGATTTTATTTCTGCCAGAGAATTAAGCAAATGGAATGGAAAGGATAGAACATTGAACCAGAATAATCCAAACTACCGTATACGCATTTTCGGGTGTAAAAATTCTCGCGAAAATCGTGAAATCAAAATTTCATCGCGAATATTAATACACGCAGGAACGGTTCCCCCAACAATCCAGTCAGTTCTATTCCCTGCCCTTGACGTGAACATTAGTCCACGCAAAACAGGAACAAAATGTCCTATTCGTGAAATATTATCCCACGAAAATATTTGCGTATACGGTTTTGGCTGTCAAAGTGGTGCAGTGCACCGGTTGCATTGTTGCAGGTTCAACCCTCAATTGGTGTCACGCACATGAATGCACTACATGACGTCATTATGAATGCACAACATGACATCATTATGACACACATTTCCGTACCAAGTGGTTAATTCAGCGGCATGTGGCTAAAAGTTGCCGAAGAATTTCGCATCGCATGAATAATCAACACGGTGCAAAATGTCGCCCAATAATTGTTTGCGCATGGTCAACCCTGGGGACGATTAGTCGAGATCTGATATAAAATATTAATAGAGGGTAAATGCATGTGTTGTTCTATTTACCTGAACTAAATTGTCACAGCCTGAGCTGTATCTGTACGACACAGGGAGTTTTGATACGGTACCATTTTCGTGTCTACATTTCATGACTGCCAAAAAGGAGTCCTGATAGTCTAGTGGTTATCAGGCTGCAGTGCCTTGTACCTTTTGCCTACGCAAGGACATGCCAACAGCACACCAGGTAACACAAGTGATATCCCACTAACGAGCAACGTGTTAACGCCAGGGGAATACGTGTTAATGCGGGGAATCTTCTTGCTAGCGATGCTCGCCCATTATCAAACAATACCAAAATCACCTGGGCCGACCGCCAAGAAACTCCGTTAGCACTAACAGGGCCTAACAGAGAAATTCTGTAATGGTAAAAGCCATTGCATACCTCTCTGTCAGGCACTATTAGTGCTATCGGAGTTTCGTGACGGCCCGCCCTGGTGTACAGTGGCTGGCAAGAAGATTGGCGGCGAGTAGATTGCTTGTGATATCACCTGGTGTGCTGCTGGCTTAGAAGACCTCAAAACCAGGAACATGAGTAGCTTGAGATAGCCACTTCCATACTTAACAGGGCCAATAGTGCTTTAGCCCGGTTTACCAGGATTCGACATGCTATTAAAATTAGGACCAAAATACAGCCGGTGTAACGTTTTTTAGTGTTCCCCATATGTGAGTTTCCCTATTATTGTCTGACGGAATAAACTGTGTCTTGACAATAGGAGACACACAGAGAAACGTGTCGATCTATCTGCCAGCATTTCCCAAACAATAAGGGGAAACACTTACGCATGGAGCACTGGCAGATGTAACACCGGCACTGAAATGGTTAAGCGACATACTTCTCTTTGATCGATCAACTTCAATCACGAGTTTGTTTTTTCAAAACAATCTTTATCCATCTTTTCAAAACATGTGAAGTCCTCGCGGTAAAAACTTCACTTGCTACTCGAGCTCATTCTGAATCAACGTGCCAGATTCCGCGACCACGGCTTACAAAAATAACCACATCAGATCGATATGACGAAATACCACATTGGAGATAGCTAGCGCTATCAAGATCTTATAAAGAATCGGCGCTCTGAATGTTCAATTATAGTGCAACCATGCATACGAAAAGGAAATCTTCCACAAGGACTGCTGCGTGCATTAGTTATAAAGATAAAGCCAGAGAATTAGGGTTGGGGATGCAAAAATCAAAGCATTCTGTTTGAGAAAATGTCAGCTCCCGCTAAATGTGATTTTTTCCAAGTGTCATCTTTCATAGTGTGTTGTTCATTTCGATTCTATTTTCATATAGTTTAACACTATTTTTAGTCGTCTGTAGCCGACTATTGACTGCGGATGAGACTGGTACACATATGTCATGACGATGCAATTGTTTTAGGAAGTCATCCCTCAGGTAACTCGGGGTTCTCCACTAGTTTAACAGAACGGGCGCGGCACCCGTTCTAAAATGCAGGATTGATCTCAGCACCCGGTCTAAAAATCTGCCGCCCGGTCAAAAAAATCTCCGCCCGGTCAAAATTATCCACTTTAAATAACACTGAGCATGCTGAGGTTTTCCAAGCACTAACAGGCATGACAGGAGCTAGATTTGTGTTCCGAAATGCTGGAAAATCGCATTTCAGGGCTTCTAGATTTCAAATTTTGTGAGGGAGGCCCCAGACCCCCGCTGAGGATGCGCGTGCGGCAGCGGCTTCCGATATCAGTAACCGTGTGACGTCACCAGCACCCGGTCTGTTTCAAACCCTGTGGAGAACCCTGGTAACTACATGGATATGTCAGAGCAGGAAATAAATGTAAAAGGCACAAATATGATAGATAAAACTAGGTGGGCTGTCGGGGTGACATTGTTGAAACACCCCACCCTGCCACCACGGAGGGTGCACGTTCGATCTCCAGTCGTACCATACATGTAGGTTTATATGGTAGAGAGGGCGAACTCTCCTTGACAACATAGTTTTCTCCGGGTGCTTCAGTTCCCTTCTACATTACATAAACATTGCCCAGTATTGTTTGATGAGTAGCTGTAATGCTCTGAGCTGGCGCTTGCACTCTTGAAATATTGTTGAATTTTTTTAAAGCAAGGAAAGGGTGACCCAATCTAGCAAAAGAAGGCACATGTTGCAACCGAGGAAAGCGTTAATGGCCTTACAACAATAGCTGAAATGTACGTCTCTGCAAGTTGACAACAGTAGAGGACAGCAGTGACAATAGTTGAGTAAACTGATGACCAGTGATTATCACCTGCGAAAGCAGTGGCTTTTGCTGGAGCGGGTCAAAAATGCCACACAGAAAGGGGCCAAGTCTTGGTGTACATGTAAGTGGGCGATCTCAACTTTACCGATACCATAGATTTGGCTTCCGATCAGATTTCAACAAAAAATAGATCTTGTTTACACATCAGTCACATAAGGCACATGTAATTCAGTATATGTTGAAATCGATATCATTCTGAAAGAGCGTATCTGGGCGGGGTTACACTTCCCTTTATATCTCTCAATGAAATCTATAGACAATGGACTGCATCATTGGGCAACCATCGCTGGTGAGAAGATTTCACGCATCATTGTCCAGCGCACACCTGACGTCAACAGCCGATTTTGCTGGGTGGTGATCAGATCTATTGTGATATCACCTGGGGTCGTATGCACCAACGAAGATTATCTTGAACTCAGGCATCTTTGATGATCGAAGGCCGATCTGCTATCCACTGCGTTACACCGCACATCACCCTTCGAGAAATTGACCGGTCCACGGCGTATCTGCCGCCTCGAGAAGAAGAGGCCAATCAGAATCGGTGTTGTAAAATTTAAATCTTGGTACAAAGAGTGGTAGCCGAAGACCCAATATAAAGTGCAATATGATTGGTCGCCCGGTAAAGTTGGCATCGTGCCAAGATACGCCGCCGACTGGTCTATTTCTCGAAGGGTGATGTGCGATGTAACGTAGTGGTGAGCAGATCGGCCTTCGATTATCGAAGATGGAACTCAGGTTGAGCCACAATTTTTCCATTGTCCCATCATGCTCTGGCAAACCTGAACAAATGAAAAGCTGCGGCTCAACCTGAGTTCAAGATAATCTTCGTTGGTGCATACGGCCGCTGGTGTGCTGCCCGCTCAATGAAGAATGACATTTGCAGTAGTGATATCAAATAAAAGAATATCTTATTTTGATACATTTAGATTGATAAATAGAAAGTGGTGTGGGTGTTTTTGAAATGTTCATTTCATTCACAATATTCCTCAGACCCTGGATATATGACACCATAAACTATTCTTTTATTAGTTCATGATGACACAAACTCCAACAATGGTATTTCATAACCAATCGGAAAAAATCAATTTTGAAAAAAAAACGTAGTTCCTGGGAAATTCTTGGCAACTTTCAAGGTTTTGGCCCTGGGGGATGAAGTGCTTAGTGCAAAAAAACTCTGTCAACTTGCCGAGTAGCTAATAATTATGCTATCAAATGATAAATGAAAATCCATCGGCAAAATATCACTCTTTGTGGTATCTCTTTCTCACTTGCCGCACGTTGTTGCCATTCTGTTTTCAACACGTTGGTGTTAGGCCTACGTCCCCAATAATGGGCTATCATTGGTCAATCGAACAGAAAAGTTGTGAGGCGCCATCTAGTGTTCATGTTTCAAATTTGTAACCAACAGTAGCGGTGGTTCATGGTGTAACCAACAGTAGCGGTGGTTCATGGTGTGTAACTTATAGCCTGCAGTACATTAGGTGATATTGCAAGCAAGCAAAATTAGCTGTTGACGCCAAGTGTGCGCTGGACAGCAATGTGTTGAATCCTATCGCCAGCAGGGTTTCCGCCAGAGGGTAAAATTCCGTCCCCTTAAATTTTTCCAGGGTACGGATCCGTACCCTCAAAAACGTTGGGTAACCATTTTTCCATGACATGCCGGATGAAACCAAACAATCGGCATGATTTTATGCTTCAAAATATGCCTAAAATGGCACCAAACATCGTTTAAAACCTTTTTAAAATCAAAAAAGAAAAAATTTCAAAAAAAAATTTTTTCAAAAAAATTTTTTTTCAAAAAAAATTTTTTTGGGTCCGTACCCTCATTTTTTTTCCTGGCGGAAACCCTGGCCAGTGATGTTCGCCCATTGTCAAACAATGCCAAAGACAATATTGCCTCGTCAGCGGTGGCTGGAGAGAAGATCGGTGGCAAGTATGTGGGTCACTTGCGATATTGCCTGGTGTGTTGCCGGCTTTAGCCAGCAACCACTGGGGGCCATTCTGGCTTACCATCAGTGCTGCCACCTAGGCCTACACTAGGCTCTGACTAGACTGGTTCCCAACATAGCTCAAGGATAAGAGACTGGTATTGCCTGATGTAACGACACAGTTGATTAGCTAGCTCTTTTTGAATTTGAATTTGTAACGTCGCAGTTGATTGGTTAGCTATTTTGGGATGTGAGGTAAGTAAGCTATTTCTCAGTACTGAGGAGAATCTTCTGTGACGTCATAACCTGGCAGCTTTCTGCCAAGTATGGCCGCCCAATACCCGTCCCTTTCTCCGTGAGCTAAGTTGGGACCGGGTACCAGTCTAGGCTCTGACTGCAACAGAGAGAATCGGCTAGACTTGCATCTGATGCGCCACCCAAAATATTTTGGATACTCATCTACTGGGGATGAGTGCAAGTACTTGTGACTTTATTGGCAACTAAGCCGACCAGCAGTAGGTTAGTATGGTATACAACATACAGCAGATCACAGAGGACTGAAATCAATTCATGCACAGTTCATCAGTATACTTCGCTACAAAGCTGCTGCTTATGACCCTTCTCACGCCATCCTCAGGATAATCAATAAGCCGCATGCTACATTCAATATAGTATCTGGAGGTTAGCATGGATTAGCGAGCCCTTAAAGGGACTATACGCTCAGCGTGGTTTACGATGTCCGTATCTTCCCTCTCGAATATTGAATTGAGAGCTGAGTGCCAAATATGGTAAAATTCGCTTCATAGAAAATTCTCAATAGGAGGAAACCTACGCTGTCAGCAGGGGTAGATCTGGGAATTTGGGTAAGTGCATCCTCCCACAGCAGGGTTTTTTCCTCGTCCTCTCTATCCACTCGATTGTATGAAGAGGAGCAAGACCAAAGCCCTGCTATGGGAGGATGGGGTAAGGGGAGGGATCCATGACTTCTATGGCTGCATTATAGAGGTGGTGCACAAACTGAAATCCATGCAAATCATGGTAAAAACAAACTTTTGCAGCATAAGGGAGGGCAGACTCCACTTGCACCTCCCCCTCAGGTCAGAGAGAAACCCCCTTCTTTATCACATGGAGGATGAGTCTGTTTGGGGATTGAACCAGCAACCTCATAGGTGACAGGCACAGATGTTTCCACTGTACCAATCTGACAGCCCATCGTACTTCTGCTCGTAACCGATATTGGACTTGCCGGGTACAAAATGGAAGCATGTCCCTGCACTCCACTACATTAGGATGATTTGTCTCTTCTAGGTTGAACAATTCCCCCTACACCACTTTGCCATATTTACGGGCCCGGTGCACTGCACTCCCCTCGCCCAAACATGGTCAAGTTTGAAGCATGATTACAAATAAACAACATATGATCTACTGTGGTTTCTCCCCCAGGCAAGGCAAAAACATCAGTTCATATCTATAAACATGCAGGCAGGTTCTTTTGCATACTTGGTGATGCACATCCTCCCACAGCAGGGTTTTTACCTCGCTCCGCTTCATCCACTTTGAGTGCGAGGTGTATGAAGAGGAACGAGACCAAAGCCCTGCTATAGGAGGATGGATGATGCACGACCCCATCCAAACCAGCGAGGCATCACCCTGCCGCATAACACCGTATTCATGTCATTGCCAATTGAGAAAATTCGGTAAAGGCAGAATTTGGCCATTATTCTGACCCAGGTGGTCCACACTCAACCTGTTTTATGGCAGACAGGACCTGTTTTTTTCCAACATGGCCAGACAGAGTGGCAGCTTTGATTAGATTTGAAGAAATGAGAAAGGAAACCAAGAGTGTTACTTTATCACTGAATCAGAGTGATTTATCCAAAGGAGGACAATAAAAAACCCTGAGTTACGATCGTTACGATGTTGACTGGCATGCTGGAGCTCCTATCTTTGGTTATATGGTGAAACCGTTTCCGGGTGTAACGCAACGATTTGACAGGCTCTCATCAAAGCTGACCAATGGATGATTATCCAATACGGCGACGACTTCCACCTCAGACAGGCACTGCACACTGCGACAAAAAAATAAACCATCCGAATTCCTTACGACTATTTTCAACTATTTACTCTGTCTTTAACCATCAGGTAGACTTGGTGGTGCGGATGTGGACTTGGTGGTGCGGATGTGTAGGCAATAAAGACAGGACCAGTCTAGACTGGACATGGACAAACTCTTGCAGATCATGTAATGACAAGGCAGACCATGGATAAACCTTTGTGGATCATGCAATGACAAGGCAGACCATGGACAAACTCTTGCAGATCATGCAATGACAAGGCAGACCATGGACAAACCCTTGGTAGACCAAGGCAGACCATGGAGAAATCCTTGTGGATCATGCATTGACAAGCTTGACCATGGACAAACCCTTGCAGATCATGCAATGACAAGGCAGACCATGGATAAACCCTTGTGGGTCATGCAATGACAGGGCAGACCATGGACAAACCCTTGTGGATCATGCAATGACAAGGCAGACCATGGACACACCCTTGAGGCTCATACAATGACAAAGCAGACCATGGACAAACCATTGCAGATCATGCAATGACAGGCAGACCATCAACAAACTCTTGTGGATCATGCAATGACAAGGCAGACCCATGGACAAACCCTTGAGGATCATGCATTGACAAGCTCGACCATGGACAAACCATTGCAGATCATGCAATGACAAGGCAGACCATGGACAAGCCTTTGTGGATCATGCAATGACAAGGCAGACATGGACAAACCATTGCAGATCATGCAATGACAAGGCGGACCTTGGACAAGTCTTTGTGGATCATGCAATGACAAGGCAGACCATGGACAAACCATTGCAGATCATGCAATGACAAGGCAGACCATGGACAAACCCTTGTGGATCATGCAATGACAAGGCAGACCATGGACAAACCCTTGTGGATAATGCAATGACAAAGCAGACCATGGGCAAACCCTTGTGGATCATGAAAAGCACGAACCCCTGCGGGGTTTATGAGAAGACACAATCATCGACATTGTGGATCATGCTAAGACAGACGTGGATGGTGTCCAGACAACCTTGCAATACCAGCCTAAATCATTAAGACTATTTCCAGCCGTATAAGATCCATCTACAGGGATTCAACACCGTATGAAAAATTCAGAAGCTATTAAAACTGAAAATGAGGCAGGGGTGTCTACCTCTCACCAATGTGATCAGTTTGGCAAAAGGACGGCCCAAATTACTCATTTATTATTGATGAGGCTGCCATTTATATCCTGGATACTAACAGTGAAATATGGCACTGACAAGGCGGGTTGGAGCAGCTGGAGAGGAAGAGCCAGGCCATAAGAGGCTGACATATTTCTTACCCCTTTCACAGCCATGGTCAAATTGGCTGAAAATAAAAATCTGTAAAAGAGCTTGAGGGGCTACCACCTGCCCTAGAGGTATTCTCTGGAAAGCTCTCAGTGAGTGTCCATCCGAAAATCCTTCAAAATTCGTTCCTTCCGCCAAGTTAAAGCGAATGGCTCGCGGGGTTTGTTTTGATTTTTGGTGGTACCTCCCATAGAGAGTGAACCTAGTCTCCAGGCAAAGCTGTGCTCCAGTCATAGGCAAAACCTGTGCAAATATGCGAACGTGCACCTGGGGACGGGGTTCCAGAAAAAATTTGTTAAAATGGGTTAATGACATTTTCAAATTCTGTCGGTCAAAATGTACATTTTGTACTATTCACACTGATTTCGAAGCGGCAGATTTTGCAGAATATGCCTCCGAAGTTTGGCTGTCTAATGCATTTCCCATTAAACTAAAATCCTTCTTTCGCCTTTTTCTCAAAACGGCGCTTGATTTGAGGACATGTCAACAAACAACTGTCTACAAACCCCGCGAGCCATTCACTTTAACCTCACAGACATAAGACTTGGTTATTGAAATGGCTTTTCCCTTTTGCTACCAAACCAACCAAACACGAGTTTGACACAATGTAGTATGGCAAATTTCTGACCAAAAAACTGCAACGCACAACAGAACATCCACTTATCGGAAAACAATCTGGATGACAGATACAAGATAATATATTTCACTCTCGACGCGGACCCAGCTGGCGTGGGCATGTGATCAGGAATAAAGCCTATTTACCTCCCACTCCAGCTTAATATTTGCCCAGGGGTGATATAACAAATAGTCGGACAATTCAGACTAGATTGCTACCATCTCACTTGCATTCTCTCGTCACAAAATCCAATTTCTCTCACCTTTGGGGGACATTACGGCTGCGTTAGCGTACTTCTTCCTTCAACATATACGGAGATAAACCGCTCATGTTTCCAAACGATCCATTATCAGGGGTGAGCAACGGATTGCCATTGTTCTCAGGTTTTGCCGTCGAAGCGGAAGGTTTATGACACTATCTGGTCACATTGTAGCAAATAGGACCACACCAGGTGGCCCCGGTTGTTAATCACGTCACTCTCCTGGTGATGATATAAACATTAAAGGTGCGGTTCTCCTTGAGAGCATTATTCGTGCAAGTTGCTCTCTATGGGATCTCAACTCGTATGAGCATCCTCCCACAGCAGGGGTTTTTACCTTGCTCTTCAACCAGTCAGACAGTGTGTGTGAGGGTATAAGGAGAAGGGAGACCAAAGCCCTGCTATAGGAGGATGAGCATGAGCAGTTGTTTGTGTCACTTGTCTCAGCATAAGCTGTGAGGAAACAAACAATGGTGAGGTCCATTTGGTGGCACACTTGCATGAGCAAACTCTCAAGTCGATAGGGCCTAAAGCCTAGTTCATACTTCGACGCAAGACCATCAGCGTCCGACGCATTATCAAATTCTGGACGCCGACTTCGCGGAGTTGATTCGTAGTCCAACGTACTTCCGCGACGGCGACACGTTATGAAATGATTCAAGTAATTACAGTCTCGTCATCAGACGTGACCAAATCGCGCAACGGGGTTGGCGTCGAACGCGAGATCGTGCGATCGGTCGCCGACAATGGTCACGCGTATAAACTAGGATTTAAGCATTGAAAACTTACATTGCATGTTTTAGTGTAAGAAACCTGAAGAGAAACAGGAATTGTGGCAAACATTTGCCTCAGTCCACTCAGATACCCTCCGGACATTGATGAGAGCGGCCCTGTAAACAGTGGAAGCAGAATCATTCCCATTGCAGGATTTTAGCTGGAAGAGGGGCTGAACCAAAAGTTTGGATTCCGATTGCGGCCACATTCAGCTTCACCTCGTTCAGTTACCTGCAGACTTGTTCATGGTTGCCTCAGTCTTGCTTGGTAGCCCTTGGGGCACCTCAGCATCAGTACTGGCCCGCAGCCAACAAAGGGTGTTTAGAGAACTGGCAAAAATCCAACAAGTGCCCATCCAACCACCTGTTAGTCACGATAAGAGATTTTGACTCAGCCGAGACAATTCAAACCCTGTGACANTAACCAAACATGGTATAACATTTGGCAAAGTCCACACACACCTCTACAAGCAACGGCGGTGGCAGAGGCATCAAAGGGCGAGACAGCCAAGTACCGACAAAATTGAAAACCTGTAGCACAACAGCGCTGCGTGTTAGTCATAATAATTCATTATTCTCCCTTTTGAGTCATTCGGCTCTCTTATCCCAGCCACTCAGTCGTGGTAATAGTTTCCAAAGCACAGAGGGTACGTAATTATCACCGGAGCCCAAACCGCAGTAATTGTTCAGTAAAGAGCCACTGGTACCACATCCATAGCTAATAATGCTGTATGTTTTTTCCTTCCGCCAAGCGCAAATGAATCATGACTAGTTTTTGGCGTGTTGAATGTTCATGCACATGAATGTGTCGTGTGGTGGTATGCCAGGTTATGGATTTATGCACTCAAAAGCTTCGCCATGGCTTTTACGGTTTCGCAGACTACACCTCTAGCAATGACGTTGGACTTGTAACTGACAGGCCATGGGTTCGACTCTCGACTGGTCGGAAAGGATCAAGTGAAGTGCTGAAGTGAGTGCAGGAGCTCACTGGAGTTCCAGGGACGAACTGTCTGCAGGGACGAATTGTCTGGGGACGAACTGCCCCAGGGAACAAATTTTCTGGGAATGAAATTTCCTATGGGACGCACTGTCTGGGGCCGAATTTTCCGGGGATGAATTGTCCTCTAACCCCCAGAAAGATCTCTGGAGAGACTGGGGTGAAGTGTGAAGTTGGTTGTTATTGGGGTGTGGATATCGGGGCCAGACGATGAAAAATACCGAATTGGCTTCAAAACTGACTGGTTGTTGGACGCCAATGATGGATGGCGGGGTACCAACTGGATTATCATGCAAATTGCCTAATATTGTTTATACATGCTCCTAACATCATCATCAAACGACATTTATGATCTAATGCTCTTCTCTCAGATAAATATCCTTTTCATTACGATATTGTCAATTTCTGCTTTCGGTTTCAGGCTATGATTAAAGTACGGATCAGAGTTGATGGGAGCAACATAAAGTTATAGCCCGGAGCGATCGGGTCGTAAGCCCCTGATGGTTACAAGGCAGGAAAAATCAGATGATGCAAATCCTTTTCTTGTTTAATAAGCACCAGTTGCTGATTAATAAATGGAGCCAGATGGGAGATTAGGGAACATTTGGTGCAAAAAATGGTGTCGGTGCTCTGTTGGCATTAACCTTAGGCCTACAGCATCAGTTTGGAATGCTGCAGCTATGTAAGGCGATATGCAGTATTGAAAAAGAGGAGGATGGAAATTAACAAGCCAAACGTCTTTACAATGCTGTCAGAGAGGTAAAGAGGAAACATCTCCAGGCAAAGAGGAAACATCTCCAGGCAAAGAGGAAACATCTCCAGTCACACACACCTCTGAAGCTTGCAGCACACTCGGCTATATCTGTAGTGATCTGATCGCAAGCAAGCAAAATCAGCTCTTGACGCCAAGTTTGCACTGGACAGCGATGCGTTGAATCTTCTCGCCAGCGATGGTCGCCCATTGTCAAGCAATACCAAAGGCTGATATAACCTAGTCTGCGATGGCTGGAGAGATAGGTGGCGATTAGATCGCTTGCAATATCGCCTTGTGTGCTGCTGGCTTTAGGTGGGTTCAATCCCCGATGATCAAATATTGGGCTGTCAAATATCCCATCACTGCCCACTGGTGGACCAAGTGGGGCCGATCTGGCCTCGGCACCTTTTTTGTTGGAAAATCTTTGAAATAGGCCAGATAATTTGGAATAAGTCTCCACTTGACCATGAATTCGATCAGGGGTGGGGGTGGGGGGTGAGGTGGTGGTACTTTTACATCCGATGCTTAAAAGAGAGGACATGTTCTTCAATCAGAGGTGGGGATGAGGTGGTGCTACTTACACATCCGATGCTTAAACGAGAGGACATGTTTTGAGATGTACAGCTGAAAAAAGTTGTGGGCATATAAAAAATTCACCGGTGACGCTTGGATGGGCCAATCAGAGAGATATTATGTGCTATCACACACCAATAAACCGTGACAATAACGACGGCCAATATCGAATTTCTCCGTCAAGAAGATCTCATTCCATGAAACTATCCAGTCGACTTCCGTACAGTTCCGCCAGCCGGGAACATCCCACAATTAAACCATAGAACTTTCCGCTTACCACGCCAAAGCCATGGATCTGATGGGCGCTTTTTTATGCTAATGGCTACAGAGTGGATTGCCTGTAGATGAATCCATTCTCATATCAAACAGCATTCCTCGTTTTTACTGCCGAAGATTAGCTTCCTTCTATATTATTTTTCTGTGGCGGGACTTGGCGCTAATGGAGTTTAAGTGTGCTCTGCCATCATTATTCAGCTAGAATAGATTTGGTAATCTAGTCAGAACTTGGGTAAAAGCTTTTGGTTTGGGGAAGGGGTGAGAAAACACAACTTTGCAGTCTGGGATCCTGAGCAAACAAAGTGCTGCAGCCTTGTGAGGGCTTTTTCCCATACAAATGGATTTTTTCTAAGAGATGTGATTTTTGCGATTTTCAGAACCATGGTCAGAGATTGAAGAAGCCCTCAAAGCCCTCAGCTCTGACAATGCACTTTGGAAATCAACAACCACTAGCCCTACTGAACTTCCTGATATAGTACGTATCGTATGGTGTATCTTCCATCAATAACTCATCAAGTGCTGAATCTTATTAAATTCACCTCTTGCCAACCATTCCAAATTCATTTCAGTTAATTTTTCACATCATACCGTTTCTGGCCTTTAATTCATTTTTATCAATGTCACTCATCCAAGCAAAAGCACTAGAACACAGCCACCCAGGTCTAGAGCACTGAATCCCAGCCCATTTTAGCAGCATTTGCCAAAAAGTTACTAAAATGGGGTGGGATGCACTTTTAATCAAGACTTCAAACTGCCACTGCGACATGTCACCAGTTTGCAAAGCAAAATCCATTAACAGAAGTGTTTAAAACACAATGGTACTTGGCTGGTACTTGCTAAAACCGGCTTCTGGTTAAGTCCATTTCAAGTGCTAATAACTGAGGCAAATTCCAGTTTCACAGTGTAAAATCCCTTTAAATGGGTGACTCACAGACAAAATTTCATTTTCATATTTTTGATCGCCAGACTATCCACTGTAATCAACCTGTACAATGGTAAACAGCAGTCAAATGGTAAATTTGGTAACCTCTTGGTAACCTCTTATATGGTAAAGTGGGTACTAGTAACTGCCTGTAGCCAAGTGATAAATTGGGTAACCACTTGTAGCCAAGGGATAAATTGGGTAACCATTTGTAGCCAAGTAATAATTTGGTAACCACTTGTAGCAAAGTGGTAAATTGGGTAACCACTTGTAGCAAAGTGGTAAATTGGGTAACCACTTGTAGCAAAATGGTAAATTGGGTAACCACTTGTAGCAAGGTGATAAATTGGGTAACCACTTGTAGCAAAGTGGTAAATACATGTAGGATAACACTTGTAGGTAAATGGTAAATTGGACACCACTTGTTGCCAAATGTGGTAACTGCTTGAAGGCAAATGGTAAATTGGGTTTAACAGCTTGCAGCAAATGGTAAATTGGGTATATTTGCTTGTAATTGGTTACCGTAACTCTTTTGTTGCCAAATGGTAAATTTGGTAACCGCTTGTTGCCAAATGGTAAATTGGGTAAACAGCTTGTAGCAAATGGTAACTGGGTAACTCTTTTGTAGCCATACGGGAAAACACACAGCCAAAATGTGATGAAAAGAGCAACTTCTCCAGCCCAGCCCTTGGGGTTAGGGTTTCTTTCTTCTATGTTTTGATTTAATTCTCCCCAAGTTCGTGTCTTCTGCCCCATCCTGTGTTTCTAAATAGCGAGACAAAGAGACAAGTGAAGCAGAGGAAGATTTCGAGAGTCAACACTGCCAGCAAACATCAACAAGTTCTCCCAGACAAATCACACTAGACTAAGACAAAGCAATTTGTTAAATCAGCGCAGGCCAGTCATGTTGATTGAAAATCTCATCCGATTGGTCAATCTTTAATGAATCTGATTGGATTGTTCCAAAATAACCTTGACCTTTTATTGGATGAAGGTGGAAAATCAATTAGCATGGCCGCTGACACGAACTGAGGCCGCCAGAAGCAGCTTGAATTCTGAGTACAGCAACAGATTTCCCAGGATTTGATTGGCTAAGAATAAGTGTCAGAAACGAAGGGAATAGTAGAGATGCATGATTATGCTAAGTAACCAGGTTATTCGATATAATGGCATTTTAATGCTACGTGATTGATCAATAGCCTGTCAGGACTCCTTGACTCTGGTTCACTCGTGCCCAGAATAGACTTAACCTTCAGCGACTTCAAGGACAAATCATGGAGGACGTTGCAATATTGAATCAAAAACTCTGTCAGCGCCGATTATGGCATTTAGGCCATGGGAACTTGAGTATGAGTTTACCGTCCACCGCCCGCATGGTGGTGGCGCCACCGCATGAAAAATTTCATTATTTTCAAAAATTTCATTATTTCCAAAATTTTCCCAAAAAAGTCAAAAAATTAGGTCCAATTATCTTTTTTTAGTTCAAAACCCTCAAAAATGGACCAAATTTACCCTCCTGTGATGTGTTCCAATCATTCTGTTGTTCATTAGTCACGATGTCAATGGATTCAGTTCAGGCGCATATCACCACCATGACCACCACGGCCACTCTGCAGAATGGGAATGACTCCATATGAAAGACACTTGATTGTAGGCCTACTGGTATTCCGTATCTTGTTGTTTTTCACTTGAAAAAGTGTTAAAACAAAATAATGAATAATGAATAATGAAAAAAAGCCTCATCACTTTTCAAAAAGTTTCGGACGGTAAACTCATACCTAAGTTCCCATGGCCTTAGGAGTAAAGGATATGGATGAATAATGAACAGCAGGAGGAAACCAGAGCATCTGGGAAAATGGTTACGTCAATCAGGAAGAGTTGCCTACTCTATCACTGTTGGATTTAAAAAAATTTTTTTTGGGGGGGGGAAGAACCCCATACCTCCTCAATCCACCTCTGGCCACCATTCTCACACCCCCTGCAAAAAATCTTGGATCCAACCTGATTCCTTATTGAAGGTGGTGCATGCTGAAGCAAAGAGCTGGTTAGATCAGCATGGTGCCATTTTGAGACGGTAAATCCAAGATCCAAGACACTAGGGAGCTATACTGCGATAGCGAGAGGCTCCTTTATTGAAGCTGGTGCATGCCGAACCAACGAGCTGGCTGGTCGGCTTGCTGCCATTTCAGGTTGCCAAACCCAAGATACTGACAGACACTAGGACGGCCGCGGCCAGTGTGGTCTTCCCTCCCCGACACTGGCCTCATCATCCAGAAACGCTTTTAATACCGCTACATCCATGCTCTGCATCCAAAATTCTTTTTATGGCCTAGAGCAATTTGATGGCATAGCGTGATGAATACAAAGAGGCCAATTGATGTTGGGTAAATCTGAAGAGGTGCTGGAACATCACTCGATAAAGAAAGATTACGTTTGAATGTTTCCACTAAAGTGTCAGCATTTTGAATATTCAGTACCAAAGCGTGCCAAATCATGAAGTGTGCTGACAGTTTTGTAAAAGATTCATAGGAATATCTTCAAGTTTAGCTGAAAAAATTATGAACGTCATCATCAGCAAATCTCTGAGAGACAGCTAACAAATTGTCATCTGGATCTAGATGGGACTGCGCCTGATGATCAGTGAGCACTTTCCCTGGCTAGACTGAGACTGGGGTAATGACATGAAGCGCTCTGAGATGGTATGAAGCACTTTGAGACTGTATTACAGTGGAAACCGCTACGGTACATAAAAAGGCTCGCTTACATTAGAGTGGATTACTTGATCCTTCCAGACCAGTTGAGAGTGAGAGGGGACCTGGCCGGGACACACCCATGGTCCCTCGAACTGGGTTGCCACTCTCACCATGTAGACAAAGATTCACAAAAGGATGGGAGTTCTCTGCCTCAAGGAATCTGATCGCTTTCTTCGATTTTCTTCTGAACTCTCTAATCACAAACAGCAATCTCCAACACTTAGGCACGAATACTAAGCACATGAAATGCACACAGATTTACGGCACTCCCCATCTGGAGAATCATTCAAAGGAAGCCAATCTCCAAACTAGATACCAGGGTACAACAGTGCAATTTCACTCTAAGGCAAGTACCACTTGATTGGAGAATTCCACCGATTTTTCGATCAGTTCAACAATTCATATGGGATTGCTGATAATCAGAGAACTAAGAAATAAATGGAACGCTGTGAGAATTTTCAAGTGACAGTGACAAGATGCAAGAGTACAGTTTTTATGATAAACCACCTTCGCAGTGAAGTCGGTTAACATTTTATGATAAACCGACTCTCGGATGACGGTCTGTCTTCCCTCTCGAGTGCAGCGACGTAATTGGCAAGGACTGGACTGAGGGGGAAAAATTTGACCAAACTGTCAGGAAAATCTGATGTATTCAAATCTCATTCAGTCCAACTCTGCATGATGATCATTTTTCTAATCCTGAATTCTGAGTGCATGGCTAGCTGTAGTCGTAGTCGGGGTCACTCCATGCGGGCAGCAGCATTCTGAGGTTATCAGTGCAGTGGTTATGCCGCTCGCTCCCTTTATCACCATGTACAAACCCTTGTGTGTGGTAACGAAGGGAGCGAGCGCAAAGAACCACCGATTTCCTAGTCAGGGTGTTTAGGCAGAAACCTACAATGGTAGACCCTATGTTCGTGGTTTTTCAATTGAGAATTAGGGACTGCCGCTCCAATGCGAAACCTATCGAGACCAAGTCAACACCAGCCTCACAAGGATAATGGAGACTTTTGGCAGGATGTTTTCTGGAGTGTCAACAGAAATCTGATGACTTCCATTCATTCCATGGAATATGTCCCACCGAAGGACTCGCTTCAATGAGACGAAGAGAATGAGGAGGCAGATGTACCAGAGAGACATCCCCTAATGAAAGGACCGAGAAGGTATCATAGCTACACAATACTGATACGGCCTTGATTATTGATACAATAGATTGGATCAATAAACTGTGTTGGTTGAATCACGTTACACAGGGAAATAGCTCGGCTCTTCATTATCTGGCTCTTGATTATCTGGCGCCTGTGTTGCTGAGGAGAGGCCAGTCATGATGTCATAAATGTCAGTATTGCATCCCGTTTTGTCCATGCCTTTTCTAAATTCTCCAGTCCTCTGATCATCAACAGGCTCCAGTCCTTTGTTGATTGACAGGCTCCAGCCCTTTGTTCATCAACAGGCTCCAGTCCTTTGATCATTGACAAGCTCCAGTCCATTGATCATCAACAGGCTCCAGTCCTTTATCATCAACGGGCTCCAGTCCTTTGATCATCAACAACCTCCAATCCTTTGATCATCAACAGCCTGCAATCCTTTGACCATCAGCAATTTTCAATCCTTAGATCATCAACTGGCTCCAGCTCTTTTACCATAAACAGGCTCCAGCCCTTTGATCATCAACAGGCTCCAGTCCTTTGATCATCAACAGATCAAAAAGTAGAAAACAAGTTCCAGGTTTCAAGCTTTTCCAGTGAAAACAAGTTCAATTTCTTTTTTATCACAACATGCACAAATCCTTTGATCATAAACTAAACGTCATTCCTTTGACCACAGGAGAACTCCAGCAGCTACGTGCACAGGCTGACAGAGCCTGTGACAGCAAAAGTACACCAACACTTAGGGTGACATTAAAATTGCAGGAATGGCACTCGTAATCACTTCACCAACAGCAACAGCCATTTCACAAACACATTCTCCTCCATCGAGTGCCAAGTAATGAAATTGTTCAATTAATACCTGATGAGGTAGAGTGCTTTCCCAACAGCAATAGAACTCACGTGAAATAAAACATTTTGTTACGTTTCTTTTGACCCACATTTTGTCACCATTGCTTCAGATCCACATTTTGTTGAATTTGCTTTTGATCCACACTTGTTACCTTTGCTTTTGATACACCCCCATTACCTTTGCTTTTGATCCATGTTTTGTTATCACTGCTTTTGATCCACCTTTTGTTACCTTTGCTTTTGAACCACATTCTGTTACCCTTTGCTGTTGATCCACACTTCGTTACCTTTGCTTATGATCCACATGTTTTAAACTTTGCTTTTGATCCAGATTTTGTTTCCTTTTCAGTCTGTTAACAAGGCAACAAGAGTCTCCACTGTGCTATTAAGAATCTCCCTCAACATCACAAGACTGAACCCTCAACCTAAAGGCAACAGGTTCATCTAATTCCACTGCACCATTCTGACTGTAGTCCACTAGGCATGCTAGACATAATCAGCCTCTCTCTCACATAAGAAGTGATACTTCGGATGAATTGAACCAGCAGTCTCAGAGGTAACAGACCCGATGCTTTCACTACGCATCTCTGATGACCCAAATTAGCGACAGGTGTTTCTGGAGCTAAATCTCAAACACCCAATTTCACATTGTAACGACATTTTAATGTAAGTATCGCATTCCCTTTAAAACAATCTGTCCTATTGCTGAGGAAGATTACGTATGAAAAACCCATTTATAGAGCAGGTTTCGGTTGCTTCTCCGATGCTGGGCAGGTGGTAGCAATCGAGAAACGCTCAAGATTGCAGTGATTGCCTCCCATTAAACTGAGAACAGTTAGCTTGATGATTCTGTAAAGTTACTTCCGAATTGATTATGAGCATCTTCTTTTGCAGTTCTCTGAAAATCCTGATGTGTAGAGAATGAGATACAGGCTTGACAGCGTGGTGAAGTTCAGACATCACTTCCTGACACATCTGAGGTCGTGAGTTCGAATCTCAATTAGTGGATGGCTGTCAAAGTGGCAAAGTTGAAATCGCAGTGCCTGCCACCTTTAGAGGTTGTCAGTTTGATTCTCTATTTCCAGATTCCAAGTCATTCTCTTCTTGACCTGTAAGGTGCTGCCACCCTGTGGTAAGTGTGGCAGTCAAGCCTATTGTTTCCTTCGTCCCTTCTATTGTGTGGACCCACATAAAAGCTGTGGTGAGGCCCATGCTCACTCGCTCTCAGACATGGCTTCGAACAGTCAAGACTTGCAGAGCTGGCTATCCCGAGCTGCTGACCACGTGCGTGACAACCACTTTGCCTTCTCAAATTTCACCTCCCTTCTCGGGATGCACACCATGTTACCACTGCACCACTCTGACCGCCTGTATTTCCCGACCAATAAGACCTTGATCCTTCGTCCCTGTGTTTGACAACATGAGCAGATCCCCATCTCTTTCATCTGCGTATTAACGATAATCTTTGCAGGTGCTGACTGTTGTTGACGGCAGGGATAACATGCTGCATGAAGTCTTTGGCCGCCTGTTGAACCTGATGGACTGAGTACAAAAATTTTGGATGCTGTTAGTTTTGGTTCCAAATGCCAGCTTGGTTAAGAAGCTCATCGACCTGAGATTTTTGTATTGCAAATTTTTTGCTTCTCAGAGGGCAATTTAACCTTAGACGATGATGGGCAGTTTTTTGGGTCACTGGTGAAGGCATAACCAAGAGAATATAATAAATTATTATTATTAATATAATAAATTATTATTATTATTATAAAGGAAAACAACAATGGTGAATCGCCCATTGGCTCACAAGACTCGGAAAACTTGCGTTGACCAGCACCTGTCGGGAGCGACTGCTAATTACCTCAGGGTGATTGGTGTCATCATTTTAAACCATGCTGCACCTATATGAGCCCTGAGGAAAGTTCAGACCACAAGAAAAAATCTCCCAGAGGCTGAGCTCCCATCCATGTCAAGATTTTTGAATCCAAGACGGATTCTAGTAGAGTTTAAGTGGCCAAGAATACTACAGCCATATGAGAGAACTCCAGCTGACTGATACCAAACCCCACCAGTATCGGTGTCAAGAGTTTTTTACCAAGGGATCCAACGTCCTGAGTGCCGGCTAAATGAAAATGAAGCTTAGAGTTCGGCAAGTAATTACAGAGCAGCAAGCTCGGTGCGGCAAATAATTACAGAGCGGCAAGCTTTACTGACATCAAAATCTTACTGCTGGACCGAGGAAAAGAAATGACCTTCTCCCATTGCAAGAGAGACTCCCCTTCCTCTGATTTGATTGGCTCATGATCGATGATTGAGCCAATTAGGTGAGACGGGTCAACAAAATTAGATAAATCAGGCTATAAAAATAACCCAGTGTTACAATTATTTATTTTATCTCCCGGGTCTTCGAGCTTATTACCGGCAACTCTTCAGATATAGCTAATGAGGAGGCTGTTAACTGCTTTTGGAATTGTTTCAGTAGCATTTCTATCTGTCTAAAGTATGGTCAAAGGACAGGGAACCAGTTAGCTTATGCATCGGCAAGTTGCAGGCCACGTGAAGTCCGTGGTGTGTCGAAGAGAACAGGCCTGTCCACTATACATGAGTTTCGCTGGCATGCAGCCATCTTGGTCATCACCATGGGAATTCTCTTCCAGACTGACAGATGATTGGTTCTCCCATCCCAAAGTTGGGGAAATCCCCATGACAACGACCTAATTTTGGCAAGATGGCTGCTAATGAAACTCATCTATAGACGTTTCCCACGTGACATCATAAAGGCCACGTTGGCCGTCAAATTGACCATGTGTTTCCTGAAAGAACGTCACAATGACGCGATGACATTATTTCGTGTGCTGTCTCGTCACGTCAGGCATAATGTCAATCCACGTGTAGCACCCTATTGACGCCAGTTTCCGTCATTTTGATGGCCAGTCACATGATTTGATGACGTCAGTGGGATTCCTCTATATGAGGATGTAGGCCTACTGATGGAACTAAGTCACAACACAGGAGGTGGGAGAGGCAAAAATATTTCAAGAATGCCAATTTCAGAGAGTATGCTGTTTTTCTTCCTGTCTTATCCAGATATCGTTTGCCACACTTGAATATTTTCACTGCACGCCATGTTCGCTTCAGGTCATCTAAATAACTGCCACTCCCGTAAAAATAATCGTGAATACCAGTCTCACTTAATGTTATCACCATCCAAATCCGGCAACATTTTTTCAAAAATGTATTTTTGCAACAAGTGACAATCAAGTAGGTGTTAAAAACCGTTATCCTCGACTGCCACGGTGTGCAAAAATCGTTAC